>SNQJ01S0002105.1:0-43350 GCA_010110895.2 Picea sitchensis | reverse complement strand
GAGAGAGAGAGAGAGAGAGAGAGAGAGAGAGAGAGAGAGAGAGAGAAGCAAGCAGGTTAGTTCCTTTTGCTCGGTGGCCTCATATCTAGGTTTGAGGTGGTATGTGCACTAGGTACCTATGGTTGGGTAGAGAATTGCTCTTACACATAGTTTCTTGGACCTATTTTTGTTAAAAGACAAATCTTCTATCATTATTTATGAAAATGAAAAATTGATGTTTTTTCTGTTATGAAAATTCATGTATTTGCATGTTTTGTGTGATTATGCTTGATTTTATTCATGGGTTTTTGGTCTCCATGAATACCTATGAATCTGTGTTTGTTATGTATGGTTGAATTCTTTAAATTTGCACTATTTATGCAATTCATTTAGATCTAGTCCTTCTAGGGAGACTTGCTTTGTTGATATTATGGGGAAATTGTATCTAATGGGCCAAAATTTATATCTCATGGCTACACATCCCCTGGTCGGGAGTGATGGGATCTAGGAACAAACTTATTAATGATTAAAACACCAATTTGTAGATAAAAATGACCATTTATAAGCATTCAAAAAAAAAAATGTAAAATTAAATTGAATTTATCTCTTAATTTTTGTCATGGCTACTTTCGTGGTTTGGAGTGATGGTCTAGACCTAGGAATAAACTTATTAATCTTTTAAACACCAAGTTTTAGACAAAGATAACCATTCATAAGTATTCAATTCTTTTTTAAGTAAAATTAAATTCAATATATCTCTCAATTTTTGTTTGGAACATTAAATATTAAACAACCTCACTCTCAAACAACAACTTAATTTTAAGGGATCTATGCTTATTTAATACTTGTTTAAGTTTAATATTTATTTAAGTTTTAACATTGGTCAAGTTCATGGCATAGCCCCATTTTAACTACTAAACCATAACTCAACATACAATACATTGCTTAAATACAATATATACTCATTTAAATAAACTAATTTCATTAAAACATTCAAATCATAATCTATGTGATAGATGAACCTTATAAACATTCTATCTTGAAGAATGCATATTCATATCAATAGATCACTATGTATAACTTCAACTAATCTCATGAATTTAAAATTTATTATTTTTTTTTATCAAATACCAAATATTTAACTAGATTAGTATGTATACATTGAGTCCAATCCCTTATTTACATATAGAGAAGTTTAGCCTCCTTTAACTTTTACTTAATCTTTAAGTACATATATGTATATTTCATTTTTAAATTCAGTTATTAGTTTAAGTGAACCAATTATTTTTGAACAAGTTTAGATTTTTTTATTTATTTTTTATTTTTTAAGAGATTCAATTATTAGTGAAATTACAATTTCTCATTATTCAAATTGCAGTTTTGAATGCAATCTCAACTGATATATGCAATTCATTTAGATTTATAATTAGTTTTTGATAAAACTCTAAAACAAAATTATAATGACAAAAGATTAAAAAAATAACTAATGTTTAACCTACACTATTATTTTTTATGAAAATACTTCTAATGTTTAACTTACATTATTATTTTTTATGAAAATACTTCCTATTTGATAGAAATTTTGTTTAATATTATTTGGAATACTTATAAAAAATATTATATCCTTTTCTCATTGCATTTTTTCTCTAATTATCATAACATAAAAAAACCATAACATAAAAATGTTTAAAAATTACAATAACACAAAAGAATAATAACATAAAAATGTTTAAACAAGAACTTATTGAGTGTTGTTACTTAATAAGTGATGAATATATATAGTTGATCATTTAAAATGGAGTATTCTAAATGTTTTACATTTTCTAAATGTAATATCAACTAATAAAATCGCAATTTCAATTATCTTCCAAAATTTCTCACTAAATTTTATACAAAACTTTTATTATATATATAATCAACGTCATGATACTTTTGAGACTCATTATTCATTAACATTCACTGTCCAAATTTATTGAAAACAGGTCATATCCAATAATATCTATTCGAGTAGATATCCCAGGAGCGAGCTGTGAACCCATTTTTTAGACTTTTTAATATTCATATCAATAGATCACTATGTATAACTTCAACTAATCTCATGAATCCAATCCACTATTTATATAGAGAAGTTTAGTCTCCTTTAACATAGAGAAGTGATGAATGTATGTTGTTGACAAATCTAAAATGGGGTACTCTAAATGTTCTAATTTTTTACTTTTTCCAAAACAAAAAACCTTAAAACATTCAAATTATGTAATATTAATTATTGAAATCTGCAATTCCAATTTATTTTTCAAAATTTCTCACTATATATGATCTTCTCCGGAAGTGTGTGGGTTGTTGGGTCTCTGGAGGTGAGTGGGTTGTTGAAGGCTTTTCACTAAATGTTCTGTATGCTGGATTTCACCCAGTAGGTTTTAGGTTTTTCATGTTTTGTATGCAGAATTTCCCAGTCGAATCCATTTTTTTTGTTTTAAGATCCGAGTACTAAGAAAATTTTAATTTATTTGTCACATAAGACAGAGGAAGAACTCACACTGACTTGTCCCCACATGTTATCAGACCAGTGAGAAAATCCCCATCAGCTGCAGATGCCGACGGGCCATCATCAGAGTGTCCATTAATTATCGTTGTTTGTGAGTGTTTGTCCTTTAGATTTTTAAGAAAAATCATTTCGGCATTCATTGGGTTTTGAAATCCAGAGGACAAATCTACACAGTACTATAATAACTTAGGAATTCGTGGTGCCTTTCAACTCACATATAGTGCTGGCCCAAAGAAAAAAAAACGTGACGCCATTTATGGTTCTGCAATATGCAATATCTCTGGCCACGACAGTTACTCGCATTCAACGGCATCTCAATACCAAAATGTCTGGTGAAAATTATGAATTAGGTATTTGACAAGACCAGGAATGTAACGCTGAATGTACTATTCAGCGTTAAATGTATAACGTTAGTGTTTATCTTAACGTTATTGTTTTAACTAGCTTTTGAAGGTGGGGTGGAACAAATATGAGAGAAAATGTATTAGGGTGGGGTAAAAATGAGAGAAAATGTAATACATTTTCTCTCATATATTACATTTTTTCTTATATTTTTCTCATCCCCCACTCTCTTATACCCTCATATATGAGGGTTGGGGGTGGGGCAAATATGAGAGAAAATGTATATGAGGGTGAGGAATGAGGCAAATATGAGAGAAAATGTATTACATTTTCTCTCATATTTGCGCCCCACCTCCCACCTTTATATGAGGGTGGGGGCTAGGGAAAATATGAGAGAAAATGTAATACATTTTCTCTCATATTTTCCCCACCCCTATATGAGGGTGGAGGTCGGGGCATTTTCTCTCATATTTGCCTAACCCCTCACCCTCATATATGAGGGTGGAGGGTGGGGCATTTTCTGTCATATTTTTCCTGGCCCCCACCCTCATCTCATATATGAGGGTGTGGGGTGGGGAAAATATGAGAGAAAATATATTACATTTTCTCTCATATTTGCATGTATTTTCTATATTAATGCCCCTGCCCCACCCTCATATTAATACCCTCACCCCCCTCCTCCTGTCCTCATAAATGAGGGTGGGGGGAGGCGGGCATTAATAGAGAAAATATATTATGACAGTGGGGGGTTGGGGAAAATATGAGAGAAAATGTATTGCATTTTCTCTCATATTTCCCCAACCCCACCCTCATAATATATTTTCTCTATTAATGTCCTCGCCCCCACCCTCATATATGAGGGTGGGGAGAGGGGGAAGGGGGCATTAATATAGAAAATATATTATATTTTTTCTCTATTAATGCCTTCCCGCACCCTCATATATGAGGGTGTGGGGGGAGCATTAATAGAAAATAGAAATAATATTTTTTCTCATTTTTTCTCCTTTGTGAACCAACTTTACTCGGCTTCCTATGGCAACTTGCAAGGAAGCATTGTATGGATGACAACCACAAGGAATGTGTTTCATAGGTTAAGTTGTTGGTACTAGTGGGAAAATGAAGGAACTAGTCTTTTGGGAGTAGCATGAAGAGGATATAATTTAAAATATGAAGGACGATATGAACATTACATTTTCTCTCATATTTACCCTAACGCAACTTGCAAGGAAGCATTGTATGGATGACAACCACAAGGAATGTGTTTCATAAGTTAAGTTGTTGGTACTTGTGGGAAAATGAAGGAACTAGTCTTTTGGGAGCAGCACGAAGAGGATATAATTTAAAATATGAAAGACGATATGAACATTACATTTTCTCTAATATTTACCCTAACCCCCACCCTCATAATATATTTTCTCTATTAATTCTTGGGGGGCATTAATAGAAAATAGAAATAATATTTTTTCTTCTTTTTTTTCTCCTTTTGTGAACCAACTTTACTTGGCTTCCTAGGGCAACTTGCAAGGAAGCATTGTATGGATGACAACCACAGGGAATGTGTTTCATAAGTTAGGTTGTTGGTACCAGTGGGAAAATTAAGTAACTATTATTTTGGTTCTTTTGGGAGTAGCATGAAAAGGATATAATTTAAACTATGAAGGACTATATGAACATTTAATATGTAGCAAAAATTATAAACTTAAAATATTTATTTAGTTTTTGGAAGAGGATAGAATTTAAAATATGAAAAAGGATAGGAACATTCAATATGGAACACAAATTCTAAATTTAACATATTTATTTGGAAACTTAGAAAAAATTTCTTATAAAAAAGAAAATAAAAATTATAAATTTAAAAAATATATTTTTAAATGGATAATATTGTTGAAAGCATAATATTTAAAATTATTTACTATAAACATTTTTGAAGAGTTTAAGGAAAACAAACACATATGGTAATTATGATTAGCTTGAAGAAAATGTGAATAATGTCATTGACTTATTAATACTCTACTAATAAACTTAGTAGTCTACTCATAATCTTATCATTGTGAAAGTAAATTTTACATTCTTAATAGGAAAAGTAAGGTGGATAAGCAAGCTCAATAATATTCCAAACACACTTACCAATTGGAGATTGCTTTCTCTCCTATTTGATATTGAATTCCAAATCAAATTCTTTAACACATTATAATAATTGACCATGAAGTGACATAGGCTTTGCCAAATCTAATGCAGATTCGATCTCATGAAAAGGCATATTGGCCACAACCAAGTAGGAATTTAATAAGAATTTTTGGGCCACAATTAGAAACTTAGTGATATAATCACAACCACAAGTTGCTAGCATATAGTCTCACATGGGTTGATAAACACCCATCCATTGTGTCGATATCCTCCATCCAAACCATCTCAACACTCCTTAGTTGTGTGAGATAGTGAAGGAATGGGGTATGCAATACCCACCATGAGATCCAAGGGGAAGTTCCTGTAAAATTCTATAACATGTAGTGCATAGAATTATGTTGCATGCACACAATACCAATGTGCACACTTTAACAACTTATGTAGATTGTTCACACATAGTTCAACATGGTGTGTACATCTTACAACATTGTGCACACCTTTGACTTCCACATGCACCTCCACCCATCGTTCATTCCTCAACCCGATGTGTGTGCCTTTGGCCATCATGCATGCTTGTTCCTACCATGTGTGCCTCCATCTACTAGACGTGCCTACAACTTGAAATGCCAATTATTGCTAGGATTGTTTATAAATTCCGATTGACCCACCTACAAATTAGGATACCCCTTGTTTCCAATGGTGTTACGGAATTTCAATAAACACTCTTGCAAAGTGTGTGTTATGTTAGAACACTTGCACCAACAACAACATGTAGCAAATCATAGATGACCAAATAATCCATCTTTGTCTACATAATTGAACTATCTTTGGTAACCGAAAAATCAGTGCCTTTGTAACTGAAATATAATCTTACATATACAACGTATCATGCACCACATAATATAGGGTAAAAAGTATACAAACATAGTCATTAGTCATTATTTGTTTTTATTATACTCTTATTAGATACCAATGCACAAAACTTTCACACTATTCACATTGTTCCAATCTATATTGTTGTGTTCACATCGTGTTCATTTATTTTCATGTTTCCACTATCCTAACTTAATTACACAGGGTCTTCACTCAGTGAACCTATGACATAGAACCTGCATTTGTGGGATCTTAAAGAATACCCATAATTTCACTAGATATTGATAAATACCTCCAAAACTCCTTTGGTTGAACCACACTCCCAATATGCCTTTCCAATAAAAGAAACTCTTATTTTTACTAGATACCCCTTCTTATGCCCCCCAATACCTATAAACACCTCGATACCCACATCCCCCCATAATACCTACAATATATTGGTGTTGGCACAGGGGCAGACCCAGGTTTCAATGCTTCAACAATGCACCAACAAAACCCTAACTAGCGACCCTTTCGGCAACACCTACGAAGCAAATGAAGTCTCACCCGAGGTAGAGGCAGGGGGGTTGCAGCATTTAAGTGTCTACAACCAAGCTGGGACACAGATCTGTGATTACAAAACTTGACAAAGAACTTAGCCAATAACATGCATTAGTTCTTGAACTTTATCCACATCGCAGGTTAAACCCTTATTATAGATTAGCCTGGTAGAAATCAAGATTAAGCACATCCACTCATTTAAGCATCAAATCAAATCTAGCATTCATTCTCATCATTAAGCACTAAGATACAATATCAGATGCATCCATTATACATAACATCAACAACACTAAGAAATAATCATGTAAACAACATCGCACAAAGAACATCAAACACATGATTTACGTGGCTCACCCCAGTGTGGGGCTATGTCCACCAACTCTTCTTCTTCTTTATTAGTCTTCAATCTCCTTACATTCATTTTCTCCTGTGCACAAATCCATAGAGCTCAACTTCGCACTGGACAGGTGATCTGCGCACAACGCACTAGATCCACCTTCCTCAAAATTAGGTCAAGGCACAAAGCTAACTCCTCGATAGCACAAAGCCTTACACGGTCTGTCTGCACAGAGAACTTACAATCTTTTGCACTAAACCAAACATACTCTTTGCACATAGCTAACATTAACACTGAGTAGTCGTGCACTAAGCCAATGGCCACCTACATTTCTTAGCTACTACTTATACATTTACAAAGAGGCCTAAACATGGGTAAACCCATGGGCCGACATCCCATACTAGTTACATAAACCCTAATAACCCTTTTCTTGGTCCACAAGCCCACAAAATAAGTGAGATCCCATGATCTCTGCTTCGCCTGGGTGCTCCATCTTCTACCAGCCTGTCGAAGTCCCAAAAATGTTCAAACATGACCAATGTTTCCTCAAAACTTGGTCAAGGGCCAACAGGCTCCCAACACTCACCTGTGACTTGTCCTAATTCACTCAGATCTGGGCAGTGTTGCTTCAAAGGCCTCGAGATTAGCTCAAGCTACCTTGAATCTTTTATTTGCTAGAGCCTCCTGCTCGATGAACTCCTGAATTACTTGTTCTATAACAGGCCCTTCCAGGCATTGTTCCACCATTGTAACTACTTGGTATAGCAGCGAGCCTTGGCCTTCAATCTCTTCAAAAAGCGTGCAAGATTCGTCCTACACCAACTGGAGTCTCTGTGTCACCTCCATGACTTTTCTCAGGATGGAAGTAACCTACTGCTGGACTGTGCGTTGTTCCTATGATCGCTTAATTTTCTCAACTGCAGTAAGCAGCTTCATATGTGCTTGTACAGTGGAGGCCTACTGCTTCACCTCCTAGAGTTGTGCTTCCAGTTTCCTTAGCTCTAGATCTTCTGCAAGGCGCTCATAGGTCTACACACTCTGATCACTTAGTTTCTTACACTCTGAGGAGAGTGCTCTGATTCTTTCTACTGCATTCCTGGCAGCTTCTTCCCTTTGATCACACACTTCTTGCAGAGTGCTCGACACTGCTTGGATTTCTAGCTCCATTATTCTTGCTTGAAGTAGTTGAATGGCTTCAGCGAGCTTCCCCACTTGTATATCGAATGATTCTTCTTCCTCCTATGCCAAGCCCAGCACAAAGTGAAGTGATTTAGTCACTGCCTCTTTGACTGCAGTCTTCTCTGCAAGTAGTTGGTCTCTTTCTTTCTGCATATTCACATTGTCCTCCTCATAGATTGCTCAATTTTCATCTTTCTCCTTCTGCGTAGCTCGAAGTTTCTCTAGGACCTCCTCCTTTTCTTGCTTCATTGATTCTATAGCCTACTCCTTTTCTTCTTGGACTCGATGAATTCGATCTTTTGTTGCATCTGCTAATATTCATAATTGGGTGGGCTAATCCCCCAATTCTGGAATTTTTGACGAAGAAGGCGTAGTAGGCACTACGCGACTCGAGTAGATGGATTTTTGTATGTCTTTGAGCTCCTTATCTATTATTTCATACAATGTTTCTTACTTCGCTTTGTGTCTCTGTAGGATGTCCTCTAAAGAATCCTCCACGACTGCGATGATGAGATTAACATCATCCACTGTGAGCACATTCTTCAATTGAGGCTTGTTGGCTCGAGTCTTCTTCCATGTTGAGGGTTTCTACAGAGAAACCTTCCTTCTATTTGATGTTTCGGCCTCTGTAAGGGGATCCTTTGGCAGTGTCACTTCGCCTTTGTCTTGATTTTATCCTTCTTCCCCTCCTTCTTCTTGGTTCACTTCGTCTCCCCCTCCTCCTGCAGGTGAGTTAGGCCTAGTTTCATCTGATGCATTGTCCTCCTCATCAGTTTCTATGTTCTGCACTTCTTCCTTTTTCTTCTTTTTCTTCGCGCTAGAAAGTCCATCATGCTCGATCCGGGTGACCAATGGACTACCTATGATGTCGGGGTCAGAGATTTCTTCATATTCCACTGGTATGAGGAACTCTGCTAGCCATTCTTTGGTGATCTCCTCCATGTTTTCGTCGATCAACTTATAATAGGAATGAAACTCCTCCGTACTTTCATCCCTTCATGCAATGATGTAGATAAAGTGTCGATCTACACGAAACTTCACTAGCGGCCTATACTGATGCAAAGTGTTGGGTTTCATCCATGGGAATGCTTCAATGGCATGCTTCAGCTGTAGGTAGTAAGCTTCGAACACCACATTTGATTGCCATTGCTTCACCATATCATTTGTATACCACAAGGTGGAGAACCTTGCGGCCAACGACTCTGATGGCTCAACTTCCGGGAAGGTTGCTCCTTCCAGCATTTGCTAGGCGAAAAATGCAACCAATATCAATAGCCAACTAAAATGAAACTCATATCCATGATCTTACGCTTCACGACAGTCCTTCTCCAACTCGTTGACGAGGTAACTCGCCTAGTTTATTTGCATGCCTTCTACGCACTTTCTTGCGAGGTCTATGAAAAATCCAGTGACTTGCGTCGGACGGTTCTTTTTGATGAGATTACTAGATACAAGATGACAAGCTAGGCACACTGTGCAATCCTAGATTTAGGATACCTTGTAGCCTCACTTTCCCTTCTCTACATCGCCATAGGATTCCTTTATGTGTTGTTCCAAGGAGTGATCTGATGTCTTCCCTAGGTAGAACTATTGAGGGTTTAGTCCCTGTATGCTTAGTCCTGTGATGAGGTGGATTAACGTCGGATCCATGGTGACACGCCTGTCAAGCCAAAAATACCCTTCATGGTAGCATGAAAGGAGGATTTTAACTCAAGCGTTAACCTCCTAATGTCGGTCGAAGTGTGGGATCTTCATTACATTCAATATCGTGGATTGTGTGAGCTCCTTTATCCACGACTTCTTCCCAGTCATCTTCATCAAATACCTATGCGATGCAAGGATCACATAGTTCTTCCTGTCTTCGAGGTTGAGGTCGTTGTTCTTCAAATATGGAATATGTACTAACTGGGGTCCAACTATGCATATCCCCTTCGGGATCTATGCAGTGATTATCATGTACTCAAAGTCTCGTGGGATGTTGTCTTGGTTAACCGCGCCAGCCAACAACGAGATGTAGTCCGGCAAGACTAACAAGATCTGCTTCGTGTTAGCCAGATCATCGCGATGCTTTCTTCACTTCTCAACAGTGCGGCCATAACATCATCTAGTCGATGGGGATGCTTGGAATCCGCTAGTCGACAATGCCTGTATTCTAACAGACATGACTCTGTCAGTCATGAGGTCTACTAGTATCTCTTCCACATACTTTTCTAATGCGCTATGTTCACCCGACATTCACACTTGTAATAAAATAAATTAGGTAGGCGAATGGACAAGAAAGTTACTCAAATGGATGGCGAGGTCTAGAAAGCACAACGTGATAAAGTGGGTTCTCTGTTAGCTCGGATATCACAGTTTGCAAAAGGTGGTCCCGACACAATGTCCGACAGGTTAAATAAGAAACGTCGTAAAAAATTCCTCCAATGGGTAGGAATTCCTCAATCAATACAAATCCATCTGTTATGGCGTGGTCTCGACAATCCAACGACGATCTTTCTGTCAATAACTGTGTTTCTAGCCATTCTAGAGCGTCACTCTAATGGTCAGGGCACCTCCAACTGTAATGTCCCCCACTTCGTGATGAAGAGGTCTGGGAAGACTTAGTGGTCTAGGTATCCCCACTAGACCATAGTCTCATACATCATGAGGAAAAGTCAACCAAACTAATGTTATATTTTGAAGTTGACTTAGGAAAAAAGGGAAAAAGAAGAAAAGGGTAACTCAATGAAGAATTAGAGCTCTGGAGTTTGATTTAGGGTTAAACCAAGGGGTTAAAATAACTCAATAGGGAAACATAAAATAAGTATAAAGGAAAGGCTAGGGCACACCATTCAATCATCTTGGATATTTTGGTATTTGCTTGTTGAGCTCTTGAGCACACAGTTTTGAGGGTTTTGAGTTTACAAACCCTAAAGAGCAACTCAGTGGTGAAAGGATATCACTCACTTGTTCCAAGCTTGGTCTCGGGGATGAAATACTCCACCCACACCATTCTACACTCATCATAGGTTCATTCATCCATTCAGGAGAACATCAAGGCCATACTATTCAGGGTTTTCCATCAAGGGCACATCATTGATTGATGAACAGGTTGATCCAACTTATTGAGAGGGTTTTGGGAGATTCCAGCATTAGGGTTTTTCTTGAAAGACCTTGCTCATCAGTTTGGAGGATTTCTTGAGGAGTTACTACGTCCAGATCATTATTTGTAGGTTGGGATGGTTTTAGAGGAGAGATGACGTCTTGGTGATTCAATGATTCTCAGATCTAGGAGGCTCTACCTTAGATCTGATATTGAAACTTCTCTTGGGGGTTTGTGATTGCCCGATCTATCATCCTAGAGAGTTTCTAGTAATTCAAAGACCTCATTCATCCAGGTTTAATTGTTGATCATATTCAGGGTTTCCAGAGGGTCGTACTAGTTTAGGGTTTCGACAATTGGAGGAGGAGAAATCAGTATTTGGGCTTCATACTTCAGGAAGGGGTTACCCTCTCCCTGATCTATCTATTGGTGGAGTTTGGTGGAATTTAGAAGTATTCTTCTTCAGGGGGGGTGAACCCTTGGTCTTCATAGTCTTCAGTAGGACGTACCAGAAGCTTGAGGGTTAGGCCAAACCCTATATTTTGTATTGGAGCATTCATCTTACATTCCAGCCTTTGGGAGGCTTATCCTGCATTTCCGAGACCTTTTTGTAGCAGCTCATATATTTGTCTTGAATCCATCTGAAGTTATTCCAAATCTACTTCTATATTGTACCAGGTGCTTGATTTCTGATAATAAAAGATCATATCTTTGTTTGTGGTTCCATATCTTGTGTATTGCTAAGATCTATATGTATTGAATGCATATTGAATAAACTGTGGCTGAATAACTAAAATAAACCCTAAGTCCGAAATATCAGTGGCCAACCTGCATACACAATAGTAAAATCGTTAAGTCAAGAGTAAGTTAGTGTTCCTAAGAGAAAAAATTGACTTGGGAACATTACAGTGGTATCAGAGCTATGATCCTCCCATCCTGTGAGGATTAGCGCATGCAAAGGTACAATGGTATATATATGGGCATAAGGAAGAAACAAGCAAGTGAAATAGAGGCCGAGATGGAGGGTTTGGGTGATGATGGTGAGCCCCAGGGCTTGTCCTTCTTAGCACAAGATTTCAATAAATCCATAAACCAAACAAAAAGTAAACTGGTCATCCACTTGCAAGATAACTATGATGCAAACCACATAGGACAAATCGAAATCACTGAGACCTTGAAGAAGGTAGATGAGAAACTGAGGAAGGTGGATGATAACCAGTCAAGGATAGCCTAGCCCAACTATTGATGCATATGAATCATAAGGGGAAAGGTCTAGAGACGTATGAAAACAGGGAGTCTGGTGGATGACACGGTGGAAACATGTATAATCCAGAACATGTTCTGTATCATCAGTCCGAGGGAAGCCATGGAGGGAGAACTTCACATGGATAGATGGGTAGAAGGTCTACCCCTAGACCATACTTACCCACGTTCACATATGTATAGGCACAACATGAACATGTGGATGACTTTGTTGAGAATATGGCACGGTGTACCAAGGATTACAATGATTTGGATATGATGATTCAGAGGTAGATGTCCCTAGATCAATACTGTCAACTCAAATTCAGAAAGAAGCCTAGGCTGAACCACAGGAGCAATTATGTTTTTGAACGCAAAGCAGGGAAGATGGAGATTCTCTACTTTGATGGTACGACCAAGATGACATCATAGGCATGGGTACAGAAGCTGGACACTTATTTGCAGCTTAATCCCATGAGGGAGATGGAAGCCATCAAGTTTGCCACCATGTACTTGGATGGAAAATCTCATGATTGGTGGTATCATGGACTAACCACACTAGGCCACAATCAGATAGTGGAATATACATAATTCACTCAAAGACTCATGGACAGATTTGATCAGGGGGATCTTGAGATACATTTCTGGGAGCTCACACAGCTCGAACAGATAGGAGCACCAGAGGTGTACATTGAGGAATTCTATAGGGTAGTATTCATGGTGCATGACGTATCACATACCAGACTCATGATTCTCTTCATGGAGGGGCTGATGGAACCCTTGAAGGGTTGGGTAAAGGATTTTAATCCTACCAACCTACAGGATTCTATTTGGAAGACGAGATACCTAGGACCAGCTGCAAAGCCAAAATTTGTGCCTAGACCACCTCTTAACACAGGAGGAAGAGATCAAAGACCTCTAATGAACCTAGGAGGATGTGACCCAAGGGGGTTTGACAGGAGCAGAGGCAGGTTGGATGAGAACACCAAAAGGGAATTGAGGAGGAAACAACTTTTCTACACTTTTAAAAAGCCATGGAACCCATCACAAAAATGCATGGGTCATGGCCAAGTGCAGTACATAGAGGTAACTTTTGACAATGAGGAGGACGAGGATTTTTTCCATATCCAGAATAGGGAGGCAAACACCACAGAGACAATAGAGGAGGAGACCACATATCATGACAGTATGGCTGAGGAGAAAGCCACCTTGTCATCCATCAGTGGAGTTCCCAAGTATAACACTTTTAGGATGAGAGGAGTCTTGCAGGGGAAAAAGGTGTCAGTATTGATTGATGGGGAAGCTTCTCACAACTTCATTGAATCAACATTGTTACAGAGGAGGCATATACCCACAGTTGAATTTGAAGGGTTCAAGGTGGAGATAGCAGGTGGGAGCACCATGCCTTGTGACAGCTACATTTCAGGCATGAATCTTACATTAGGTAGGCATGAGTTGGTACAATATGTCTATGTGATGGACCTTCCGGATACCAACATAATCCTTGGAGTTCAGTGGCTTAGTACGTTGGGGCCTATCACCGCCAACTACAAGACCATGGAGATGTATTTCACAGAAGAGGTTGGATGAAAGGTAGTGCTCTAAGGCATGACAGGTAACTCAACCAAGGTAGTTACGGCCAAGAGGATGGAGGCCATCTTCAGGAGAGAAGAGATAGTATATGTCGCTGAATGCATAATTTCGGCATGTGTGGACCAACAGGGAAAGGTTCACTACACACAAAAAATATAGGAAATCATTGAAAAACACAACAAAGTGTTTGGACCTATCCCACCAAGGGTGCCACCATACAAGGGGTTTGAGCACATCATTGAGTTGGAGGCAGGATCAAAACCAGTCATCACCACACTGTATAGGCATCTGAAGAAGTATAAAGATGAGATAGAGATGGCAATCAAAGATATCTTGGATATGGGGCACATTAGGCCAAGTTCCATTCCTTTTGCTTCTTCAGTGGTGTTGGTCAAGAAAAAGGATGGAACCATGCGCATGTGCATTGACTTCCAGGCATTAAATAAGAAAACAATAAATTTTTTTTATCTTATACCAAGGATTGATGAGCTGCTGGATGAATTGCACGGGGCTGTCTATTTCACAAAAATTGACGTTCATTCCGCCTACCATCAAATCAAAATGAGGGAGGAGGACATCTCAAAAATTGCTTTCAGGTGTCATTATGGTCATTATGAGTTATTAGTGATTCCCTTCGGGGTAACCAAATCCCCAACCACGTTCCAATCTTGTATGAACCATGTCTTCAACAAACAGTGGAGGAAGCATCTCTTGGTGTTTTTTTATGAATTGCTCATTTATAGCATGACGTGGGAGGAACACCTTCGTCATGTGGACCAAATTATGTCTATCATGGAGAAGCAATCACTGTATGCTAAGGAGTCTAAATGTGAGTTTGGAATGACAAAGGTTCTTTACTTGGGACACATCATCGAAGAAAAGGGGGTACATGTACATCAAGAGAAAATTCAAGCCATAATGGAGTGGCCTACACCTAAGACCCTTAAAGAATTAAGAGGATTTCTAGGCATGTGCACTTGCTACAAGAATTGTGTCAAGGGGCTCTCTTAGCTTTGTGCACCCTTGACCGATTTGACCAAGAAAGGATCTTTCAAATGGAGTGAGGAGGCCCAATTTACATTCGACAAGATGAAAAAGGTGATGAGCACATGCCCACTCTTAGCCCTACCATATTTTGACCAACCTTTCACCTTGGAGTGTGATGCCTCAGGAGAAGGTATTGGGGTCGTACTGATGTAAAATAGGCACTCTCTTGCCTATGAGAGCCAAAAAATTAGGGGACTTGAGTTACTGTTGGCACACAGGGGCAAACCCAGGGTTCAAAGATTCAACAATGCACCAAAAAAACCCTAACTACCATCCCTTTTGGCAACACTTGCGAAGCAGATGAAGTCTCACTCGAGGTAGAGGCATGGGTGGTTGCAGGACTCAAGTGTTTGCAACCTTAGCTGGGACATAGATCTGTGATTATAACACCTTAAAATATCACTTAGCAGTTATATTTCATCAATATTTAACCATCAATTACTTCGCAGATAAAGCCCTAATTATAGGTTAGCGTAGTACTCAACTAGATTCAACATATTCAAGCACTCAACACATCTACATAGATCCGATCTAGAATTCTATTCACATCATTAAGCACTAAGCTATCATATTCATCTAAGCACATATCATTATACTAAGCTTCAGCCATATGAGCAATAAAACAACCACAATGCAAAAAGCAAACATAATACATAAAGAAACCACAACACAGGATATACATGGTTCACCCCTAGCCTGGGCCTATGTCCACCAAATCTTCTTCTTTATTGTCTTTTGTTAATCTTCTACATGCATGGAGTCACAAGATCCTACTCCGCACAGGACAAGAGATGTGCATGCACTTCTCTATATCCTCCTTCCCCGAGCTAGGTCATAGCACAAAGCCTTTACAAAGTCTCTACAGTCACTTGCACTTAGATTTGCAAGTTCTCAACCCAGCGTGCACAAAGCATTTACAATTTTCACTTAGCACAATATCACACAGATGCATATATTTCCCTAGCATTTATCAAGGTACCAAGCTCCTTCTTACATCTCCTAGACATCTATTTATACATTACAAAAGGGCCTAAACATGGGTAAACACATGGTCCGACATCCCATACCCGTTACATAAGCCTAAAACCCAAAAGTTCTCTAAAAAGGGGCCAAGATCCACGATCTCCGCTTCGACTTGCGCTCTGCCTTAGACAGCCCGTCTAAGTCCCAAATAGGTCAAACATGACCAAGGATCCTCAAAACTTGGTCAAGGGCCAACGGGCCCCTAACACTCACCTGTGACTCTTCCCGAGTCACTCTGATTTGGGTAGCTATCCCTCAAAATCCTCGAGCTTGGCTCGAGATGCTTCAACCTATTGCTGCACCAAGGCCTCATGTTCGACGAAATCTTGGATAAATGATTCATTGATGGGTCCCTCTAAGCGTTTTTCGACTGCTTCTTCCAGCTCTTCTCCTTGGCCTTCCTTAGGGTTTTCTTGTCTCGTATTCATTCTTTCAAGCTTAGAAATCATTCTAGGGAAATCCAAAACTTCATGATCCATGGCTTTACAACAAAGACAACTAGATCTTCTACCAGGGCATTCCTTAGCAAGATGTCCCGGTCTTCTGCAACTGTAACATAGGGTTAATCCTCTTTTTCTGTTAAATGATCCCCAACCTTTCTTGTACTGCGCACTAGGATCATAGTAGCTAACCTGCAAAAAAATATTTCTAGGATCCTGCATCCATTTGTTAGTCCAAACATTCTTTCTATGCATAGGGATAACATATCTTTCACTATTCTTGTCAGATCTACTCATATCAAACCTTCTTTCTTCTAGTTGTGCCCAAGTTTTCAAGCTAGGACAAAATTTATCAAACAAACCTAGATCCATACTTTCAAAAAAAAAATTCCACTTATTTTACCTTTGACAAAGCACAAAGCTTCCAGATCTTAAAATTTTCACTGCTCTTACCTTTAGCAGGGCACAAAACTTTCATATATTACCTCTTTTCTTCAGATCAAACTTCTCTTCTTAGCACAGAGCTTTCAAATGGAATACTGTGCACTGAAAGCAACAGATCTATGCACATAGCTCTTTCTTTCTTTTCCTTAGTTCCCAACAATCACAGTTTCAGGTCCCGACAACGGAACCATTTGTCGGGACACAGGGGTAGACCCAGGGTTCAATGCTTCAACAACACACCAACAAAACCCTAACTACTGGCCCTTTCAGCAACACCTGTGAAGAAGAGGAAGTCTCAGCCGAGGTAGAGGCAGGGGTGGTTGCAAGACTCAAGTGTTTACAACCTTAGTTGGGACACAGATCTGTGATTATAACACCTTAACATAACACTTAGCAGTTATATTTCATCAGTATTCAACCATCAATTACTTTGCAGATAAAACCCTAATTATAGATCAGTCCAGTATTCAACTAGATTCAACATATTCAAGCACTCAACACATCGACATAGATCAGATCTAGCATTATATTCACATCATTAAGCACTAAGCTATCATATTCATTGAAGCACATATCATTATACTAAGCATCAACCATATGAGCAATAAAACAACCACAATGCACAAAGAAAGCATAATACATAAAGAAACCAC
Organism: Picea sitchensis; assembly: GCA_010110895.2. Classification (NCBI taxonomy): domain Eukaryota; kingdom Viridiplantae; phylum Streptophyta; class Pinopsida; order Pinales; family Pinaceae; genus Picea; species Picea sitchensis. The sequence continues at coordinate 25,904 of SNQJ01S0002105.1, read as the reverse complement.
AACACAGGATATATGTGGTTCACCCCTAGCCTGGGGCTACGTCCACCAACTCTTCTTCTTTATTGTCTTTTGTTAATCTTCTACATGTACGGAGCCACAAGATCCTACTCCACATAGGACATGAGATGTGCACGCACTTTGCTAGATCCTCCTTCCCCGAGCTAGGTCACAACACAAAGCCTTTACACAGTCTCTACAGTCACTTGCACTTAACTCTACAAGTTCTCAACCTAACATGCATAAATCATTTACAATTTGCACTTAACACAATATAACATAGATGCATATCTTGCCCTAGCACTTAGCAAGGTACCAAACTCCTTATTACATCACCTAGACATCTATTTATACATTACAAAAGTGCCTAAACATGGGTAAACCCATGGGTCGACATCCCATACCCGTTACATAAGACAAAAACCCAAAAGTGCCCTAAAAAGGGGCCAAGATCCGTGATCTCCGCTTCGACTTGTGCTCCACCTTCGACAGCCTGTCGAAGTCCCAAAATAGGTCAAACATGACCAAGGATCCTCAAAACTTGGTTAAGGGACAAAAAATACTTTACAACATTTATGACAAAGAGATGCTAGCCATCATGCACACTTTGGCCAAATTTAGACAATACCTGGTAGGTGCATGGTTTGTGGTGAAATCAGATCATAACAGTCTTAAGTACCTATTGGAGCAGAAGGACTTAAATGAAAGGCAACAAAAATGGGTAAGCAGAATATAGGCCTATGACTTTGACATTGAATTTGTCAAAAGGAAGAAGAATGTGGTGGCTGATGCATTTTTCAGAAGGCCATCCATTAATTCCATGACATATGTGTCTCTTGATTGGAAGGACCACTTGGTGATGGAATATTCAAAAAATCAATTTGCTTGTTAGGTAATTGATGGGAAAATACAGGACGATAACTTCAGGATCATTGATGGCCTCATCTATTATAAGGGACGAATCTTTTTGGTTCCTGAATCGGCCTTCAAGGACAAAGTGTTGCAAGCATGTCATGAATCACCTATGGAAGGTCCCCACGGGATTGGTAAGACATACATGCAGGTGAGGGAGAGATTCTCATGGAAGTGCCTCAAGGAGGATGTGATGAGGCATGTCAAGGAGTGTACTACTTGTTAGGAGAATAAGGATGAGCACACTCACTTGGAAGGACTACTGCAACACCTACCCATCCCAGAGCACAAGTGGGAAAGAATATCCATGGATTTCATCACAAGGTTGCCAAAGGCGCAGGGGAAATACTGCATTTTCGTAGTGGTGGACAGGTTGACAAAGTTTGCACACTTCTTCTCCTTTTCTACAGACTTCAGTGCAACACAGGTGGTCGAATTATTCTTCAGGGAGATCTTCATACTGCATGGCCTACCCAAGACCATTGTTAGTGAAAGGGATAGAAGATTCATGAGTACATTTTGGCAGGAGTTGTTCAGGCTAGTTGGTACGACCTTGAATCCTAGTACTATATATCATCCACAGATGGACAGACAGACCAAGATAGTCAAAAAATGGGTGGAAGGATATCTCAGGAATTATGTAGCTGGGAAGCAGAAAGCGTGGGTCATATGGCTGCATTTAGGGAAGTACTGCTTCAACACCACCCATCACATGTCCATAGGTATGAACTCATTCAAGGCATTGTACAGTTATGACCCACTCTCTTTCATAGAGATTTCCTTTCGTGATAGCAGGGCCTCAATGGTATAGGATTGGGTACAACAGAGTCAGGATATACTCAGGGAACTGAAGGATCATTTACAGAGGGAACATAACCAGTAGAAGGTCCTTACAGACAAGCACAGGCTTGAACACACCTTTGAGGTTGGTGACTTAGTCTACCTGAGGCTCCAACTGTACAGGTAGGCTTCTATAAAAATAAGTGGAGTAGAAAAAATCAAACCACGTTTCTTTGGGACCTACAATATTAGCAGGAAAGTAGGGGTCGTAGCTTATGAGCTGGAACTCCTACAGGGTAGCATGATACATAATGTCTTCCACGTTTCATGCCTGAAAAGGGCCATCGGCCAACACATCACTCCACTGGAAGTGCTACAACCTCTAGATGAAGAGGGGAAACTGGTGCTTGTACCCGAGGATATATTGGAGGTTTGAGAGAAGAAAATCTGCAAGAGATGCATCAAGGAATATCTGATCAAATGGAAGGACCTACCCATTGAGGATGCCATGTGGGAGAGTGAGCAGGTGGTACGCGAAATAGGTTTGCAATTGCTCGAGGACAAGAAATATCTTGTAGGGGAGACTGTAATGTCCCCCACCTCTTGACGAAGAGGTCTGGAAAGACTTAGTGGTCTAGGTATCCCCACTAGATCATAGTCTCATGCATCATGGGGAAAAGTCAACCAAACTAATGTTATATTTTGAAGTTGACTTAGGAAAAAAGGGAAAAAGAAGAAAAAGGTAACTCAATGAAGAATTAGAGCATTGGAGGTTGAGTTAGGGTTAAACCAAGGGGTTAAAATAACTCAACATGGAAACAAAAAATAAGTATAAAGGAAAGGCTAGGGCGCACCATTCAATCATCTTGGATATTTTGGTATTTGCTTGTTGAGCTCTTGAGCACACAGTTTTGAGGGTTTTGAGTTTACAAACCTTAGAGAGAAACTCAATGGTGAAATATCCCACTCACTTGTTCCAAGATTGGTCTCGGGGATGAAATACTCCACCCACACCATTCTACACTCACCACAGGTTCTTTCATCCATTCAGGAGAACAACAAGGTCATACTATTCAGGGTTTTCCAGCAAGGGTGCATCATTGATTGAGGAACAGTTCGATCCAGCTTATTGACAGGGCTTTGGGAGATTCTAGTATTAGGGTTTTTCTTGCAAGACCTTACTCATATGTTTGGAGGATTTCTTGAGGAGTTACTACATCCAGATAATTATTTGCAGGTTGGGACGGTTTTGGAGGAGAGAGGATGTCTTGGTAATTCAATGATTCTCATATCTAGGAGGATCTACCTCAGAATTGATCTTGAAACTTCTCTTGGGGGTTTGTGACTTCCTGATCTATCGTCCTAGAGAGTTTCTAGTGATTCAGAGACCTCATTCATCCAGGCTGAATTGTTGATCATATTTAGGGTTTCAGGAGGGTCGTACCAGTTTAGGGTTTCAACAGTTGGAGGAGGAGAAATCAATATTTGGGCTTCATACTCTAGGAAGGGGTTACCCTCACCTTGATCTATCTCTTGGTGGAGTTTGGTGGCATTTAGAAGTATTCTTCTTCAAGAGGGCCAAACCCTTGGTATTCATAGTCTTCAGCAGGACATACCAACAGCTTTAGGGTTAGGACAAACCCTAGATTTTGTATTGGAGCGTTCATCTTACATTTCATCTTTTGGGAGGCTTATCCTGCATTTTCGGGAGATTTTTGTAGCAGCTCATATATTTTTCTTGAATCCATCTGAAGTTATTCCAGATCTTATTCTATATTGTATTAGGTGCTTGCTTTCTCATAATAAATGATCAGATCTTTGTTTGTGGTTCCATATCTTGTGTATTTCTGAGATCTATATGTATTGAATGCATCTTGAATAAACTGTGATTGAATAACTGAAATAAACCCTAAGGGAGAAATATCAGTGGCCAAACTGCATACACAACAATAAAATCGTTAATTCAAGAGTAAGTTAGTGTTCCTAAGCGAAAAAAATTGGCTTGGGAGCATTACAGTGGTATCAGAGCTCTGATCCTCCCATCCTGTGAGGATTAGCGCATGCAGAGGTATAGTGGTATCTATATGGGCTGAAGGAAGAAACAGGCAAGTGAAACGGAGGCCAAGATGGATGGTTCGGGTGATGACAATGAGCCCCAACACTTGGCCTTCTTAGCACAAGAGTTCAATAAATCCATAAACCAAAAAAAAGTAAACTGGTCATCCACTTGCAGGAGAACTATTATGCAAACCACAGAGGACAAGATGAAATCACTGATACCTTGAAGAAGGTGGATGAGAACCTAAAGAAGGTGGATGAGAACTAGTCAAGAATAGCCCAACTGTTGATGAAGATGACTCACAAGGGAAAAGGTCCATAGACATATGAAAACAGGGAGACTGGTGGATGACATGGTGGAAACAGGTATAATTCAGAACATGTGCCCTATCATCAGTCTAAGGGAAGCCATGGAGGGAGCACTTCAAATGGACAGATGGGTAGTAGGGCTACCACTAGACCATACTTACCCACGTTCATAGATGAACAGGCACATCATGAATAGGTGGATGACTTTGTTGAGCAGATGGCACGATGTACCAAGGAGTACAATGATTTGGATATGATGATTCAGAGGCAGATGTCCTTGGATCAATACTGTCAACTCAAATTCAGAAAGAAGACTAGGTTGAACCACAGGAGCAATTATGAGTTTGAACACATAGTAGAGAAGATGGATATTCCTTACTTTGATGGTACGAACAAGATGACAGTACAAGCATGGGTACAAAAGCTGGACACTTATCTGCAACTTAATCCCATGAGAGAGATGGAAGCCATCAAGTTTTCCACCATGTACTTGGATGGAAAATCTCATGATTGGTGGTATCATGGACTGACCACACTAGGCCAGAATCAGATAGTGGCATACATATATTTCACTCAAAGACTCATGGACAAATTTGATCAGGGGAATCCTGAGATACATTTTTGGTAGCTCACACAACTCAGACAGACTGGAGCACCAGAGGTGTACATTAAGGAATTCCAGAGGCTAGCAGTCATGGTGCAGGACGTATCACAGAACATACTCATGATGCTCTTCACGGAGGGGCTGATAGAACCCTTGAAGGGTTGGGTAAAGGATTTTAAGCCTACCAACCTACAGGATGGTATTTGGAGGACGAGAGACCTAGGACCAGCTTCCAAGATGAAATTTGTTCCTAGACAACCTTTTAACATAGGAGGAAGAGATCAGAGACCGCCAATGAACCCAGGAGGACATGACCTAGGAGGACATGACCCTTGGTCTTCATAGTCTTCAGCAGAAAGTACCAGTAGCTTGAGGGTTAGGCCAAACCCTAGATTTTGTATTGGAGCATTCATCTTACATTTCAACCTTTGGGAAGCTTATCCTGCATTTTCGGGAGATTTTTGTAGTAGCTCATATCTTTATCTTGAAGCCATATGAAGTTATTCCAGATATGATTCTATATTGTACCAGGTTCTTGGTTTCTCATAATAAAATATCATATCTTTATTTGTGGTTCCATATCTTGTGTATTTATGCGATCTATATGTATTGAATGCATCTTGAATAAACTATGACTGAATAACTGAAATAAACCCTAAGTCTGAAATATCAGTGGCCAACCTGCATACACAACAGTAAAATTTTTAAGTCAAGAGTAAGTTAGTGTTCGTAAGTGAAACAATTGGCTTGGGAACAATACAACAACAATCATATCACTTCACCATGGCGAAGTCCCATTCTGCGTGGTTCTACTATTCCGGCGAGGTTCAAGTTCTGCAAATCTGTCTCCTATGAAGCCTTCTCTGGGACTCCCTATAGTTTTGCTAACTTGGATTTCTTCTTACTAAATTTTCTTGCCTTCTTTCCTGTGGTCCGAGTCTCTAGATTCCTCTTTTTGTTCTTATTCTTATCTGTTCTTAGCGTAGTGACTTCGCGTTGCTGATGTTCTTTCAAAGGGTTCAAAGATAATAAATCTTTTCTTACTAGGTCCTAGGTGGACATACTTTCGTCTTGCATGGATAGGTCCTTCAACCCTTCTTGCACTCTTTTAAAGCTGGAAAATAATTCTCTTTCATTCTACTGCTTTGAATCAAGTTCTCGTTCTTCTATGATTCGATCTATTCTTTGAGCTATGCTATCCCTTAGTTCTTGCTTTTTATTTTCTATGTCTTCCTCTTCTACTTTCCTTCTGATCTGATCCTTCTCAATCCAAGTCTTTCCTAACAAAAGTGGAAAAGGGGAGTTGTTCTCAAGAAGCCTAATAACTTCAAAGTCCTCCTCTATCGCAGTTCCATGAGTGATCATAGGTATATTAGTAATTCTTCCACATAGGGTTATCATCTTTCCTTTAAACAAGCCTATCCATCCCAATGAAGGTATCATAGCAGGATTTCCCAAAATTTCCTAAGTGCTTTCTAGCATAATGTTCACATTTGTTTCCTCATCCAATACACAGTCTATGTCAAAGTCTTCTATTCTTGTAACTATGTGTTGTTTTTCATTCAGGATCTCTGGTAAACTGATGTCTCTGTGATCATTCATTTCTTCTTTTAACTGTATTAACATAGTCTCTGATTCTTTTTCTATATGATTATTTAAAATATCTTTAGTCTCTTGACCTTCTTTATGGTTTTGTTGTCTCTTGTTCATATTTTCAACTTTAGCAATCATTCTTGGACAATCCTCAACCTCATGACCAATAGCTTTACAACAAATACAAATAAGACCTATACCAACATTCCTTAGCAAGATGTTCCGACCTTCTGCAATTATAACACAATGTCAATACTCTCCTTCTTTTAAATGATCCCCAACCTCTCCTATACTACGCACTGGGATCATAGTGTTGGACCTGCAATCTACAAAAATTCTTTCTAGGTTCCTGCATCCACTTATTAGTCCAAAAATTCTTTATATGCATAGGAATAACATATTTTTCTCTATTTCTATCAAGTTTATTTAGATCAACTCTTTATACTAACTGTTACCTAGCTTTCAGACTAGGACAAGATCTATCAAACATACCTAGATTCATACTTTCGAAGAAAAAATTTCCACTTATCTTACCTTTATCAGAGAAAAAAGCTTTAAGATATTACCTCTTTTCTTCAGATCCAGTTCCTTTATTATCATAGAGCTTCACAAGTCAATTAAAATATTGTACACTACAATAACCTATCTATGCACATATATTTCTTTTTTCTTCAGTTCCTAGAAATCATAGTTTCAAGTCCCGAAAACAGTACCATTTGTTGGCATAGGGGCAAACCCAGGGTTCAACGCTTCAACAACGCACCAACAAAACCCTAACTACCAGCCCTTTCGGAAACACCTGTGAAGAAGATGAAGTGTCACCCGAGGTAGAGGCATGGGGGGTTGAAGGACTCAGGTGTCTAAAACCAAGCTGGGACACATATCTGTGATTACAAAACTTGACAGAGCACTTAGCCAATAGCATGCATTAGTTCTTCAAATATATCCACATCACAGGTCAAACCCTTATTACAAATTAGCACAGTAGCAATCAAGATTAAGCACATCCACTCATTTAGCACATAGCATCAGCTCAGATCCAACATTCATTCTCATCATTAATCACTAAGATACAATATTAGATGCATCCATTATACATAACATCAACAACACTAAGCAATAATTATGTAAACAACATCACACAGAGCACATCAAACACATGATTTACGTGGTTCACCCCAGTGTGGGGCTACATCCACCAACTACTTTTCTTCTTTATTAGTCTTCGATATCCTTACATTTATCTTCTCTTGTGCACAAAGACACATTGCTTAGCTTTGCACTAGACAGATGATCTGCGCAAAATGCACTAGATCCACCTTCCTCGAAATCAGGTCGAGGCACAGAGCCAACTCATTGATAGCACAAAGCCTTACATTGTTTGTCTGCACAGAGCACTTACAATTTTTTGCACTAAGCCAAACATACTCTTTGCACATAACTAACACTAACACTGAGTAGTCATGCACTAATACAATGGCCACATACATTGCTTAACTACTACTTGTACATTTACAAAGATGCCTAAACATGGGTAAACCCATGGGCCGACATCCCATACCTGTTACATAAACCCTAATAACCCTTTTCTTGGTCCACAAGCCCGCAAAATAAGCGATCTCCCATGATCTCTTCTTCGCCTGGACACTCCATCTTCAAGCAGTCTGTCAAAGTCCCAAAAATGGTCAAACATGACCAATGTTTCCTCAAAACTTGGTCAAGGGCCAACAATTGACTCTATTTTTCACAATTAAAAAACCCTCTTTATGAATGAACATGATAATATATTGGTCAATAAGGTGAATCCCTCATAATTCTAAATCATGTTGGAATAATGCCTCTCATGTTCCTTCAACTTCCTTGACTCATAGCATATCACGTGCCCATTTTTAGTAAGGACTCCTCTTCCTTGCAGGAATTAGTTCACATAATGAAATCTTCATTTGGATCAACAATATTCAAGATTGGTGCACTTTTCAACAAATTATTCAAGTGTTGAAAAATTTATTCACATTCAGAGGTCCACTCGAACTTCACACCCTTCTTTTGCAAAGAAGTGGTTGTATGTGAAATCCTTGAAAGTCTTTCAATAAATCTTCTATAATAACCTGCAAGTCTCATGAACGATCTCATTTCTTAGACATTCTTTGGTGTTGGCCATCCTTTAATGGATTTTATCTTCTGAGGGTCCACTGTTATCCCATTCTTTGAAATAATATGGCCTAAATAATGTATCTTCATTTGATAAAATGATCACTTTCTCAGCTTGGCATACAACTAATTCTCCCTCAATACCTGTAGCGCCATCCTCAAGTGGTTCTCATGCTTTTTTTTTAGACTTAGAGTAGATAAGTATGTCATCTAAGAATACAGTGAAAAACTTATCCACGTAATTTATGAAAATACCATTCATTAAACACATGAAGATAGATGGTGCATTTGAAAACCCAAATGACTCCACTACAAATTCATAATGGCCATACCTTGTTCTAAATGTTGCCTTGCTAGAATCTTCTTCTTCAATCCTCACCTAATGGTAGCATGACCTGAGGTCAATCTTGGAGAATGTATTTTCATATTTAAGCTAATCAAAAATATCATCTATCCTTGTTTAGCTACATGAAATCAATGCATAGCCTCAAGGTTCCATCCTTCTTCTTCAAAAATAGTACCAGGGCACCCCAAGGTGACATACTTGGGTGTATATACCCCTTCTTCAAAATCTCTTCAAGGTGCATTTGCTATTATTTCAGCTCTTGTGTGTTCATGTTATAAGGAGTCTTGGACACTAGGCAACTCTGAGCACCAAATTAATGGAGAAATATATCTCTCTCTTTGGTGGCAAACCAATATCTCTTTAAATACAACCTCATAATATTTCAAGATTGGATGATATTCAATACTTGACACTTTATCCTTACCTTCCTCTTCCATATGGGCTGCATAATTTTGACATATTTTCTAATAGATACTACCCTTGGAATACCCTAAACTATTCTCAAGTTCCCTTCCTCATCTAAACACGTGAATTCCCTGTTGTAACAATCCAAGACAAAATGATTATTATCCAAAAAATCCATGCCAATTAGGAAATCATATGAACCTAGTGGTATGATATCCAAATCTTCATTTGTGCTCATTATATTCGTGTCCATTGGAAAAACCTTAACCAACTCACTAATTCTTCTTTTATCTCCCATGGCTAGCTGAACCAATGAAGATTTCCTATATTTTGTCCTTTGCAAATGAAATCTCTCAACAAGATTAGGATTTATGTAACTATAGCTAGCTCTCAAATCAATTAAAATGACTATAGGTTGATCATTGATCTTACCTTCCACTTCAATCATATGAGACTGAAATTCATCTTGCTTGTTGTCCAAGGTTGCATAGATTCTTGGCATGCTTCTTTCCATATCTTCAACTGTATCAACCTGTTGTACATTGTGAAAATTCCTCATTATTTCTCCCTTGTGAGGGAAATATCTATGCATATGGTCTCCCTCACATCCCCAACATTTTATCAGCTACTTCCTTGGCCTTTTGCCCAATGATTCTGTCATTCTAGATTCATTTCGAGCTGGTTGTCCCTGAGAACTATTTATGAAGAGTGGTGGCTTATACCCTTTCTTTCTCTGCTCCATATTATTTTTCTTGTTTTCAACCCAAGTTCTCTGAAAGATTGATCCTCCTTTATTCTAATCATAAAGGAAATCAACTCTCCTTATTGCTTCCTCCAAAATCTTGGGATCATCATGCTGTATCTTATCACCGAATATTGAAGGTATCCCACTCATGAATATTTGAATCTTGACCTGCTCAACCTTAATGAAGCAAACATACCTAAGCAACTCTAAAAATATTATCTAATACTCATCCATGGTAATGCTCCCAAGCTTGAGTTCAAAGAATTCCTTCATCTTCCTATCATAATAATGCTTGGACAAGTATTAAGTTATCTTATTGTCATCAATGGGTTGGACTTGCATGATTTGGTCCCACCACATTGATGTTTTTCCTTTTAGTTGGTAAATTGAAATTCTACCTGCTATCTATGAGGAACACTTGTGTAGTTGGAAGTATTTTGTCATTCCCAATAGCCAAGACTTTGCATCTTCATCTTTATTATACTCACCATCAAATTTATGAGGCTTAATCTTCTTGAAATCTCCCTGCAATTCATCTACCCAGACCTTCTTCTATGATGTTTGACAAGGGACATACTTGGGCTACTTTATGACTTTACAAATGCATGAGCTCTAACAACTAAGTTCCTTGGTGAATGATGATGACGTCTACTAGTACTTATAGAGTTCCTAACAATTTTAACATCTTCTATTTTGGCATGAGGTTTGTGCACTTCTTCCTGATTTGAATTTGATTCGTTATCCATCCTCCTCTGCGGCATGTTTAAACTTCACAACAACTGAGTATTGATGTTGTTATTCTACTCTTGATTTCACATAATTATCTTATTGTCTTCTCTATGGCTCTACACATCTCTTTGAAATATTTTCATTGTCTCCACTAAATCTACATTTTCAATTTTTCCTTCTATAGAACCATTTGACTCAGCCCCTGCATTACCCATGTTGGCATACAACCTTTCAAATTCCTCCTCATGGTTGTTAGTTATCTATGAATCCTCCATGTCTCTAGTTCCCATTCTAAGTTTACTCTTCTCTATCAATAACCTTAAGTTTGTAAAATGTGCATGCAACACAATTTGTTAGAACAAGACAATAATTCAAAAATTCTGGAAAACACGCATAATTTTCCTTTTTGGGTCATTAGTCATATTCCTTAATACTTCCTATGAATTTTTCTACTCAATTCATAGTTCCGAGTGCACATCTATCTTCTTCTATCCAAGAGATTTCCAATGACTACTTTCTTGCTCAAATATGGGCTCTGAGAATAAATTTATAGTCATCTGATTTTTTCTAATTTACTCATTTTTGTGCACTTTTATTTCAAGTGCAATTAATCTCAGGCACCAATTTTTTTCACTTGTAGAAGAAAATCTGTCAGGAACCAAGAAAAGTTTTGTATGAGTCCCACATAATATTAATGACAAGAACTTATAACAACTCCCAAATTTTTCATCTGATGCTCCGTTTAAAATTTGCAACAATTTTGAAATGACAATTGTCCTTTTCCACCCCTTTTTTTCAGACTGGACTTTTTAGCCAAATTGGATATCTCCCAAACTGTGTGCTTATGGAAATAATACACTAAACCAAAGTTGTCTACATTGGTGAGTATACAAAATTTTGAGTAAATAATGTTTTCCATATTTTCCATCTAGGGACCCTTTTCCTCCTTTGAAAATCCCAAAAATCCCCAAAAAGTGGCCCAAAATAGTGGATTTTGCCCTTTTTTGGCACCTCCACTCCAAAATAATTAGAATACGACCAATAATTTCCCAAAGTATCTTCATGTATGCTTTTATGACACTCTATAAAAGTCTCAACAATAATTATGATTTTGCCACTGAGTTTGACCCTGATCTTCAAAACCATGTAATTTGCATTTTCTAGAACATCAGAGCATAATTGGCTAGTGGCCATCTTTAGATTTTTTGTATCCATCAACACTACAAACAAAACCTTGAAAATAATATTTTCTTTTTGAGTTATTATGCTCCTTCCATGACCAAAATACAATTTTGGCTCCATACTTGTTTGTTTTTTTTAATTATTGGGCAATTCTACCTATGTGGAATCTCCATTGACGTGGTTGTTGATGTGACAATATGGGTTCACATGGCACCTTGAGGTGATGCCATGTAATCCAATTTTCCACCATATACCTACCCTATCAGCCTTTGACACCTTCTCTCTTATTTCTCTTTCTTTACCTTTACACTACACTTTATAAATAATAAAATATTTTTATTTACGGGCCCACGCGTACTAGATGTCCACCTGAAACACATCTAACCTTATATGGGACAAGGGTCCCACCATTTTTTAATACCTACACCTAGAACCCTTTTATTGGTTGCAGGGATGGGAGAGTCCCATCCTATGCGTTTACCTCTAGCACGTCACATGCACACTCCAGATCTAATAGTGGAGGATGATCAAAGAAATCAACAATTGGTGGTTGATATTGCATTGCAAACATGCACGAATGTTAATGTCCCTCTGTGATGTGATACCAAAAAATACCCACAATATGTGTCACACTCTCATTAGTTTCACATTGCCAACAAATATTTCAAAACCGTTCTTCCAACCATGCAATACCACTATCGATTTTTCCTCTTTACCACAACCCATCGCTTCGCCACGATGATATTCCACCTCACCATAGGGCCTACCACCTTGCCACCAACCTGTCATTGTGTCAGTCCACATCACCACTGCCACATCACCTGACACGTAGTACCACGTTATCCCTGACATCATGTATGGAAGATCGCCAAAATTTCCAAAATTTATAATTTTTTAAATTTTTTAAAAGTGTATAATTTCAAAATTTATTCCATGGCCACCATGAAACTCTGAAATTAATCTTCTAATGGCTAATTTTTTCCTTGTGCATGTCAATTCAACCTCTGCACTTGAAATTTGACACTCCCACATTGAATTCTCAATGAATTTCATCGTAGAAATTGGGGATTTTGCCCAATTTCTCCCAATTTCACCATGGGTGCTCTATAATGTCCAAAATGCGACTAATAACATGCCCAAAAATTCCCAAACAAATGTTATAATTGAGTATTTTAACCCTTAAGATGAATTACTTCAAATTCCTCATGAATTTTCCCCCAATTTCACTGGAGTATTTTTTACAAAGAATTTGTAGACATACTATGAGCTTTAATTCTACAAATTCAGCATATGTGCGTTGAGTCTAGCCCTATTTAGGGTCATTGTTGAAACCGTGGCTTTGAGACCACAATGTAACGTACCTAGGACCCCACCTTGGCACCATCACTAAAAACCTGACTTTTGTCACAAAATAAATTTTCAAATTTTCTCCAATTCAACCCATTAGTTCTCTCTAATACCATTAATTAATAAATATTCCTTGCATATGAACACAATTATGCAGTCCTAACAACATATATTACATGCATAATTATACACAATTAAAGCATAACAAAATGATGCTGGAGCATCGTTGGCAAGCACACAGAGGCAGGACCACTCAACACGTGAGAGTTCTTCCAAAAATTCAACATTGACAGTTGCAACCGATTTTGAAATCCACCTTAACTCAGTGCTAAAATTTACCTTTGGAGGCACGCTTGAACTAGTGCCGAATTTTACCCTTTGAGGCACGTTTTGAAAATTGCAAGCAGAGAAGGAGTTTCCACTATGGCTCTAGAGTGCGACTGGACTAAGATAACATTGGATGAATTTTAGAGTAGGCAAGTAGTCGGGGGAAAACCTAGAAAAGTTTTTGAGTTAAGTAGAGGTTTGTATGCCCAGATGAGAGAGAGTGGAAATACAAAGAGAAATTAGTTGTAAGAGAGAACTGTGAGTTAGTAGGAGATCTCAATTTTTGGGTTACTGTAATTTGAATGTATTTGGTAGCCGTTTCGACACTTGTGAATAGAACAGAAGGAAAAATTGATCCAAATGCGTGTGTGTGAATGTTATTTGTGATTTTCCTGTTATTTCTGTTTTCATGAACAAGTGAATGAATCTCCACAGAGGAGAACGGAACTGTGACTTTTAGTTTTCAATTTCAATTGTTTCTCTTCATTTGAAGCTCTGCAAGGTGTACATCGAGCCAGAGAGGAACGCAAGGAAATCAGAAGGAATTTCTTTGCGAGAAATACCATGGATCTGAGTTATCGAAGTCCCTCAGACACAAGGAGTGTGCGGGAGATCGAAGTCTGAACCAGACAAAGCTCAAGAGGAACAACACGTCGAAAAGTGTTATCGAGATCTAGGAACCCATTCCCTGGAAGAAGCGAAGGCTAAGCCTTCGAAGACTTAGAAAATATTCTATGTCTGAAGTGAGTAAAATATCAGGAGGAAGAACATCGTTGAGCGTTGGATCGCAGTGGAGAATCCCGCAGACCATCCAATTTGAGGTAGGAGTGCAGGCTTTAACACTGTGTAGATCTAGGAGGGGAGGTCTCAAAGATCTAAATGGACGGTGGAGAGACCTCGAAGAGAGTCGCGAAATCCCGCAAGCCATTGGATCAAGTGGAGTTGCGAGGAGGTTAGTGATGGGGAAGATATCTAACCGTAGATCTGGAGGGCGTTGTGAGCCGTTGATCAAGTGACTCAAGCTTTTGGAATTTCGGCAACCAGGAGTACAAGGTTCAACAGTGTGGGAGTCTCGACTGGTGGAACCCCAAAAAGATTAGAGCCGTCAGATCTTCGAGGGCCTAGAGCCATTGATCTCTGGTGGGGGATATTTCGTGGTTTCAATGACTAGGAAGAGGAGTGGACAACTCCGTAAGACATGAAGTCACGAAACACGAAATGCCGAAATAGGCATAGTCATCGATCCAAGAGAGATTTGAGCCATAGATCTCGTGTCATCAGGATTTAGACATTCGAGACTTGGAGGAGCCAAGGATTCATCGCATTGGAAATCCTGGGGTCGTGAAACATGACACACCTTTTCGGAAAAGTCTGTGGTCGTGTCGACGGTCACAAGGAGTGGAGTACGTGAGCCTAGCACTTGGTCGCGCAGGCGAACACAGATAAGGACCTGTGGATTCGAAAAGGAAGGTTCCAACTTGGAACCAAAAGAACCATTTCGGCCCCGAACCAGAAGATCCTGACCGGGAGGTCGTGCAACCCTCAAGAGGGGTAGGGGGTCTGTATCAGGTGGTATTAGAGCATAATTTCTTCGTCTGTAGACTTCAGGCGAAATAAATAGGAAGAGACAGAGAACTTGAAGTTGTACTCTTTGTGTGACAAGCAGTCAACACAATGCCGCCAAGGAGACGAGAGGTACCTTTAGCCAACTGTGTTGTAAAGAGGGAGATGCAAGAACTTCATGCCAGATTGGAAACAATGGAATCAGCGCAGAGAAGAGCACCTGACGCTGGAGACATCAGTGAAGCAGAAAGTGAAGAGGTTGAAGTTGAAGAAGCTGCAGGAGAGGATGCTGTAGAAGGATGTTTGTTGAGAGCAGTTGCCAGACTGGGAGGCAGAGAAAAAAGAGATGTTCCCATGTATGAGGGAAACCTAGATGCTGAAGAAATATTGGATTGGATAATATCCATGGACAAACACTTCGATTATGAAGACGTCGATGAGGAGAAGAAGGTGAAGTAGGCAGTCACTAGGTTAAAAGGACATGCAACGCTATGGTGAGATGAACTACAGGCTGAGAGAAGAAGAAAATGCAAACAGAGGATAAAGAGTTGGGATAGAATGGTAGCCAAGCTTAAGGCTAAGTTCATACCCAAATATTATCAGATAAATCTGTTTAGG
The DNA here is from genome assembly GCA_010110895.2 of Picea sitchensis. Taxonomy (NCBI): domain Eukaryota; kingdom Viridiplantae; phylum Streptophyta; class Pinopsida; order Pinales; family Pinaceae; genus Picea; species Picea sitchensis. The sequence continues at coordinate 10,238 of SNQJ01S0002105.1, read as the reverse complement.
AAAATGCAGAACCTAAGATAAAAAGGGATGACAGTTAAGGAGTACACCGAGGAGTTCTACCAGCTGAACATTAGAACTGGACAATGGGAGAGAGACTAAGAGAAAGTCGCTAGATATATAAATGGCTTGAGATATGAGATCCAGGATGATCTCAGCATGATGTCAATTAGAACCGTGGAGGATTCTTATCAGTTTGCGCTGAAGGAAGAGGAGAAGCTGGCCAGAAAACATAATGAGTGAGGAAGAGTTAAAGGCTCGATCCCAAGAAAAAGCAAGGGATTTAACCGTGACAAAGCACATAAGTCTAAGGACGAGGCTAAGAAACCACACAATCACTCAGAACGAGGAGGAAGTTCTCGATAAAGATAGGGTGGTAGAAGAAACTCTTTTAGAGGAAGAGGCAGAGGGGGAGTAAGATGTTATGCCTGTGGAAATATAGGACACATGTCTTGGGAATGCCTCGAGAAGAAGAAGGAAGGAGGAGAAGATCACATTTCAGAAGCCCAACGAAGAAATGTTGAAGCAGAGGGAGTAGAGGATGGAACCTCCCTAAAGTTGAGAAAATTTCTCTTGAAACCGGAGGCAGAAATTGAAAATCCAGTGCAGAGAAACAGTCTCTTTAGGACAACTTGCAAGACTAAGGATAAAGTGTGCAAGGTGATCATTGACAGTGGGAGTACTAACAACCTAGTATCCATGGGGATGGTGGAAAAATTGGAGCTGAAGACAACCAGACATCCAAAACCATACAAAGTCTCATGGCTGCAAAAAGGACACCAGGTAATGATCACTAAACAATGCTTGGTTGAAATTAAAATTGGAGGATATAAAGATGAAATCCTATGTGATGTAATTCCCATGGACGTATGCCATATTCTGTTGGGAAGACCATGGTAGTTTGACAGAAATGTCATTCATGATGGGAGGAAAAACACATATACATTAGAAAAGAATGGTAGGATGCATATGTTGCTGCCAATAAAGGAGAAGCGGATAAAGGAGGATGCCAGCACAAGCATACTTCTCATGAGTGGGAAGGAACTCCTGGAAGAAGTCAAGGAAGAATAGGAGATGCAGTTCATTGTGGTGAGGAAGCCGAGAGTCGTCCTTGTGAGTACATCGATGGATGATTTGATTGAAGAAGTTCAGGAGCTGTTGGATAATTTTATTGATATAGTGGTGGATGAGCTGCCAAACTCATTGCCACCCATCAGGAGTATCAATCATCATATCGACTTGATACCAGGATCAATTCTTCCGAACAAAGCAACGTATATATTGACACCTCGAGAGAATGAAGAAGTGAAGGACCAAGTCCAAGAGTTGCTAGACAAAGGTTTGGTCAAAAAGAGCTTGAGTCCATGCACAGTGCCGACTGTGTTGAGCCCAAAGAAAGATGGAGGATGGAGAATATGCACAGAATTGAGAGCCATCAACAAGATCACCATCAGGTACATATTTCCTTTATCAAGAATGGATGATTTAATGGATTGCTTAAGTGGAGCAAATTTCTTTTCTAAGATAGATCTGAAAAGTGGATATCACCAGATTAGAATGAGAGAAGATGATGAATGGAAAACAACCTTTAAGACAAATGAAGGTCTATACAAGTGGTTGGTTATGCCATTTGGCTTAAAAAATGCCCCGAGTAATTTTATGAGGTTGATGAATGAAATTCTGAAAGATTTCATTGGAAATTTCATGGTTGTATATCTGGACGATATACTGATCTTTAGCAGGGCTAAAGAGGAGAATTTGAGGCACCTAACACTAGTAATGAGGAGGCTACATTAGGAGAAGCTGGTGATCAATTTGAAGAAGTCCTCTTTAATGAAGACAAAACTCATTTATTTGGGTTTCGTGATCTCTTCGAATAAACTGAAGATGGATCCAGAGAAGGTGAAAGCGATCATAGAATGGTCGTCACCAAGAAGCATGTTCGAGGTAAGGAGCTTCCATGGATTAGAGATCTTCTATAGGAAGTTCATTAGAGACTTCAATGGGATTTGTGCACCCATGATGGATACAGTAAAGAAGCGGCACAAGTCTTTTAAATGGACAGAGGAGGCCGAAAAGAGCTTCAATATATTAAATGAGAAGATAACGCAACGACCAATTCTGGTCTTTCTGAATTTCGAAAAGACATTTCAGGTGAGATGTGATGGGAGCGGAATTGCGATAGGAGCAGTTTTGAGTCAAGATAACAAACCTGTTGCCTATTTCAATGAGAAGATGAATGAGACTAAGAAGAAATACTCCACATATGACAAGGATTTTTATTCCATAATTCAAGCTTTGAAGAAATGGAGGCGTTATCTTGTCCCGCAAGAATTTGTCTTGTATAGCGATAACCAAGCTTTATAATTCATAACCAGACAGGAAAAACTGAATCAGAGGCTGAATTTATGAAAATTTTTACTTTTGTCATAAAAAATATTGTTGGGAATGCTAACAAGGTTGTTTATGCGTTAAGCAGGAGACGTTTGATCATGCAGGAATTCCAGGTAAATACCTTGGGGTTTGAACACCTTAAGGACATGTATCATGATGATGTAGATTTCAAGGAGGCACATGAGGCATGTGCTAATCCTGTGTTGAGAGATAGAAGTTAGTGGACAGAATACATGATTCAGGAAGGATTGTTGTTTCGAGGACATCAGTTGTGCATACCAAAATACTCAATAAGGGATAATCTTCTGAAGGAAAAGAACAACAGAGAATTGGTTGGACATTTCGGCCATGATAAAATGTTTGCACAGTTGAAAAACTCATACTATTGACCAGGTATGAGAACATAAGTGATAAAGTTTGTGAACAGATGTAGAATCTGCCAACATACTAAGGGGAAAATACAAAACACTGGGTTGTATCAACCATTGTCAATACCAAAGAGGCCTTGGGATGCAATAAGCATGGATTTTGTGTTGGGATTGCCAAGAACACAAAGAGGATTCAATTCCATATTTGTGGTGGTGGATAGATTTTCAAAGATGGCACATTTCATCCCATGCCAAAAGACCAGTGACGCAACGCATGTGGAAAATCTGTTTTTCAAAGAAGTTGTGAGACTTCACGACCTACCCAGGAGCATTGTCTCAGAAAGAGACACAAAATTTGTTGGTCACTTTTGGAGGACACTGTGGAAGAAGATGGGGATGAATTTGTCCTTCAACTCAGCTTATCACCCTGAAACAGATGGGCAGACTGAAGTGGTAAATAGAAGTTTGGGGAATTTATTAAGGAGTCTAGTTACTGAACATTATAACCAGCGGGATCAGATTTTGCCACAAGAATAATTTGCATACAACGACTCACCAAATAGGAGCACTGGAAGAATTCCATTCCAAATACTCTATGGAATGCAACCCAGGGGAGTGTCTGAGTTGAGAGACTTGGAACAGGGTGAGATAAGGAGCGCTGGAGCAGAGGATTTTGCTGCGGAGATGGAGCAACTCCATAGCCAGATCAAAGGACAGTTGGAGAATTCTAATCAGAAATACAAGCACAGAGTTGATCAACATCGCAGGGAACTTCAATTTGAAGTAGGGGATCAAGTTTTAGCACATCTCAGGAAGGAAAGATTCCCTAGGGGAACATACAACAAGTTGAAGATGAAAAAGATAGGACCCTATAAGATCTTGAGGAAGTTTGATGCAAATGCCTATGAGATTGAGCTGCCAGATGGTGTGGCCATTTCGCTCATATTCAATGTTTCAAACCTGTATTCGTACAGGAAAGATGACACAAAAGGGTTAGAAGCTCAAGGAAAAATTCAGTGGGAGAAACAGATGCCTATGGCAGAAAAGCCACAGATGGAGAAAATTGTTGATCAGAGGATTGGAAAGAAGACCAGAAGGAAAACCTATTTTGAGTATCTGGTCAAATGGAAGGGACACCCAATCGAAGATGCTAGTTGGGAAAATGAAGCTACTATCCAGAAACAAGGAAAGTCAGTAGAGGAGCTCATGGACAGGAGTCCATGAATTTTTTTCAAGGGGAGTATGATGCAGGAGCATCATTGGCAAGCGTGTAGAGGCAGGACCACTCAACATGTGAGAGTTCTTCTAGAAATTCAAGGTTGACAGTTGCAACCGATTTTGAAATCCACCTTAACTCAGTGCCGGAATTTACCTTTGGAGGCACGCTTGAACTAGTGCCAAATTTTACCCTTTGAGGCACGTTTTGAAAATCGCAAGTGGAGCAGGAGTTTCCACTATGAATCTGGAGTGAAACTGGACTAAGATAGCATTGGATGAATTTTAGAGTGGGCAAGTAGTTAGGGGAAACCCTAGAAAAGTTTTTGAGTTAAGTAGAAGTTTGTACGCCCAGATGAGAGAGAGTGGAAATACAAATAGAAATTAGTTGTAAGAGAGAACTGCGAGTTAGCAGGAGATCTCAGTTTTTGGGTTACTGTAATTTGAATGTATTTGGTAGACATTTCGGCACTTGTGAATAGAACAGAAGGAAAAATTTATCCAAATGCATGTGTGTGAATGTTATTTGTTATTTTCCTGTTATTTCTGTTTTCATGAACAAGTGAATGAATCTCCACAGAGGAGAATGGAACTGTGACTGTTAGTTTTTAGTTTCAATTGTTTCTCTTCATTCGAAGCTCTGCAAGGTGTGCATCGAGCCAGAGAGGAACACAAGGAAATTGGAAGGAATTTCTCTGCAAGAAATACCGTGGATATGAGTTATCGAAGTCCCTCGGACGCAAGGAGTGCGCAGGAGATCAAATTCTAAACCAGACAAAGCTCAGGAGGAACAACACGTTGGAAAGTGTTATCGAGATCCAGGAACCCATTCCCCGGAAGAAGCGAAGGTCGAGCCTTCGAAAAATTAGAAAATATTCTAAGTCTAAAGTGAGTAAAAGCTCAGGAGGAAGAACGTCGTTGAGCATTGGGTCATGGTGGAGAATCCTGCGGACCGTCCGATTTGAGGTAGGAGTGCAGGATTTAACACTGCGTAGATCCAAGAGGGGAGATCTTGAAGATCTAATAGGACAGTGGAGAGCTCTCGAAGAGCGAAATCCTGCAAGCCGTTGGATCAAGTGGTGTTGCAAGGAAGTTAGTGATGGGGAAGAGATCTGATCGTAGAGCTGGAGGGAATTGTGAGTCGTTGATCAAGTGCCTCAAGATTTCGGCATTTCGGCAACTGGGAGTACAAGGATCAACAGTGTGGGACTCTTGACTGGTGGAACCCCGAAAATATCAGAGTCATCAGATCTTCGAGGGCCTAGAGTCATTGATCTGTGGTGGGGGACATTTCGTGGTTTCGGCGACCGGGAAGAGTAGTGGACATCTTCGTAAGATGCGAAGTCGTGAAACATTGAAATAAGCGTAGCCGTCGATCCAAGAGAGATCTGAGCCATAGATATCATGTCATTGAGATTTTGGCATTCGGGACTTGGAGGAGCCAAGGATTCATCGTATTGGAAATCCTGGGGTCGTGAAACGTGGCGTGCCTTTTGGGCCAAGTCTGTGGTCGTGCCCATGGTCACAGGGAGTGGAGAACATGAGCCTAGTGCTTGGTCGCGTGGGTGGACACAGAGAAGGACCTGTGGATTCGAAAAGGAAGGTTCCATCTTGGAACCAGAAGAACCATTTCGACCCCACACCAAAAGATCCTGACCGATAGGTCGCACAGCCCTCGGGAGGGATAGGGGGTCTGCATCACAAAATTAACATAAATAAACCCACCGTAATCACAATAACACATACAATACACATATCTTTTAATGAAAAATCATTGATTGGCTACAGACCTCAGATGTTCCTCTAAGTCATAGAATTTTCTTTTCATTCACTCCCAATAGCAGGTCACCCCCAAGCTAGGGCTGTGACTCCACCAGGGAAAAAGGATAGCTAAGCCAAACTAAAGTCCCACAACAGAGAACTTAGAAAAAGGATAATGACACCAACTCTAGCAGTAGTACCACCTCACAACCTCTCATTCCCCATAACATGTAACACCCTAGGAAGTGTACCCATTCTTCGTTTAACAGTCCTTTGATTGTACCACTTCCCTTCGAGTGCTTCAACAATAGGCTAACCAGGAAGTCTCAAAGCTATGACGTGGAATTTGGAACATAAGGTTGCTCTAAGAGTTACAACACCCACTAGGCCAACAAAAATGAAACCTATTCCCAACAATTATCTCACCCAAAGAGAATGCTCCACATACATAACCACCTGCTTCTTCAACCCAAACCACTAAGGATTTCTAGGGTAACAACAACTCCACAACTCACACTCTACAACAATGGTACAAATGATGGAATGGAAGAATTGAATGGAATAATGGAATGGAATGAATGAATAAGAAATACAAGAAATTCCCAACATTATATATGAATTTTCCTCTCTTGACACTTTTCACTCAAGGAACTACCTTTTGATCCACTTGGTGATTTGTTCCCCTCACTTAGGAACTTATCATAAAATCATATTGTAAGACTTATGACTTAGGAATAATATTATTTTATTCCTTGGCTTAAGCCCCCTTAACGTATCCCTATGTCTTAGGCCCTTATCCCCCTTTCCCTCTCGTGGAGTCCTATCCCCTCATAATCTTTCATCTTACTTGGTCTGCAATAGTGAAGTATTTTATAAATATATATATCCAATTGTGATTACATATTACATTTGTTAGGCTCGTTGGCCTTTCAACACATAGGCTCCTTTGCCTAAATAACACAGACACTTTGGCCTCAAAACATATAAACATAGCCATGTAGGCCCCAAAATACTTATATACACATGGGCACACATGCCCCACACATCATGACTCACCAACCTAAAAACACATGTACAATCACAATTTGGGGTTCATCTAGGGGGTATTATAGGAAATTCCAATCTTGGCTTTATAATCCAAATTTCCCTTCTTCTTCATTGATTGTTTTTCATTTGGTACCATCCCTTCTATTATCCTTTTTCATCTCATACCAACAACGTTCACGTAGAATGGATTGCATACTTTGCTACCATCTGCATCAAAATATCTTCATTAGCCTATATATTAATTTACTATTAACCAAGTTTTGTGAAAATAGTAAATGCAATAGTCACTTGTTTTACAAGACTTCAAAACTAATATACCTTGATGGGTATGAGTTCCAGATTCCCTTCACAATGCTTATAAACAATAATTCATAGTTAAGATATTGATACTTGGAAGATCATCATTTGTCTTAAAAGACATTATAATAAGATGTTAATTAGAGTTTTCCAAGAAAATCCAATAGTTTGTGTGAAGTTTTAAATTGTCTCATGTTGGAGTCTGAATTTGTTGAATGCAAGGTTGATGTTGTGGTCATTCAAAATTATTTAAATCACAAAGTCGAAAAAGGGGCTCAATTAATACATTCAAATGATAAAAGTCAAATGAAACCTAATGGCTCACCATTTGGAACTTATAAAAATTTTTCATTTGAATTTTTAAAGAGGCCTCATGGAATGATAGCTAGCCATTAGGGACTTTTAAAACTCAATCAATCAAATTTTAGAGAAGGCTCGATGAATTTCCATTTGGATCCTTATTAACTTTGATGGTTGACTTTGAAAAGTGGTCTGATGGAAAATCCAATGGGAAACATTTTGAACCTTACAAATGATATTGTAAAGAGACCCAATGTTAAATCCATCATGCACTTTTTTAAGAATTTCACGATGATAATTTTGTAATGATTAAAATTCTTAAAATATCATAACAAAACAGAAGTACACACCATGTACAAAATGTGAGGATTGAGCACAACTCCAAGATAGATCATTTACACAATAACTCCTTAAATAATAGAAGAACCTCCTCCACATAACCAAATAGATTCATACATCACAATTTACATGTCTGCAATAATGAATACATGATCTCTATATATACCTATTCACACACTACACATGAAGCCTCTTTACTATTAGGACGACCCTATTACATATATATTTACACATTAAATGTATATTTATCCCCATATATGCCCCCCCTTGGGGTCATATCATATACATGTAGTCCTATATATGCCCCCCTTGGGTCATAACATAGTACCCTCCTTCAAAACTCTTTGTCCTTAAATATTTTCAATTAAAGGCTTCACATGTGATGAAACCAAGTAATATGATTTTCTTATGTTCCTATATTCTTTCCATTGATTATGATCCATCCATCCAAAATCAATTATTTTCAGTCATAATCCTTGGTGGCTAGTTGTTGCATAATTTTCTTTCCCTTGATTCCATGTATTGTTGTTGAAGCTTCTCCAATTTGTATCAGATGTTGGTCTATGATAATATCTTGTTGAATAATGGTTTTGTGATTCCAAATTCCATGAATATTGACAAGTATTCCATCTTTTTCCTTGATAATCCTGATATCAACCTTCTTTTCTTCCTTGAAATATTTCCTGAAGAGAATACCACCATATTTGGCATGTGCATCCTCTAGATTAATTTCAAATTCTTCAAGTATCTTCTGGTGACCTTCTTGAATCTTTTCTTCTTTATCCTTTGTAGCTGCAATATCACCCCATTTATCAAATTCTGATGTCCTTCTTCAATTCTGGATTGCATTTATAATTTTACCTCATCAATATTTAGGGATTCTTCAACCTTCTTGCAAATTTCCTCTTCAAGTTTTTGGTATATTGTTCATCGAAGATCTTCATTTCTTATTGATTTTGATAATTCTTCTTTTCTTCTTTCCATCTCTTAATCCCATCCAATAATTTTTTTATTATGGTTTCATAATCTACATATATCTTCATCTTTCTTTTTCAAATCTTCCCTTTACTCATCTTTTTCCCGCCTTCCTTTGCTAGTCTTTTCTTGTTTTAATTTTTGAAATTCTTTAACTAGTGCTTCATTAAGGTCTTGTATCTTAGACATCTCATAACTCTTATTCTTGATCTCTTATTTTTCTTCTTTTATCTCCTCTTGAATTTTATACATCTCCTCCTTTTTTGTATCGATGATCCATTTATTTGATAAGAGTTCTTCAAATTCTTCCCATGGATTTTTCCATTTGTTATCCTTACCAATACTTATCGAACAATTCCAAGATTCACCAAAAAAATAATTTCTTACCCTTGAAGTAGTCAAATCAGATTCTTTTTCCATCCTCAACCATTCCATAGGATTGATTTCATCTTTATCTTTATCTCCTGTAAATTGAGGTGTTTTCATTGATTCTTAAGTGAGGTCTAACCCCAACACTCAACTTACAAACTCAATATATTCAGAATAATGATCTAAAATACTTATAGTCCTTATTCGAATATAATCTTATATGTTGTTTTATTTCCAATGGATTTTTAATAAGCTCAATCGTACATTCTAATCAAATTGTATGATAGTTTTAAGTGAATAAACCTTTGAAACCCTGATTTGGAGTCTGTCCTTCTAGCCAACCTTCCTTCTAATGTATTTCTTAAATTTCATCCCTTATGAGTATGACATTTCTACTTGTAGGACTCTAAAATGTCTTCTCTTAAATGTCATATCTCTAACAAAATTGGATGTGCCAAGTGAAATTTAGGGTAACTTTCCCAAACCCTGTTGATTATGGCCTTTATGGGAGAGAATTTTTTTATATAATGCCACACCTCAAATATTCAATACTAGATTCTGAAATTCACACTGAAAATACTACATATTGTCCTCTTACCAATGAAAGTAGTCTCACTGAATTTGTATACTCTATGAAGAAGATATGTTTGTTTTACCTAGAACAATTGTTTGAGACTAATTATAGGACTAGTAAAAAACCATATCTTCCACAAGGTGTATATCCAAAATTTCAACGACCTAGAAGTTGGAATGCATACCATGGATACCCTCATAAGTATTCTAAAGATCCTCCAAGTTTAGATTTTTGAAGTGCCCCTGAAAAAAAAGTTATAGTGAAAATTCCAAGATGACTTGCTTGAGGAAGAAAAACTCTAGGACCGATACTCTGATACCAAATGTAATGATTCAAATGTTTAAAATATCATAACAGAAAAAAAGTACACACCATGTATAGAATGTGAGAATGGAACACAAACCCAATATAGATAAGTTACACAATAACTCCTTAAAGAATACGAGAGTTCCTCCTCCACATAACCAAATATATTCATACATGACAATTCACATGTATACAATAATGAATACATGATCTCTATATATACCTATTCACACAGTACACATGAATCCCCTTTACTATTAGACTGACCCTATTACATATATATTTACACATTACAT
>SNQJ01S0002104.1:368977-382476 GCA_010110895.2 Picea sitchensis | reverse complement strand
TTGTTGTATTGACTGTGTTCCCTGTTTGCAACTGAATTTGGAATTGGCCCAGCCAAATTTCTTCTTTTTCTTCCAGCTCCCTACTGTATTGAGGATGTCGATGGGTGTTAGCCCATTCGCCAAAGAGGGCTTTGATCTTTGCAATCACCAGTGAGGCACTCCTTTGCTTGTCCCTGAAAACCCTTTTGTTTCTTTCCAACCAAAGCCCCCAAAGGATAAACCTTGGGAGTGCTCTCCAGAGCCCCGAGGCATAGCTTTGCTTCTTCAATTGGAAAGGGTAAAGGGCTGTCCAGTTTTGGAGAAGGGAATTAATGTCTTGAATAAGAATTGGGTTCTTTTGCAACCCAACTGCCAGATTCCAGACTTCTTTTGAATAACTACAATTAAGAAATAGGTGATCTGAGGCTTCCTCAACTTGTTGACACAAGGGGCATCTGAAAAGACCCTCCCAACCTTTCTTTTGAAGGTTCTCCACTGTTTGGATACTATTATGACTTAAAGTCCAGAGGAACAGGTCTATTTTGGGAATGGTTTTGGTGTTCCAGATGAATTTCCAGATGGTTGGGTTGGGAGGAACATGAGGGATGTTTCGGAAGGTGTTGTATCCCAGTGAGGTGGAGTAGGGCTTCGCATTCTTCCCCCAACCTCTCTCATCTTTACCTCTTTTTTTGATGGGGGATTTCCCTTGCAAACTGAGCTTTAGAGCGCCCCAATCATTTTCTAAGTCCCGGGGCAGATTGCCCACTTCCCAACCTTGCCACGGCTTGCCTCTTTCATTCCCCCACTTAGAAATGTCATAGAGCATCTTTAAATTTTGCCCATCCATCCAACCTTTTAGCCTTTGCAGATCCTGGTTTCGTTCCAGAGGTGGGTCCCCTAGAATGGAATCTTGCCAGATTTTGATTTTTTTCCCGTTCTTTGGCACCCAAGTGAGGTGAGGAGTGAAAAGGTCCATGGCTTTTTTGCACAGAGCATAGGTTGGGGACCCCTTAGTCTCTCTACAAGGGTTTTCTATGCACCTGTTCCTTGTGCCTCTGAAATATTTCTTCCATAGTGCTTCCTTGCTCCAAGCGATGTTCCCACTGACAATGTGCCGTAACAGCTTCGCCCCTAGAGCCAGGTTTTGTACTTGGGTGTTTTTCAAATTGAGGCCTCCTTCCAAGAGAGGTTTGGAGATTTTGTCCCAGTTTATAAGGTGAAGCCTCTTGCCTGTTTGCTTCCCCCCTTCCCACAAGAAGCTTCTCTACATTGCCTCTATTTTTTGAATTGTAGAGCTTGGGGCTAGCAATAAAGAGTTTTGGTAGATGGGTACACTGGCCAGAATGGATTTAATAAGGACTATCCTCCCTGCTAGAGTTAGCTAGTTCGCCCCCCAGGCGGAAATTCTCTTTTTTAGTTTGTCAAGTAAATGGTTCCATTGTGAGGCCCTTGGAGCAGCTTTGGAAATAGGGATTCCCAGGTAGGTGAAGGTCTCCCATTTGGTATGCCCTTCCATCCCCAAAACTCTAGAAATTCCCAGCATCTCTATGGGTGTAATGTTCCAACCATAAATTTTACTTTTTGATTGGCTTATCTCACTTCCTGACATTGCAGTATATGCGTCTAGCTCCTCTTTGAATCTTTTTGCAACTAACAGACTTGCCCCACCTAAAAGCAGGGTATCGTCTGCAAATTGCGCATGGTTGATTTCCTTTACACCTTGCGCTATTTTCAGTCCTTGGAGGTTGCTTTGGATTCTGGAAGTTTCCAGCTGGTAGCTCAAAACTGAGGCTTGAATTGCATATAGCATGGGTGAGAGAGGGCATCCCTGCCTCAAGCCCCTAGATGCTTTGAAGAAATTGGTTACTCTTCCATTTACCATGGGGGCTATCCATGGCGATCCTATGCAAGCTCTTATCCAGTTCACGAAGGATTGGTCAAATCCGAACTTCTTCATTACCTCAAAAAGGAAATTATGATTAACTCTGTCAAAAGCATTTGCAAGGTCTAGTTTGATAATCATACCTTTATCTTTCCTACGAAGGCTTGAGTGAAGAGCTTCTTGCACCAGAATTATGTTGTCTGCTATTTGTCGACCTTTGATGAAGCCTCCCTGGTTTTCTGGAACTATTAGAGGGAGAACGTTTTTCAATCTGTTTGCGATGACCTTCGTAAGAATTTTGTAACTTGTGTTACAGAGGGAGATCGGCCTGAATCGGCTAAAGCTCAACACTCCTTTCTCTTTAGGGATGAGTGCCAGGAAGGCTGAGTTTGTGCTTCCTCCTAGCTTGCTGCTCACTTGAGATTTTCTTATCATTTTGGTTAGGTCCGTTTTGATTATTTCCCAACAATGCTGAAAGAATCTTGCAGTAAATCCATCCGGTCCAAGTGCTTTATCCATGTGCATTTGGTCCACCGCATCTTTTATTTCTTGTTGTGTGACTTCCTCCATGAGCTTGAGATTGATATCTTCTTTTATTAGGTTTGGGACAGTAGAAAGGGGGTACATTTGAGGGTCGATGCTTGACCTTTGCGTTTCTAAGTAGAGAGTTCTAAATGTTTCAAAAGATGCCTGCTTGATGCCCTCTGGCTCAAAGATTGTGACATTTTGGACTTGAATTTCTGTTACAACCTTATATTGTTTTCTTGCTTCCGCTTGCTTGTATTTTTGTCTCCTTCCTTCAACCACAGACTCTGGGACTTCTGCCTCCAGTATCCTTCTTCCTCTCTGCAGGTTTTGTGCCATTGCCTTTGAAGCTGTTCCTCTTTAAGCAAGTCTTGTTGAGTAATCTCCTTCTTTTCCAAAACGAACTGATGACTTTTCAGACGCCTTTGGGCTTCTAGTCGCAGGGCGATTGGATGAGATTGATTCTTTGTCCATTCTTTTAGCACGGCCTTAAGTCTTCTCAATTTTTCTTCCCAAATGTAAAACGCAGAGCCATTGACCTTGCTTGTCCAGACGCTGGAGACTTTGTGCAGAAAGTCTTTATCCTGTATCCATGAGGGATTGAATCTAAAGGGGATGGGCCCCTGGCCTTGGTCCTTCCTTAGCTCTAGGATGATTGGTTTGTGGTCAGAGGTACTATGGGGGAGAATTTCTGAGGTGGTTGTGAGCCCAAGGGACAGGAACGATCTTTGGACAAGGAATCTGTGCAAACGGGCAACTATATGCCCCGGGCCTACCCTTATGTTAGTCCAGGTGTAATGACCCCTGGTCGGCTTGATATCCATTAAATCCCATGCTGAGATTAGGTCCTCCACCCATTCTCTAGCTTGGTCCCTTACAATAGATCCTCCCCGTTTTTCCTTTTGGGCCAAAGTTACATTTAGGTCCCCTCCTAGTATGATGTTTTCTAGCTCATTGTCGGCTAAGTAATTTAGGAGGGTTTTCCAACAGTTCTTTTTTTCGTCTATACGCTGTGGGACGTAGATATTAAAGAGACTTATCGTTTGCCCTGACTCCCGATGGAGCAGTTGGGAGAAGATCCAGTGCGTGCAAAGGTTTGAGCGGATCAGATCTATTTTGGAGGTGTTCCAAAGGGTACAGAGTCCTCCTGACGCGCCTCTGGCGTTTTCAGCTAAACCCTGGCTGCTTTTCCATACGTTTTTTGAAACTTTCATAGAGTCCTGTTGACTCATCTTGGTTTCCTGGATAAGTAGGATGTCTGTTTTCGTTGCTCTGAGAATGTCCCTGAGAGTTTCTTCCTTCTTTTTGCTACCTAGACCCCTACAGTTCCAGGAAGTTAACTTCATTGCTTACTTTGTGGAGGGGAGTGGCCTCCTTGGGAGGCCTTGGCTAGCTTCGTGGTTTGCCTTACTACGATCATTTGCTTGATGGTTGGTTGTGCTCCTTTGAGAACGTCTTTGTAGGTTTCCTGGTCTCATTCCGCTTTTTTGGATTTCCTACCTCTCCCCGGCTTCTTTGGGGTGTCCCAGGCTTCACTCACTCCTTCTGATTCATGACCTGACGAGATCTCCCCCTCCTCGATGCCCTGCCTTTGGGGGGATTTATTTTGCGCCCCTTCTTCTTCTGCTGGCTGGTTTCCACTGTCTTCGGGATTCTGGTCTCCCTTTTCTTCCTCTTGGACTTCTTTGCTTGGAGCTGGTTCCCCTTCCTCCAGTTCTTTATCCAGGATACTGAAGCTATTCTCCGTTTCCTTGGTCCCTGAAGATTTGGCGTTCGGTGGGACTATCTGTTCATTTCTTTGGCCCCTTGCTTTGGATCTCCCCTTCCGGGCTTGTTGCCAGCCCTCTTCCCCTTCTTTCTCTATGGGGGGGTTCTTTGGGCAGTTCCTTTGGAAGTGGCCATATTCACAACAACCTCTGCACTTGAAAGGGCGTTGTTCGTAATCCATCTTTTGGTAGTGGTGCCAGTCACCGACTTTTAGTTTTATTGCCTCGGGTAGACCTACCTCCAGATCAACCTCCACATAGATCCATGCATAGGAGTACTGGTCTCTTGGTTCTGCTCGGCCAATGTAGTGACCAAGGCCATTCCCTATTGCTTGAAGCGAGGTGAGGTTCCAGTAGTGAATCGACAGGTTAGGGAGTCTTACCCAGATAGGAACATCCTTGGGGACTTTTGAAGCAGGGTCAAAACTTGGGGTCCATCTGTTTAAGTAAAGTCCTTGGGTGCCCATGAAGTATGGGCCATTTCTGAAAATCAAATCTCTATCCTCCTAAGAGATAAATTCGAAAATGAAGTATCCTCGCCCGACCGCATAGCAAGTAACACTATTTGTGATCAGCGGCCTCCAGTTTCGCTGTATCCAGTTGTCTGTGGATCTGGTTGAGGGCTAGAGTCCCATGAACTGGCCAACAAGTCCGCGTTCAGAGAGGGATAGGGCTACTTTCATTGGGAGTTCAGGCGGCAGGTCGATTTCTGGTATGGCATCCAGTTTCTTGACAAAGCTCGGGGTTACTGAGGGGGACGACTTCTTACTGCAAGCTGCAACCAACCACCGAAAGGAGGTGGAGGGGGAAGGAGGGGTCGGCGGCTCCCCTCCTTGAGCTTCCATGGCGGCGCACAAGGGAACCCTAGGCGTTACCAACGCGTGGTCAGAGGGCGTGAAGCAATAACTCTTGATGTTTTCATTGTTAGGATAAGTTATATAAAACTTGTTATTACCATTCATTTTCAAAAGAATAAAAGCAATGTGCACCTCAGTCTCTTATATAGAGAATTTAATATTACACGAGAGTTCAGCAGTTGCACAAAGACACTTAAGCTCAGTTTGAATATCTTACTACAAGGTTTGAGTATCTAATTTCAAAATTGTTCTAAAATGTAAAACAATATTGTAGAAGACACACTGAACGAATGAATGATGGGTTGTGATTAAGCGTGAAACGAAATGCAAAGATTAAAAATCCCCATCCACTATATATCTCTGATTCCAACACCTTAGAAATCGCCAAAGTTAGAGGCGAGAACATATGGATTTTGCATCTCGGCAGATTTGGTAATATTGTAAATCGACATCGATAATGGAAATTAAAATCTAATCCCCTGGTTGAAAGATTACCGGGAAATCAAAATATAATCCCCGGATTGTAACACTACCATTTAAAGACTTTCTCGTCGCTTCAAAGACTTTCAATTCCAGAAGAATAAGAGTCTAACTTCACTGAACACATTTGTTCTATGCTTAATATGAGGAATTATTTTTGTTAGAAAATATAAATAACTCATGAATGTGTCATGAATACAAGTCACTGGAACCCAAGCTAGAATCAAATGAGATGCACATTTATATTCCCATGGTACAAACATAAATTTATAAACCATATATATTCCAAGGGTACTCTAGACAAACAAAATATATTCCCATGGTACAAACATAAATTTATAAACAAAGTATATTCCAATGGTGGACACATAGATTGTATTGGGGCGTTTCTTTATCTTTAAACCCACATTATGTATTCCTACTCCTATCACATTTTCACACTTGGTATCTTAGAAGATTCTATTCTTAAGTGACGTTGAAGGATAATATGATATGCATTTCCTTCCAATTAGATATATTTAAAGTTTTTTTTTTAGATTATAACGTTTCACCTCCAAAATATTCGATCCACTTTGATGAAATTAATAATAAAAGTTGTGGTTAGTCGCTGACGCCAATAAGTTTAAATAAAATATATATCATTAAATTATTTAATAATATATTTAATATAATGATCTTTAATTGCATTCTTTTTTCTATATTAATCATTGTCATTACATTATTTATTTAAATTAATAAGTACAAGAAAAAGTAACACTACATTATTGCCATTAAATGCCATTACACTATTTAGATTAATGCGGGCAAAGAAAAGGTATTTATCATATAATTTGGATTGATGGAAATATAGAAAAGGTAGCTAACCTTATGCAAAGGTAGCAAAAGCTACTTGCAATCATAGAAGGGGTTCTCACAATAAGTGAATGGAAAGGATAAGTACGATGGTTTCCACATCAAAACCGATTAGCAAGAGTTTATTTACAAAATAACCAATTAAATAAATACTATGGTACCAACTTAGAAGTGTGCTCAAAAGATTATCTTTCTGAAATAGGTAAATACTTAATTTTTGAGGTAGCAAATTAGATAAATTTATGGTACAAAATTTCCAAATTAATTAATTAATTAATTCATTTCATTACTATGTAATTATTTTTGGTAAAGGGAATGGTGAGTTATTATACCATATATATACATTTTATTTATTTATTTATTTATTTATTTTTTTTTCCAACTTAGAAGAGTTATGAATATGTTACATATTTGAATTTTTTTTGGTATTTTTTCAACTTATGAATATGTTATTAAATCATTTTTTTCAAATTAAAAAATTGGTAAAAAAAAAGTTTAAGAAATATTTAGGCAAAAGATGAGTTTTGAAAAAAAAAAAAAGCATTTAATGAGAATCTTTTTAAAAAAGATTTAAAAAAGAAGATCAAATGAGAAAAAGTTAATATGTTATTTAAAAAATAGTAGATCAAATCAAAGAAAATTCATGGGACCATCCTTCCCTCCTTATATACCATTGTCATTGACTTTTTTCTCTTTAAAAGATAAAAGAAACTAATTTATATAATACAATTTTCTTATATAAATAATATTAATTTTTGTATTCTAATTCTAATTAAAACATTTACTTTAATATTTCTTTATCCCCCACCCTCATATATGTAGGTGGGGGTGGGACAATATTAGAGTAGATGGAGGGTGGAGCAATGTCAGAGTAAATGTTATTGGGTAATATTAGAGTAAATGTATTAACATTTACTCTGATATTGTCCTTCCCCCATCCTCATTAGAATAAATGTAATAACATTTACTCTA
This sequence comes from Picea sitchensis, assembly GCA_010110895.2. NCBI lineage: Eukaryota > Viridiplantae > Streptophyta > Pinopsida > Pinales > Pinaceae > Picea > Picea sitchensis. The sequence continues at coordinate 375,163 of SNQJ01S0002104.1, read as the reverse complement.
ATTAAATATACTTTTAGATAAATTATGCTTTTATTATTTATGAAAACTATAATTTTACAAGTTTGATTTTCTCTGAAAGAAATGCATACAAATATTTTACATGTATTTAATAGTATATATCAAACACCTACCAAATAAAATAAAAATATAAACTAGTAACAACTAGATTAATAAAATATAAATAAACATATGTTTAATACTTAATAATATTTATTTCATTATATGCATCTTATTTTTCATCTTTCTTTATTTACAAACTAAACAAACAAAATGCGATAAATACTCACTACTTTATTATTACTAAATTAATAATAAAAAATATAACAATTAAGTAATTTTTTTAATATGTGCTTCTCTACTCTTGTACCATTTGTATTTACAATAAAATCCAAATTCTTTATCATTTCCTTACATTATATGTCATTTAATAAAATTATATTTTAATAAAAAATTAATAGGTTATCTTTCGATAAGAAATTGTTTTAAGATAGTAATATTTGCAATGATTTGATGACTAAAGTCTACGGAGTTGTACATAATAATAATAATAATAATAATAATAATAATAATAATAAGGTGTACATAACCTACCCCCGTTGGATTTGAACCTGTGACCTCCAAGGAGGAAACACATGTTCTTAATCATTAAGCCCAATCATGCTGTACACTAATTAAGCAACAATAATTATAGATGTTCTGCTACTGAGTTAGCTTGAGAGAAACCAACCCAATAGTAGAACAAATGATTCATTGGGATAACTACCCATGCTACAACAAATGAGAGATTGTTCATGATATTTTCACAAAATAGGCTCCTAAAAATGATTACAAAATTTGTCAAGTAGTTTGCAGAAATATGAGGATCTCGAATTCCATGGCCATATAAACTAGAAAAGTGAGAAAGCATGATAGCGAATTAAGAAGAAGAGGGAGGATTTTCCTTAGAAACCTGGGTAATTTCGTCTTCAACAACCCTGAAAGAGATGCCCAACTTGACAACGACGATGTTGATTTTCTTTTCTTGCAGTTGATTATGTTGCTGAATGTATTCGATTTTCCTGGCCATGTCCATATGAGAAGCATCTCTGGTAGTGATGGCTTGAGTGGGGATGGTCTTCACATGCAAATAGAGGTTGACAACGCAAATATATTTGATATATTTGGCACGAGTAGTACCAGTGTAGAGAAAAAGAGGAACGACTTTCACATCGAAAATAACATCCAGAGTGATTTCCCTCCTGTGACAGGCCTCATTTTCCAAATTTTCAATGTCTTCCCAAGAATCCGACATTGTGGTGTTGAAGAAATCATCCATAGCCTCCTTCGCTTCCTAGTGAGTTCTCGACCAAGGCTGAGTGTGGTGGATTCTACCTCTTTCTCCGGGAGCAAACCTATCCATGGAGGTCCCTTGAAGTTGGGAGCTGGAAAAACCAAGGGAGCAAAAAGGAATAATAGGGATGTCGAGGATCCAGGGCCTACGAGTTCCCCAAATCTCGTTGGAATTCCAAAATCGACTGTAGAAATGAAGATTGGATTGAGGTGCCTTTTCCTCCATAATATTGGCAACTGTTAAGCCCTAAATAGTGGCTCATTACCCCTTAATTGGGGCATATTATATTAGTAACGTTATTTTATTTATGTCGGCTTTAGTCCATTAGTTGCAATTATACCTCCTAGTCTCCTATATATACCAAGGAGACATTTTCATTTGGAATCATCTTGTAATTGAACATTTATGTGGGCATAAGGAGGTTGCCCCCTCAAAGAGGCTTATTATCTGAATTTATCTATTTTTCAAGGCGTTGATTACTTATTCTAAGGTTTTTCTATGCTATATTGATATTTGGTTCCTAACATATGGTATCAGAGCTCGAGGTCTTGGGGTTTCGCTGCTACATCTGAGACACCTTGGAATTTTCTCTATAAATATTTTTCTAAAACGATTCAGAAGGAACGGCTTGGAGAATATTTAGTAGACGGATCAAGGTACACTAGATTAAAACTTTAGCTCATGACTCCTTACACTTTTGGAGATACAACCTTTCTATGATAGGGTTTTGGAATCATCCTGAATTGAGTCATTGCAGATTTTTAGCTATAATTTTTTTTTTGTAACGTTTCAGACTCTGAAATTCGGAGGCTATTCACATAAATTAGTAAGGTATCTGTGGTAACAATTTCAACTTCTGGGTCATATTACATTTGTATATACACCCTGTGGAAGATAGGGTATCTGACTAGTCTTATTGACTAGTCTCAAGAATGTGTTCCGGGTAAAACAATCATAACTTCTTCCTAGAGTATCCAAATTGAGTGAGACTAGTTGCATTGGATAGTGGACAGACCGTAGTAGTTTTGGTACGAGTTTCAAAATTTTATATCAATTATTTTGTGCGGGGAACACTATACAATTGAGATCTCCTGGAAAGGATAAAAATCAACAAGTTGTGGGGAAGTTACCCTAAATTCCACTTGGCACATCCAATTTTCAGCAGACCTGTGGCATCGCAGAAAAGAAATATCAGAGATATACAAAAAAGAAAATTTCATACTCAGAAGGGCCGAAATTTTGGAGATACAATAAAAGAAAGATTTTCTAGCAGAACCACCTCAAAATCAAGGTTTCAAGTGATACTTGGCCAACATGCCACAAAAAAAGGGAACCTCTACACCAAATAAGCCTCTAGACAATCCTACTTGGACTCTTGATGAAGGTGAAGAAATGCATAGGGACATAAATGATTTACAAAAGAAGACAATAAAAAAAGATGAACTACAAGAGATGGAAGCTAAGTTGGAGGCAAAGATGGATGGTTTAAAAGAGGACATCATGGAAGGATTGAAAATTTTTGTAATAGAGAGGACACCTGAAAGTGAAAATGTATCCCATGAAATTCATGATGAGGACACAAGGAAGGTGAATTAAGAATGGAGAAACTCTAACTTTGGGTTGAAGACCAACCACGTTCCTAAGATCGATATGAGGAAGTTTGATGGAAATGACCCTATCACATGGATACTTCAGATGGAGCAATTCTTTGATTTGCATAATGTGCCACATACACAAAAGCTAAAAATTGCTTCTTTATATTTAGAACCCAATCAATTTGTATGGTATAGATGGATTTGTTCTCGCAAATCACTCATCACTTGGACAATTTTCACAGAAGAAATGATAGCACACTATGAGGATACAAGGAGCAATACCTTCTTTAGCCAATTGATAAATTTCAAGCAAAAGGGTTCAGTTACAGAGCACATTGAAAACTTCCAAAGATTGAATATAAAGGTAATAGATATTCCAGATGAGCACATGATCGATGTATTCATAGGAACTTTAGGAGATAACATTCAACATGAGGTTCGCCTTTGGGAACCCAAATAATTGGAGAATGCATTTAGGGTGGCAAGAAATGTTGAAAGTAAAAATATGGCTATGGCTACTAGAAGGACCAATCCTAACATCTATAGAGAGAATAATTCTCCTTCTTCTAAAACACCTCAACCTACAAGGTTGACACCTCAACAATTGGAGGAAAGAAAAGAAAAAGGTTTATGCTTTAATTGTGACAACAAGTACAGTAAGGGACATAATTATGGTGAGAAGAATTATTCTACATAGATTGTGAAGAGGACGAAGAACAAGAACAAGAACTTGATCAAAATCAGTGATACAATGAGGAGATATATGTACAATGAGGAGATATATGTACAACTTTAAGATGGAAGATTTTGATCAAAATCAGTGATACAATGAGGCTCAGATGGAAGATTTTGATCAAAATCAGTGTTACAATGAGGAGATATATGTACAACTTTAAGAGGAGGATATACAAGTGCAAGATTCTCATGATCATCATTTGAATGCAACATGTAAAGAAAAAATTATTTAGCATGTTCATGAAAGGACAAAAGGTAATTAATTAAAAAAAAATTATGTCTTGGAAAAAACTCAACTTTAGGTACTTGTTTTCTCCCATGATGTCCTTTCATACCTTTGTCAATGGATCTCGTCCTCCAGTGGATTTTTTGAATCACATTTGAAGCTTGATTGGAGTCACCAGGTGGAAATGTACAACCTTCTTGTGTCTGACCTCTGTCCACCATAAGAAATCAGATCTAAACCTTGTCGTTTCTCCCAGGGAAAATGCAACTTTCGTTCCTCGACAATGGTGCCAAAATGTTAGCACTCAAAAATTTCTTTGAGATGTATAAAAGAAAACCCCAAGGTAACTGTTTCAACCAAATTTAGATTGTATTCTAACCTATACAACTAGAGAGGGTTGTCTCATATGTCTAATGACTGGTAATAACTCAAGGATTCATCAATAAATGCACAGAGGTTAGATTCTGCAATAGGACATGTTTTTTTTTTTTTTTTAAAAAGGTTTGGTATGCCCAACAAGGAAAAGGTACCATTGGACAATGGATTCAAGGCATGAATTCCAATGCTTTTACAGTCAACAACTGGTTGGTTCCTTTCTGCAGATTTGAGGCAAAATAGGTGCTATGCTCAACAAATAAATGATATGAAATGAGAGATGGAAAGGAGAAGATATCCCACTACACTACATGGATCAATCAATGGATGAATCTCCCGTGCAAATTTAGAATAAAGGACACAAATATTAATTACTAAACAAAGCGTCAAATGAAGATGAATTCTGTAAAAGTAACCCTTAACACATAACACACATCATTAGTGTGAAAGGACCATCAAACATGGATGAATTCCTACCACTTACTCTTAGACAATGCTAGCATAAAAACATAATTAGGGAAATGATATACAGAAAACACATACTGAACATAAACACCGCGATGAATCTCAAATTTCAGAAAGAGGAAACTTCTACATTAACTTCAAAGAAATAAACAAGTCTTCTCCCCAAGGGTCCCCCTTTCTCTACTATTGTACCATGAAATATATAGCACTATAGGTCCTTTCCAACTCACCATTTCGAACTCCAACCCCTTTCCCAAAATAGAAACAGTTACAAACAGAAAATGACATGTTTTAACTGATTTCCTGCTTTCCAGGAGGCAAAATTATGAAAAATAGGCCTCAAAACTCCACTTGTAATTCTCAAGCTGTAACAACTATGTAACATATGAGAACAAATTTTGTATGTAATTGCGTTTTAAAGAAACACCTCTCTCAGTTTCTTGAAATTCATCTCCAGCTGACCGAAATACATGTTGCAAAAACATGTCTCAAACATGAAATCATGAAAATTGAAAAATAGGGCTCAAATATTCCTTCAAATCTACCAAAATATGACACTTTTTGAAAATCTGAGGGAGGGTTTTATTATTTGGTTTTTCCTTGACAAAAACCTCTCGGGGATTTTCAAAATTCCTCTCCCGTTGGTCAGAAAGTGATATTGAAGTTGACCACTAAACCAGTCATTTACACAGCATGCCTCGTAGCCTGTGCACAGTAAAACCCTCTGTGCGGAAAAACCCTTTGTGCGACATAATCCCCTGTGCGATAAAATCCTCTGCACGACAAAATCCCCTGTGCGACAAAATCCTCTGCGCGACAAAATCCCCTGCACGACAAAATCCTCTGCGTGGAAAAATCCTCTGCACGGCAAAATCCTCTGCACAATGTGCAACCAATGAAAGCAACAAAATCCTTTGTGCAACGAACTTACACAACGAGTATGCTTTTGAAGTTTGCAACGATACCAATGGCATGTATTGTCATGATTGTTCCTTCTCTAACCTCATGAAAGGTGATGATGAGCCATAATACCTTTTGACATGATATTCACCCTAACCTATGACTCATCTAGGAATGCCTTGATTTTCCCAAGATCATGTCATGACTTTGGAAACTTTGGACAAAACTCTAACTCTAGCTATGGAAATCATGGTGCTAACACATAGATCCATCTTAACTCCAAATTTATCAAGGGTTGAGAGGGATCAAATATCTCTAGGTGCAAACCTTTAACCTTTCCTCAAGTTTTGCACTGTAAAAAAGGTTTTCACCTCCATAGATTTGATCCCCCTTCAAGCTTAAAATATCCGAAGTTACGATGAATCGATGTTGGTTTAATACATTAATATTAAAGTTTTAAAAAATATTAATATATTTTATAATATATTACTACCTCTGTAATCACTATTTCCTTTTTTTGGTGATCTATTAATTGAAGCTAGGGAAAATACTTGAACAAA
>SNQJ01S0002104.1:356817-368967 GCA_010110895.2 Picea sitchensis | reverse complement strand
GGTGGACACATAGATTGTATTGGGGGCGTTTATTTATCTGTTAACCCAAATTATGTATTTCTATCACATTTTCACACTTGGGTATCTTAGAAGATTCTTTTCTTAATTGATGTTTAATGATAGTATGATGTACATTTCCTTTCAATTAGATATATTTAGAATTAACAAAATATTCGATCCTCTTTGAGGAAATTAATAATAAAAATTGTGGTTACTCGCTCACAATAATAAGTTTAAATAAAATATATATCATTAAATTAATTGATAATATACTCAATATAATGATCTTTAATTGCATTATTTTTCTATACATTATTTATTTAGATTAATAAGTACACAGAAAAGGTAACCACCACATTATTGCCATTACACTATTTAGATTAGTGATTTAGATTAGTGGGTGCAAAGAAAATACATCTATCACATAATTTGGATGGATGGAAATATAGTAGAGGTAGCCAACGTTATGCAAAGGTAGCAAAAGCTACTTTTAAAATATGGTCCCCACATCAAAACGGATTAGGAAGAATTTATTTCCAAAATAACTAATTAAATATATATTTTAGTACCCACTTCGAAGTGGGCTCAAAATACCATATTTCTGACATATCTAAAGACCTTATTTTTGAGGTGGCTAATATGATGCAAAATTTCCATATATACTTATATAAATATAAGTGCAAGATAAATAAAACGTAAGAGGAAACACAATGATTAGAAACATTTACAAGAGATATTCAACTATATATGATAATTAGAATGTTAGAAAGGTTGGTGTTGTGTTAAATATTTTGAAATTGTGATTTAATTTGGGTATACATAAGGTACTCCAAGAGAAAGTTATTTTCATCTTCRACCCTCTTAGTTTCACAAAGATGATACATTATTTCATTCCATGGTSTTTTGAGATTTTTCCAATGCCCAATTTCACTATGCAACTCATGAGAGTTTGTTCTTATTTTAGMAATGTTGATTTTTTTCTTTATGCTAGTCAAAACATAGAGCTACTTTTGATCTTCKAGGTTAKGGTTGACCACCTCCTTATATCTTGATTTTATKTTATCCTCTAATTTGTTATTGAACCACAAGTTCTCCTAAAATTTATATGTWACAATATTTTTAATATTATTGGTATTCTACATAATGATTTTTTCCWTTATTCCCCAATGATTTAGCCTAGACTTGTCATCTTTATGMCATCCCCACTTGAGCCGCTGGTGGTTTTGGTTGGAGTATGAAACGATTTTGAGGAGCYTCTTGTTKTCCATGTTATTTATCTTGTTCTTGTACATTACATACCTAATCATAGCCATGCTCTCAATGGGGGAAATGGTTGCTTCTATGATGAGGATAAGATAGGGTGTATTACCTTTAATTTTGAGATTATAAGTTATAAAATTCTTTTGGATATGCTCTATCTTTATCCATCTTGATTTAATAGTAGCTACTACCATTATCCATATCTTGCGCAAATAAGCATATGTGAAGGTTTCTAAGCTTGGTTTGTTATTCATTCGTTAGCCAATGTAGAAATTAACATCTTTTGTCCGAGGAAGGTTTCGATAAACGCTAATTGCTAAAGGTTGATCCCAAATTGAGTATGACATTCATAAGCATCAGTGACATAATTGTGCCTTGGGGAATTCCTTTCTCACAACTTGTGTAGGTCTCCTCATCATAGTCCATGATAGTACATGTGAGGAAACGGTGTATCAGCTCGAAGAACTTGTTGTCATCAATATGCTTCTTCAATAGATTCAATAATAGTTTAGGCGGTGGAATCAAACAAAGTTGTGGGGAATATTGAGTAAAACATATTATGTTTTACTCAATATCCCCCCCTAATATGTTTTATTCAATATCCCCCCCTCTAGCCATGCTCTCAATGGGGGAAATGGTTGCTTCTATGAGGAGGATAGGATAGGGTGTATTACCTTTAATTTTGAGATTATAAGTTAAAAAATTCTTTGGGATATGCTCTATCTTTATCCATCTCAAGTTAATAGTAGCTACTACCATTATCCATATCTTGCCCAATTAAGTATATGTGAAGGTTTCTAAGCTTGGTCTGTTATTCATTCGTTAGCCAATGTAGAAATTAACATCTTTCGTCTTAGGATGGTTTCGATAAACCCTAGCTACTAAAGGTTGATCCCAAATTGAGTATGACATTGATAAGCATCGGTGACAAAACTGTGCCTTGGCGAATGTCTTTCTCACAACTCGTGTAGGTATCCTCATCATAGGCCATGATAGTACATGTGAGGAAGCGGTGTATTAGCTCAAAGAACTTGTTGTCATCAATATGTTTCTTCAATAGATTCAATAATGGTTCACGCGGTGGAGTCAAACAAAGTTGTGTGGAATATTGAGTAAAACATATTATGTTTTACTCAATATCCTCCCCCCTAATATGTTTTACTCAATATCCCCCGCCCTAGCCATGCTCTCACTGGGGGAAATGGTTCCTTCTATGAGGAGGATAGGATAGGGTGTATTACCTTTAATTTTGAGATTATAAGTTATAAAATTAAACAACATTCATAGGTTGGGGGAAGGTTGAATATAACTAAGGCCACTTCTATCTTTCAACTGGCTGAATGCATCGCTCTCTTGCTAGGATACCCTTGAAATCAATTGATAGTCTCCAACATGTCTTCGTTTAGATGTATTGGATGCTCTCATGTCCCTTCTTAGGTGCCTTTGTTCTCTGGTCTCCCTTTCTGAATGTGCTGGGATTCCAGGGTCTTTTCTTGAAAAAAGATTCCAAATTAATCCTTACAAAAGAGCTCAAACTTGGCCTCCAGGATATGGACTACATGACGGGTGGCCTTATTCTCCAGTTGTTTCTAAGCTATGGCTTGGACCACCATGTATTTAGTCATCTAGTGTACCTCCACTAGGCGAAAGTATTTGGTCTCTCTGGTCCTTATTTGTCTCGGGTCTGTCACCCAATCCTTCTCATCCAAGAGAATTTCATCCTCCATGGTAGTCTTTATTTTCTTTAGAACCGTTTCTTGAATATTGGCTATGAAACTTTTTTTTGCGGCTGAGCAGAGGAGTGGAACCATTTACTAGCCTCCCCAGCCGCCCGTGCTACTCTATTGATGGCCCTGGGATCAATGTTGGATGACTGCTTACCCTCCCCTTGTTTCAATTTCAAACGAATGCCAGGCATGTAGGAGGCTTGAATAGTTTTGGGAGCCTTACGATGTCATGATTCCATTCCTCTTTTTCGTGACCAGACCTCCGTCCATGGCCCCCTCAAGGAAGGTAGGAAGTGGTTAAGATTGTTCTCCACAATTTGCAAAGGTTCTTGTCCATAAGAACTCCACACTACATAGAGAGAGCAACTCGAGGTGGAGAAGCACCCTTGGGTCTTCCATGTCCTTACCATCCTCAAGCAACATAACCCTTGCGAGAGCTTAACAATTTCTCCAGATAAACTCATATTCGACGTTGCAGTGGATCTTTGTGTGTTCACCCACCACTTTTTAAAAAGAGGGATCCTTGACCACGTCTTCAATTTACTCTTCGGCCTCCACTTTTTCTCATAATTACTCGATTTGATCTATCTCCTTCGAGCCCTGAACCAGTCTCGTTTGTTCATAATTTTGCTTGAATTGGGGAAGTACGTCGAAGACGTCATCACACCAAAAACCTTCAACAAAACCGTCGTAGGATCATTATGTCGTACCTTCATTACTTCGAATTTCATCCCCCAATGAAAAATTTTGTACCTTCCCTCTTCCATCTGTACCTTCCCTCATCTGGCACCCATGAGGAGATGCAGTCATAATGATGACGCATGAGCCGTTGACAGACCCACCATGGAGTCAAGGACTCCCACATTTGGCACCCCGTGTAAGAGAGAAGTGTCCATCAATATTAAACGTGTTACGTTTTCTTGGAATTCACCTGGTCCCACTTCCCCCCAAAGAATGCAGGTTTCCCTTGGGGTCTGGATCACCACCACATTTTCCAATAAGTCTTCCATCGAGTTGGATTTTCTTTTGACGAGTCTAGGAATTATGGTTGAGGTGATCATAATGGCTAGAGCCACTTCAGATAGACCAAAAGACAATCACCAATTAATCGAGACTCTTTCTAGGGGAGTTCCATTTATGATTTTCCTTAGTGTTGTGATGAGAATTTGGGAATTTCCTTCCACGATGATAATTGTATACCCGAACTCAGCTACCATCCTCAATCCTAATAGGAGTTCTGCGAGCTCGATGCCATTGTTAGTATTATGCCCAATTCTAGTGGAGAATAGGCTTAGAATCTGCATTGAGGAGTCCTAGAAGAGATCTCCTGCCCTTGTTGGGCCAGGATTTCCCTTTGAGGCGCCATCAAAATTCAATTTTATAAAGATTGGGGGGGGGGGGAGTTCCCATTTCTAACTTATTTTATATTTCTGGATGTGATTTTTTGTTGAAATATTTGGGGGTTGGCCTTGATTAATTTTCCAATTGCTGAAAATCTCTCTTTCATTCCCAGTTAGAAGCTAGTATTCCACCTACCAGGGGACCATGGCTATAGTCTCTTGAATGTTGGAATGGATTCCTTGTGATATCTAGTGTATACGGAGGTGTTGGTGTTTGAATATTCTTTTGTTCCTTTGCTTCCATATGTTCTAGAATAAGAATCTCATGAACAAGGTCCATATCTATTGAGAATTTGATTTTGGTAAGGCTCATCTCTCCAATCTTATATGGTTTTGTTAATGTCATGTTTGGTTCTATATAGGGTTTGGAATAACATGTCTCATCTAGCCCATAGAGTAGAGGCAATGCTACAAGATCTTAAAAGATGATTCAATAGTATCCCCTGCTTGGTAGCACATCATGCAAATTCATGGACCTTCAAATCCCCACTTTGTAATTCTATCCCAGGTTAATTCCTTTTTATTAACTACGGGGAATAAAAAGGTGGCTATTTTGGGCCATTTATTTGAGTCCCAAACTTTGCTCCAAACTAACATTTTGGCATTTTCCAACGTCCCCATGGCCAACTAGTATGCCTCCTTTACTCTGAAATTTTTGTCTCCCTTCTTACCCCAACGTAATATGTCTTTCCCCTTACGGGTTGGGAGTGGATAATTTATTAGAGTGACTTCCATACTCTGGTGAGAGGCCTCATCCCATTCAATTGCCCAATCGGTTAGGTTTTTCTAGGTCATCTCCATCCCTTGATCTGGTCTTTGAGTCTCTTCCTAATAATGGGAGACATTTTTCTAACCTATCTCTCTCATCCTATCTTGAATTTGATGGTATTTTTCTTCATAACTGAGCGCTGGCATCTTCTCCCACATGTCTTCCTAGAATAGGGTAGACCTTCCATCATGTATTTCCCAAAAGCTTTTCTTTTGCACCAAGTGTCGATTCCTCCATGAATAGTTCCAAATCATAGTTCCTCGGTGGATCCCATCTAATCATATCCAATCCTTAAGGGGGTTGTCTCTGGAATATTTACCCTACCATATTTTGGCCCAAAGGGCATTAGGGTTCTTGAGCCACCTCCAATTTTTTTTTGCCACTAGTTCCTATCCCATTTTGAGGGGATCTTTGAGACCCAAACCCCTCGGGATTTCGAAACATAGAGTTTCTCCTAGGAAACCAGATCCCATTTCTTCCCTCTTTTAACACCTCCCTATAAGAAATTTCATTGTACTGTTCGGAGTTTCTACAAAATGTTAGCAGGAGTTGTAATAACAGAAAAATATAGAGTGGAATAGCCATTAGAACAAACTTTATCAAGAGAATTCTTCTTGGTAGACTTAGAAACCTATGGGTACAACATTTTAGATGCTCTTTGATTTTGGTTAGGATCTCTTGCCAACCTAGGTTGCGAAGAGATTTATCAAGGAGAAGGGAACCTAGGTACTTTGAGGTGAGGGAGGCCCTTTGAAAACCCATAATTCTAGTAATACAACATTGAATTATTATTGGGGTGTTGAGAAAGAAAATTTTGGATTTTTTCAGATTGAGTTGCATGCCTGAGGCGGTCATGAAAGTGTCAAGGATTCTATTGAGGGATCAATATTACTTCACTGTAGGCCTACCCATAATTAGGGTATCGTCCACAAATTGGAGGTGGGAGAGAGGAGTAGTCTGGGGATTAAGAGAGAGGACCTTAATAGATCCTTCAAAAAGAGATTGTTTCATAAAGCACCCTAGCCTCTCTACAAGGATAATAAAAAGGTAAGGAGACAGTGGATAACCCTACCTTATCCCTTGAGAGGCTTAGAACGTAGGTGAGGGGGATCCATTGACTATGATGGAGTAGAATGTTGAGGATAACAGGTTGTGAACCTAGGAAATCCACGAGGAATCTAAGCGAAAATCCCCCAAAAATTCTTTCGAAAAGTTCCAATTTATTCTATCATAGGCTTTGGAGAGGTCTAGTTTTATGATCATTCTTGGTTTGATGCTAGATTTTAAAGAGTGGATGGTTTTGTGGCCACAATTATCCCATCTACAATTTTATGACCTTCAATAAAACCTCCTTGCTATGGAGAAACGATTTCATGCAGGAGATGTTTAAGTCTATTGGCCATGACCTTAGAAATAATTTTTTAAATTACATTACACAAAGAGATAGGTAAAAAATGATCTGTTGAATTTTCTTCTATATCGTTTGGAATAAGAGTCAGAAAGGTGGCACGAGATTGATCTGGACGATATGGACTATTCTACTACTTCCCAAATGTCTCTGCTTATAATGTTATAGAAATATTGGATGAAATATGTCGTGAATCCATCCGGGCCTGAATCCTTCCCCTTTGGCATTTCTTTGATTGCTTGTTCAACCTCTTTCATGGTCACTTTTCTCATGAGTCCGCGTTTATGGGCCGGAGATACCAGGTTCGAGATCGCCCTCTTAATACAGTTCATAGTCTCCCACATGTTTACATCTTGTTCAAATAACATATTTCTATAGTGGCTTATCAAGTTCTTTTCAATTTCCTCATGCTTTTCAAGAATCTCACCTCCTTTCTCCTACAAAGAAGAAATCCGATTTTGATTCCTTCTCTTGAGAAGGGATTTATGGAAAAAATTAGTGTTCATTTCCCCCTCCTCGCGCCATTGAATCTGGGATTTTTGGCAGTACATGATCTCTTCTCGATTGTCTCTCCCATTAAGATTCAGGCAAAGTTGGGCCTCCTTACTCTGGATCTCTTGGGAGTGTCCTTCCTAGATTATTTGTTCCCGAACTCTCTCCTTCTCTACTTCCAATTTTCTTTTTTCTTCTTGGATGTTCCCAAAGACCTCTTGATTCCATTTCTTGAGGCAATTTTTCGTGTGTTTCAATATTTGTTGGAATTGATACATCTTCATTCCATAGGGATATCTACATTAATTTTGGGTGTCAAAGCTAGAATTTTTTGAATCTAAAAGGCTTAGTTCGAGGCATCATACAGTTGCCCCATCTAAGAGTAACGGGCCAATGATCTGATCCATAAAATGGTTGGATTTCCACATAGATAGCTTGCTTCACTTGATAGAAGGCTTCCGAGACCATAAATCTATCCAAGGGTTCATCTATGTGGTTTTTTCCTCCTCTCCTATTACTCCAAGTGTACCTTTCCCCTGTTGGGAGGATACTGATAAGACATAATTGATCTACTAGCTCCTTAAAAGCCCGATTCTTTGTATCCATCCTGCACACTCCTCCTTTCTTATCTTCTAGAGATGTTATTAATTTGAAATCTCCCCCTATGATCCATTGTTGATCTTTCAATAACAGTCCTAGGTTCGATATCTCACTAAGGAAGTCCCTTTTGGATGTGGGCATCAAGGGACCATATGCATTGGAAACATAACATTGCTCATCCGATCCTAATTTTTTATAGAGGATTGTAATAATTCTATTGGGTTGGGACACCATGTCCACCTTCACATTATTTGGATTCCATAGGAGGGATAGCCCCCCTGAATCCCCCTCCGGTTCGATGCATTCCACTTAGCAGTGTTTCGATATTTTTTTTGCTATTTTTCTCATATTGCTGCTATCACACTTAGTTTCTTGCAACATTACTATATGTTCTTTTTCTTGAGAATTCTATGTTTGGATAATGCATTCAGTCCCCTCATATTCCAGGAAAATATTTTCATAATTAACATTTGGTTTGGGGTAAGAAGTACTTATCTGGGAGCCCCACGACCTAACCAAAGTTGATGAGTAGAGCTCTTATTTCTTCCAAGACCTGTTTATGGGGCTTGTGTCCCTTTTTATTCCCCCCCTGGATTTTTCAGGGTATTCATTGGATTCGTTTTAACCCCTAAGTTTCTTAAGGATGATGCCATATTCTCTTGGTTGAGTCCCTTGCTCTTTCATATGATTAGGTCCCTTTAGATCTTATGTATTTGTCCCACCTACATGTTGTTAACCTCTTTCTCAACATGGAATGCTATTAGTGCCTTGATATCTACTTCCATATCTGTGAGCTATGCATTCTAAGTGTTATCCTCCTTTTATGTTTCTTCCTATGAGTCTTCATTGTCCTCCAGATATTGCATGTTGATTTCTCCTAGTGTTGTCAGTGGGCTTACAATGCTCTTTTAAGTGCGACGATGTTTTTGTATCTCTTCTTTCTTGACTTTTAAAATTTTCTATGCCTCTTTCCCCTTCTCTATTTCTGGTTTCTCCCCTTCTAGATGTTCCACCTTGTGATCTTTAGTTTCTAGGGCATGGAAACTGTTTAAATCCTTCTTGGAAGCTTCCCTGGTGGGTTTGTTTCATTTTCGGCCCAATTTTGTTTTGTTGGGTATCTTTACAAAGCCTTCCACGTCTGCCTCTTATTTACCCTTGTTTGTTTCATGCGTTTCATTCTGTGGGAAGTATCTAAATAGGTGGTTGTGCTCGTGACATTTTCGACATCGAAACAAAATGTGCTCATAATATATGGTTTGAATCCATTCTTCATCTTGGAAATAAATGACAATTGATTCTGGTAAGGCTCTTGCCACATTCATATACACACAAATCCTTGCATAAGATGTATATATTGTCGTCTTTGTGATCTGAAAGAGTTTGATGAAGGATCCAAGGGTATTTCATATCCCTTCCAGTGTTTCCAGATTCCATAATTCTTATGGTAAGGAATATAATTTGATCCATACTGGAGCTGTTGTGTAGTCCTCTTCCTTTGGGGAGAAGTGTTTTGTCCAATACCTTAGATGTAGCCCCGCTGAATTAAAGAAGTAGGGTCCCTCATCAAAGTCTTTATCTTTGTCGTCAATGTAGGAGAATATTACCGTGAAGGAACCTTTGGGCCCTAGCTCAAGGTTTATGTCCCCTTTAACTTTCCATTGTGATTTTACCCATACCATTAATGCTTTTTACGATGGCCAAATTCCCATGAATTTATCGATAACCACATGGTCCTTGATGTTTTGAATGTACTTCCCAATCAAAGGAGTTGTGACCTCGTACTGCGGGTTCTCCACAATCTTAGCCAGATAGTCGTTTTTCAGTCTTCTTTATTGTTTCTTGCTTGTGCCTGTTATAGTGGCAGGTTGGTTAGATCTTGGCAGACTATTGTCTTTCCCCGCCATCGTGACGTCCCCTAGCGACTTGCTGGTCTTTCTTGCCACCAATTCTTTAAACAATTTATTTTCCCCTGATATTTTGCCGCTTCAATTGCCTTATCTAAACCCCTCACCACCATTGTGAACCTATTGCTCCTATCGAAAACCTTGAACTCCTTTACTCCCCCCAACGCACATCAGATAACAAAATTCTAACCCTAACTCCCTAATTCCATTGTTCCACTTGCCATGTAACTTAACTTTATTGACACTATATCTTGATCGTCATCATTATTATTATATTATAATTATGATTTTTTGATCAATAATAATTATTTATTATTATTATCATTTAATTTAAATTTAATGATACATGTTTTTAACAAAATTCTAAATTAAATTTATTATCTCTTTATCATACAACTTACTTATACACTACTCATTATATTTATATTTTTCAAATGTGTTATTTAAATTTCATTCAATTTTTTAAGAACTCAACCAAACAAAGCTTATCACCTAAATACTTGTGATTGTAACACTACCATTTAAATTTTGTGTTGATTAAAAAAGAAGACGTCATGGAGGTGGCAAGCTCTTGTGTGGTACAGTGAAGGACCATTAATGAAAAACTATTAGACACTAATATCCATTCATTACCCCCATTAATCTAGATAATAGAAACAACAATAAATAAACAAAACATGAAATTAAAAATTAAAGTTTAAAGCATTTACCATATGATATTAGTGACTTGATAAAGGAAACATGGTCTAATGGTTAATAACATGTGTTTCTTCTTAAGAGGTTACATGTTCAAATCCAAAGGGAGGTAGGGTATGTATACCTTTGTAGACTTTACCAATCAAATCGCAAATTTGTTAAAAATGAGTTTTATATTCATAAATAAATGTTGTCTCGTCGCTTCAAAAACTTTCAATTCCACAAAAATAAGTCTAACTTCATTAAACACATTTGTTCTATGTTTAATATGAGAAATTGTTTTTTTAAAAAATATAAATAACTCATGAATGTGTCATGAATACAAGTGACTGGAGCACAAGCTAGAATAAAATGAGATGCACATTATATTCCCATGGTACAAACATGAATTTATAAACAATATATATTCCAAGGGTACCCTAGACAAACAAAATATATTCCCATGGTACAAACATAAATTTATAAACAAAGTATATTCCAATGGTGGACACATAGATTGTATTGGGGCGTTTCTTTATCTTTAAAGCCACATTATGTATTCCTACTCCTATCACATTTTCACACTTGGTATCTTAGAAGATTCTATTCTTAAGTGACGTTTAAGGATAATATGATATGCATTTCCTTTCCTTCCAATTACATATATTTAAAGTTTTTTTTAGATGATAACGTTTCACCTCCAAAATATTCGATCCGCTTTGATGAAATTAATAATAAAAGTTGTGGTTAGTCGCTCACGCCAATAAGTTTAAATAAAATATATATCATTAAATTAGTTAATAATATATTTAATATAATGATCTTTAATTGCATTCTTTTTCCTATATTAATCATTGTCATTACATTATTTATTTAAATTAATAGGTACAAGAAAAAGTAACACTACATTATTGCCATTACACTATTTAGATTAATGCGGGCAAAGAAAAGGTATTTATCATATAATTTGGATTGATGGAAATATAGAAGAGGTAGCTAACCTTATGCAAAGGTAGCAAAAGCTACTTGCAATCATAGAAGGGCTTCTCACAATAAGTGAATGGAAAGAATAAGATAAGTACGATGGTTTCCACAGTTTATTTACAAAATAACCAGTTAAATAAATACTATGGTACCAACTTAGAAGTGTGCTCAAAAGATCATCTTTCTGAGATAGGTAAATACTTAATTTTTGAGGTAGCTAATTAGATAAATTTATGGTACAAAATTTCCAAATTAATTAATTTCATTACTTAAGTAATATGTAATTGTTTTTGGTAAAGGGAATGGTGGGTTATCATATCATATATATATATACATATTTATTTTTTATTTTTTATATTTTTCCAACTTAGAAGAACTATGAATATGTTACATATTTAAATTTTTTTTGGTATTTTTTCAACTTATGAATATGTTATTAAATCATTTTTTTTCAAATTGAAAAATTGGTAAATAAAAGTTTAAAGAGTATTTAGGCAAAGGATGAGTTTTGAAAGAAAAGAAAAAAATGTATTTAAAGAAAATCTTTTTAATTTAAAAAAAAAAAGAAGATCAAATGAGAAAAAGTTAGTATGTTATTTAAAAGATAGTAGATCAAATCAAAGAAAATTCATGGGATCATCCTTCCCTCCTTATATATCATTGTTATTGACTTTTTTCTCCTTAAAAGATAAAGGAAACTAATTTATATAATACAATTTCTTTATATAAATAATATTATTTTTTGTATTCTAATTATAATTAAAACATTTACTTTAATATTTTCTCACCCCTCACCCTCATATATGTAGGTGGGGGTGGGACAATATTAGAGTAGATGGGGTGGCGTAATGTAAATGTTATTACATTTACTCTAATGAGGGTGGGGGGAAGGGCAATATCAGAGTAAATGTTATTGGACAATATTAGAGTA
>SNQJ01S0002104.1:313958-346370 GCA_010110895.2 Picea sitchensis | reverse complement strand
CAAGTCCATAACCTTGTTATATTAGAAGGTCAAGATTATATATATACAAATAATACAAGTAGTGTGTAGAAATCATTGGATAAAAATGGAGTCTTGGTGGTGGTTTGGGTGAAGACGCACACATGGATGATACATTGATGTTGTAGGTAATATTCTAAGAACTATTTTTCTAACTCATGGTTTAATAAGTTTTATAATTTTTTTTTTTCATTCAAATTTTTTGAAAATATATTTTAGTGTGTTAAAATCACATTAAATTTTTGGTATGATTGTTATTTTGATTGGTGAAGAATTCTTTTTGTGTGAAAACATTGTATATATATTTTAAATAAGATAATGTTAGTTTATTGATTGTATTTGTGGATGAAGAAATTATAATCTCTTTTAAACTTTTTCTTAATTAAGTCTGATTTAAAATTATAGTGAATATAAATCAAAAGTTTGCTTAATTACTCAAAACATTAAGTCAATTTACAAAATAGTTCATGAATATTCAAATTTTTTTTATTATAATAATAAAAATCTAATCAAACATTAATAAATATTAATTTTATTTTACTTAATTATTGAATTAAAATACATACATAAGAAAGCATGAATGAAATTATAAAAAAAAAAATGTTATATATAAAATTAAATTGTGTTAACTGTACTTTTATTAAAAAAAAAAAATAACAATTCTCAACCTTAACTTGAAACTTTTCAATGATCATTCTATTGAAAAAATCTGAAATATAATATTCCTCAAAACTGACACCACTTTCTAAATGTAAGTGTTTAACTTCATGTTCATATAACTACAATTAATAGTTTGCATGTAATTGTTTTCAAATATGTAAAAACTGTCTTTATTGTAATTATTTTCAATCATGTAAATATGAAAATATTGTTTTTTCTCATGTAATATTGGTATTCTTTCTTTGATAATTGTTGTAACAATATATCTCCTCTCTACTATTATGTGAATTAAATAAAAAATGCATAAAAATACTTTTTTTTAACGTTATAAAACATGCTATTATATCCATAATTTAGTAAATTAAATACAATATTTATTTAATATCCTAAATTTGATAGTAAATATTTTACATTTTTTATTAAAAAATCAAAATATAAAAAATTAAATAATTTTATAAATAAAATAACAATATATCTCCTTGATAATTGTTCTAACAATATATCTCCTCTCTATTACTATGTGAACTAAATAAAAAATGCATAATAATACTTTTTTTAATGTTATAAAACATGCCATTACATCCATAATTTAGTAAATTAAATACAATATTTATTCAATATTCTAAATTTGTTTATTAAAAAATCAAAATATATAAAAATTAAATAATATTATAAATAAATGAAATAACAATAAAATTATTTGAACATACAAAAAAATTTAATCATCATAATTTTTTTTTTAATAAATAAAAATGATAATAATTTTTATTTTTTCATTTTTAAATTATCAATTTACAAAAACTTTAAAACCCTCATCATTTTTAACAAACAAAAATCAAATTAAATTCTAATAGTAACCCAAATTTTCATTTTGAAACTAGTAACTCAAAAGACCTTTGCTTAAAACCCAAGACCTTTGCTTAAAACCCAAGTTCTTATTGGTTGGATCTATTAAGTCAAAAGGACCTTAGAACCCAAGGTCTTATTGGTTGGATCTATTAACTCAAAAGGACCCTAAAACCCAAGCTTTTATTGCGCATTGATCTTTATCCTTTGCTACTGGGTTTGTTCATCTTTTCTAGTTTTCCATATAATTAATGGATACTAGGTTTGTTTATCTTTTCTGGTTTTCCATATAATTAATGGATGCATGGTTTGAGAGTTCAAACTTCCACATGATGAGGAATTGTACAACAAAAATACAGTTGGCTCATAATCCACCTAGATTCTTTGACTACACTCATAGACCATTTGGAGAAAGCGACTTTTAATTTTTTCTTTTTTCTAACTAGATTTCTATGCACATTTAAACCATAGTCACATTACTAGGGTTCCCTTACCAAAGCCAGGTTTAATCCCATGTTATGTCAGTGCCCGGTTGTCTCTGTATCTTATTCATTGGACTCTGTTACATCTTATTCATACTACAACAACATGCCAACCTCCTGAATTGTAAGCCATGTTTAATACCATATTATGCCAGTGCCCGCTTGTCTCTGTATCTTATCCATTGGACTCTGTTACGTCTTATTCAAACAACGACAGCATGCCAACCTCCTCAATTGTAAGCCATGTTTAATCCCATCTTATGCCAGTGCCCGGCTGTCTCTGTAACTTATCCAGTGGACTCTGTTACGTCTCATTCAAACAACGACACAACAAGAATAATACAACGGTGTGTCTTCGTGGAAAGAAGAATAATAATCTGTCCCTCCTCAACAACGACGACAATTATTTCAAGGGAAGAGAGAGCGTGCTGTAATGAATGGAATGGAGAGATTGTATTATTGATATATCAGATTTCAGACTATCTCTGCTATATGACAACCTCCTCCATTGTAGGCCACATTGCCTGACTGTCTCTGTATCTCACTCTGTTACGTCTCATTCAAACAACTGTGACTGAGTGGCATCTTCACATGCTCACAGTTGGCGGCTTTGAAGATTGCTCTGCCTGGAGAAAACGCATTAGAAGTTGCCACGTTGAGTTAATTAATAATACTAAAGCCATCTACTGTAGACTGTAGCTGTCCATGTGGCTGCCAACGCAGCTTGCAGTTTTGGTTAGGAGATTCTGTCCATGTGGCTGCCAACGCAGCTTGCAGTTTTGGTTAGGAGATTCTGTCCATGTGGCTGCCAACGCAGCTTGCAGTGTTTTAAAGTTATCTTTTGTCTTTATATTATCATAAAAGTGTTATACAAAAACTTCGGTGGTCTGTGAGAAACTAGACCAACAACAATGCATCAACTTTTTTATGAGTTTATGAAACTTCTTTCTTTTAAAACTGTAAAACTTGAGAAAATATATCCTATAATTATTAGTTCTGCAAAATTCTAGTTTTTGCCTATCACTTAAAGGAATGATATGAGGTGGGATATGGACACCCAAGCTTTCTGGACTAAAAAAATGTTAATTAAACTAAAAAACATGCTAATTAAACTAAAAAAGATGAGAAATTAAGTAATTGGAGGGTGATCCTTAGCTATAGGCACCTGCGGTTGAGGAGATTCCAAGTTGGTCAGGTCCAGACCAACCGACTTGTATGCTAACATGTTTAGTTTATGATCCACCAGTTTGAGTGAAGTGTAAACAACAAAAGCATAGTGTAGTGAAGTGGAAACAACAAAAGCATAGTGTAGTGTAATGAGTGAAGTGGAAACAACAAAAGCATAGTGTAGTGTAATGAGTGGAAATATAGGATTATGAGTGAAGTGGAAACAACAAAAGCATAGTGTAGTGTAATGAATTTGAGTATTCGCTAGAATAAATGGAAATATGATTTTGAGAGACATATCCAAAAGAAAAATTGTGTTAGGGATACTAAAGCATTATGTGTAAGCATTAACAAATTATTTATGAAACAAATTTTTTATTGGCCACTTTGGAATCTCTGTGGTCAATGCTACAGTCGACCACATAATGGAATATGTTGCATAGGGCTAGAACCCACCTCCTCACTGCCTCGCTACCTCCTCACCCCACCTTTCCACCTCTTCATCGCCTTACCACCTCCCTACCACTATCGTTACACAATTAATACATCACAAACACTAAAAAAAAATTAACAAACCATATCTACAAATTCCTAAAAATCCAAGAGAGTTATGTGGTTCAAGAACGACCGAATAATATAAATCACCTCAATTGCAAGGCCGATCATGAACTACCGATTTGAATATAGATCCAGGGATTATAACTCCAATGGGAAATACAACAAATATGGTATATGAATCAACAAATATGGTATATGAATCAAAGGTGAAAGTATCATAGTGGAAATCTAAAAGGCATGAGTGACTGAGAGTAAAATTAAAGACATAGGAGAATCAGTTCTATATGTGGGTGGAAGATTTGGTGCATCAACGAGATTAGTCATGAAGTGGATAATATTACTCCTATTAGTGAGGTAAACATATAAAACGAAAAGAATATAACATTAACAAGAACATTTTTGTTTTGATTAAGTGTAGAAAAATGAAGTTCTATTAAAGATAAAAAGAAATCGCTTGTGCATCGTTGCATGTCTTAGAGAATCTATCTCTAGTTGCATATATTTTCAATTATGCCTATCATCCCAATCATTATTCCTAGCCCTAGGTGAAGCTATCTTTTATGGAAAGAATTTTTTTTTCTTCTATGGAAAGAAAAAACTTAATAACATGAAACAAGAACACAAGCAAATCCTAGTGAATCATTAGATGCTCTTATAATGAAACTCATTAACAAAAATCTTCACATAATACACAATGCAATGGAGTAAAGGAACTCACTTGGAGGCGGTGCCATCCAAATTCTTCTTAGAACAATGACTCATCACAAAATCCTAAATGCAATGGAGCTTGGGGTCTAGGGTTTCAAGTCTGAATATTGACAAAATTCAAGAGTAATAATGATTAAGCTGAGAAGCTAAGGATACATGTCATTGTGGAAGCTGAGGAAACAAGCCATGGCAGACTTTATCTTACCAAAATGATCATAACTTAAAGCTGGTGTTAATATGCCTTTTTCTTCCCATTGATTTCCAAGAAGTGGCATTGTAAAAAAAATGTTTACCCACTAAGAAATATAGACACAACAAAAAAATATTATCATGATCATGCAAACCTTCAAGAATAATATGTGTTGTTGAGCAACACATGGAGCATGTGCATGTGGGTTGAGTGTTTTTCATGGAAGTGCAAGTGTAAGTTAGTGAGATAGGCGGGGTGTACTTTAAAACACACTTCAAAAAGACACATTTAAAGAGAGGAGCGAAGTGCTGTGAAAGGGAAACAACAAAAGCATAGTGTAGTGTAATGAATTTGATTATTTGTTGGAATAAATGGAAAAATGATTTTGAGAGATACATCCAGAAGAAAAATTGTTTTAGGGATACTTGGGCAATTGACACAACAAAGCACATATTGGAAATATAGGATCATAAGAAAGATATTGAATCATTCATAGGGATTCATCAAAGGAAGTTTATTGAGCTCAATGGGTAGTTGAGAACTTTGTAGCTGTTGATTGGAAGAATTATGGCCCATCCCAACCCTCCTCTAGAAGCCATTTCATCCCCCCTTCTTGTTTACTCAATTCCAACTGAGGAACCCTCCCTATGTGGCCTTCTTAGTCTGGAGGATCACAGGTACATGTTGCACTCTCACAACTTGGACTTGGTGGATAACATAGTTAAGGTCAAACCTAGTATCACATTTGAGGAAGATAAGTGTTTGGATGATGCTGGAATTGAGACACAAGAAAGCATGCACACTAAATCTTTCCATGGCATGGGAATTAGTAAATTTATTTAGGTTGTTTATATGTTTTGTCACATTATTTTTTTCTAAAGCAATTTGTAAGACAACACATTTGCCAAGCCTAAAGAATTAAATAATTTAGAATAGGGAAGACAAATCTTACAGATAAATGAATATACATATTTTCATTTTGGATATTTGACTATGGACAACCTCAATATTTTTTATATTACAAAATCATTCAATTTGATCACAAATTTTCTAATATAAATTCAACTCATTATTGTGAGAAGAAGTAAATAATAAACTAAATCATTTTATTCATTAAATGGAAATCTCAAACATAAAGAAGTACAAAGAATGTTCTCTATTCTATTTAACTTAGGGAGTTAATAACTTAAATGTTTTTGTATAACAATATATATTTTTATAGATTGAATTCAATTTATCAAAACTAAAAAAAAAGTAAAAAAAAAATGGTTTGCTTTAGGATTTTATTTTTACGTTCGAAAATATTGAGAATAATATTTCCTAAATATTCATAGTTTTGATGAGTTAACACATGAAGATGGTCAGTAATGTTACAAATATTTTGAAATTAAAATTTAATGTGGGCATACATGAGACATTACAGGTGAAAGTGTTTTTCTTCCTCCACCTTCCTAGTATCACAAAGATGAAAAATTCTTTCATCTCACAACATTTTAAGAATTGTCCAATGCCTTGTTTCACTATAAAGCTCATTAGGGTTCATCCCTATTTTAGCAATGTTGTTTTCTTTTTTAAACTAGTTATAATAAAAATATACTTTTTATATTCTAGATTGTGGTTAATGACCTCCTTATAACATATTAATTTTCTCTTATCCTCTATATCTTTATCATACCACATTTTCTCCTTAAATTTAAATATGATAGTATTTTAATGATATGAATATTTTGCAAACTGACATCCTCCTCTATTCTCTAATGGTTTATCCAAGACTTAACATCTTTACCCTAATCCCTCTTAACCCATATGTGACTTTCACTTGAATTCGAAGAAATACTAAAAATCCTAAATTGTCTTTCATGTTACTTGTCTTATGCTTTTGCATTAGCTACCTAGTCATAGCCATTCTCTTAATGGGAAGAAAACTAGATTTTATGAGGAGGTTAGGATATAGCATATTGCTTTTAATTTTATATTGTAAATTATAAAATGCTTCTAGATTTACTTGATTCTTCTACACGATTATATGGAGATGTCACAAACCCAAACTTCCTATCCATATAAGATAACAATCTATCGATGGGAGTATGAAAGAGGAGTTTCTTTTTTCCTTGAGACAAAAATACCTTCATTTACAATTGTTCACAAGACCAAAAAGGGTATCCACCCTCCATTAGTCCTTTTCTCAATGCTATAGTTCCATTTAAGCTTGTGATTAAGGTCGACTCCTACACATTTGCATGAATTAACTTCACATAAATTGTTACTTCCATACACAAAATTAGCATAAGTGATGTTTTTGGGTTTGATTATCATAACATTTGTCTTGTCAGTGTTGTTGACATACCCATGCTGGAAAACAATCCTTGAGAATTTTTAGTTTCTTGTCAAGATTGGATGACAACTTGCTAAAACAACAATATCTTTAGAGGAAAGAAGAAGGATGATGATTATCCTAGTTAGAGTAGTTCCCACACAACCCACTTCTTCCAACCATGACTCTAACTTGTCAATGCCAATGCCAAAAATGATAGGGGGTAGGGGACATCCTTGGTTAACTCTTATATTACAATTAATATCTTGAAGCCAACCCTCCATGTTATTGAACTTGGAAACAACATTCTCATACAACCTTATTGCAACAACTCTTAATTAGAAAAACACCTTTTAACTCTTTTAATGTATTTTAAAGGTTGTTTTTAGACATGGTGTTGAAAGCTTTCTTAAAGTCAATAAAGCAATACAAGAAATTTGTTTTATTATTTCAATATTCCTCCATGATGACCTTAAAAGTAAGTAAATAACATGTGATTAAATGATAGCTTTTGAAACCAACTTGACCTTTAACCATTTTCCTTACAACTTTTTAATCATATTCTAATCTTATTTTCTAATCATAATAATCCTATAATTTGAGGGATTGTTTTTATCCACACTTTTAAAAATATAGATAATAAWTTTTTCAATCCAAACTTTAAGAAAATATTATTTTATTATCATATTAAAAAAATGGTAAAAATAAAAATAAATGTAATACACACTTACAAAATAACAAAAAWTTAAAATATTGTTAATCCAAAATATGTTTWAAATATTGGAGAGGCATTTTGACAAGTTATTGGAAAAGGGAACCATCCTTCCCTCCTTTGATGCCACTTGCATTATTTCTTTTTTCCTTTAAAAATAAATAAAAATAACTCATGTAACATTACTTGATATGTACAATGATAAAMARGGGAAAATAGTAGCGAAGCTGCTTATACCTGCCTCTTGAGAATGTCTAAAGACAATAGTTCTATATAGCTCAAAGCTGAAAGTGTATTGAAATCCTTATGTGATTTATATTTGTATATAGCTAATGTTTTAAGCATATCCATATTGATTGAATAAGTTACACACAGATTTATTATATCTTGTACAACATATGCATTTTTTGATGCAATATAGCCTAAAGGCAAATGAATCTTTGCATATGTAACCTTAACAAGAATTACAACACATAATTAGAAGAAAATAGAAAATAGACATCATACAAGAGTGAATCCAAAGATGCACAAGAAAAATGAATGAACATAAATTATTATGGCAATTGATTTATGTAAAAAAATTAACAAGAGTTTGACAAGAATGACTCCAATATTAATGTCATTTGTCCATCATTATTATTTAGACAGAAAAGTTGATCACGAAAATGCATAGTAGGTATGAAAAAAGAGCGAATATGGAGGGACTAATACATATAAGACTTCCATCATTTTTCCAAACCACCATTACAGACAAGATCAAGATCCTTTCTAATTTTCAAAATTTCAAAAAAGATTTAGAAATTCAAATATTTACTAAATCGTTATTTTTTAATTAACAACATAGATGCCATAAATCCATTCATATTCTTAGAGATAAATATTAAAGGAAATATAGATATCAACACAAATGTTGTCAACTAATCCAAATTCTTAGAGTTAAGTGTGCAAGAAACTATTACTTTCAAATGAAATTTAAATTTAACTAGTTGTTAAAGTTCAAGTGGAAAACATAATTCTAAAGGAAGTTATACTAGGCAATTGAATTAAAAAAATATCACCATTTTAGTCTCCTTGGTGATACTTAGTCATTCTTCCTTGATTTGAAAAAATTGATATTCTTGCAATTTACAATGAAATTGAATGTCATAACACATTGAAAAAATTGCAAAATTGAAATTGTAAGGAACTTATTTTGAAACAAACCTTTTTAGTTTGAAGGTTTTTTTTTTGCAAAAATTAAACAAAGGAAACCTTATTCTCCTGTAGTTTTCTCTACTTAAACTATTGTATTTTATTGATTAAGCATAAATTTTCCATGAAAAATAAAGACACGAAACATGTAAATAACATCTGATTTTTCTTTCAGGTAATCTTCGTATGACAATGCTGTTAATTTTGGCAAAAGGTTTCTTAATATATCATCTTTAAGAAAACATGATACTTTCATATTTTCTATGTTGACTATGCTGCATTTTAACCTGTGTGAATAGTTGAAGGGGTTTTCAACTTGACATTTAGCACAATTCAAAACTATTCCTTATATTGATCCAAAATATTCTACTGCTAAATTGCACTTTGAGAATATAGGTTGAAAAGGATTCAAATATATGTTTTCTATTGTCAATGTGTCTTGAACCTATTTGACATCATTCAATGTAACTATGAGTCAATATTTTTTTAATAAAGAGTAAGCATAATATATAACATATCTTTAGATGCTTACTAAATTTTACTTGGTTTGTGCACTTAAGCAAAAATTTTAAATCATCAAAAGCCTTCTTTTCGTTTAATAGTGCAATGAACGTTGATTGGTCTGTGCATAATACATTTGAAGCTGTTTCTTTTTGTTTCACAATGTTTTTGAATAAAAACATAGGAAATTCTTTCTTTGAAAGCTGCTCCTCAATGAAAGCAAATTCTGTTGCGAATGTTAGAAATAATTTCAGCTACATTTTAATGAAGACACACATTAGTTTTCATTTTTGACTTAGAAAGTACATGGAAAAAAATAAATCTATTGTAATCTAAATGTTTGGATGGAAATTACCTTACCATTTCCTTATCATTTTCTAAATTCTTGTCTTCTATTTCCAATGTATATTGTGTGCCTAATTTATTTGCATTGGTGACAATTACACCTATTTTTATGTAACGACTCCTCCGTTATGACTAGAAAAGTGAAGCACAAGAGGTAAAATTCTTTTTTTCTTTTTCTTTTAAAGAATTAGGAAATTAACATCAACACATAATTGATAACAGTGTATAAATGATGACATCATAATTAATAACATTACAAGTGACTCATCATTGTAATCAATAATGATGCAACCAACACATCAACATAATTAGTATCGACACACAATTAACACATCATCACATTAGATAACAACACATAATCAATTATAATAAATGGCGACACAAGATCAACTCATCACATAAATATAACACAGAGAAACTACCTGCCCAACCTACCCTGCAAGGTTAGGACCTCCAAGACACATAAGCAATGCTGAAGCCTAGGATTCATCCGATTGGTTTTGACCATTTAAGGTCTCAGGGCTGGTGACTGTTCTAAGGAACAAGGAGGTGTCTACATCCTACTAACTCGATCAAGACCAAAAACCAACAAGCTAAATCAACAACATCAACGATAATCAATGACGCAATAATGTTCTAATAACCAATCACACATCACATAAATTCCATGGCGCAAGAGAATTTAATTACTAATTCAATCATACAATGACATAAGATAAGGCACAATGCAATCGACTTTATTTATTTTCAAGGCGCAAAAGCAAACATCTACTTTACTCCAAGGCCCGTGATTAATCAATCACTTAAGTCAACCATAAATCAACATTATTCCAAGGTGCGCACGTGATCTAAATACTAAATTAAATATAAATCAACATCATTACCATGCACACAATTAATATAAAAACTTAGGAAGTTACAGATCAACATTGTTACAATGCGCGCGAGTAATTCAGAAAGCGTAAACCTTTATGCAACATCAAGGTCCATTAAGTATCGCATTCTAACTACTAACAAAATGAATCAATGATACTTAATGGAACGAGGTAATATAATCACTTTATCATTCAAGTCAATCATTAAACAATGTGCAATATAATTATCAATTAAATTTGAGGCACAAAAAGAAATCTAATCTATTAATTTCAGGGCGCATGAGAATAATTACAAGAAATCACATGTCAACTTTATTTATGCATGGCACAAAAGTAAACCTTTCACATAATCGTCCATACCTTGCATTCATTCATGGCACCTAATTAATTATCCATTCTATCTTCTTGGCACATACGTAACTAAACACATAACCATCGATTCTTCATTGAGAAAGAGAATATAAATATAGACTTAGTGTAGTTCAAAGTGTAGCTATTAGATGCTATGGTATACTATATAACTTATATAATTATCTTTCATTCATTKTATAACGTTAACAACACAATTTAGAACCTCTTAAAAATTGACTTTAATATGGTGGTGCACTTCGAAGATGGTTAACCATAACTCTAGAGATCAAACTAAAATATTTTTCATTAAAACCATAAATAAAAAGGGAYGATATACAATTAAAATGTTTCCAAATTATAGGTGTGAAAGAATTCATTAATCTAGCCCTTAAAGTGAGAAGTGCACATTGAGAAACATTTAGCTATTATTGAGAGATTAAGGATAGGCGAATTATCAATGGAAAGTATAATTAATTTTTTGGATACTAAATTAAAACCATTGAATTATGCAAATTCGTCTATCACAATAAAATACATACATCATTAACCAATGTAACCATTTAATTTTTTAATTCACAGGTCACATCCTTTCAAAAAAACAAATGCTATGGGTAAGTATTCTTACCACCCAACGCAGAGATAAATGAGGAATAAGTATGGGCAAGGAATTGAACACCGAGTGGGTAGTTTCCCACCCATGCAGAGATTAGAAAGGAAGGTCTCAGGGACAAAAGGATTAAACATGGAGAAATTTTAGCAGAGTTAATAGCATGCACAAATGCATAGAAATACAATAAATCGCCAGGTGTCCCCTCCCGAATCGCAGGGCATCTTCACATGCAAGAACACAGATAAATACAAGGGAATGAGGCTGAGTCTTTAAGGAAAAAAAAATGCATGTAAAAAGAGGGTAAAACACATGGGTATTTCCCCAGTCACTGGGAAATCATTACACCTCAAAGCGCAAAAAACAAAAGGGTAAAACACATGGGTATAAAAATCCCCAAAAACGAAGAGAACTACAATAAATTCCCTGAGTAGAATTATAAAATTGTTGGAGGTTATCCCAATAGATGGAACACAAGAGAGTGAAGGTTTCCAAGGAAAATCATGAGAAAATTCGCAGAGTAAGTAGTGAATCAGTTGAGTGAAATCCCATCCAGATCGCTGACCACAATTTTATTAGAAAATGCTGGAAAATCCAGTTGCAAAACACAGAAGGATTTTGTGGAAAGATGGGTATCCCAGAAAGAGGAAAAACCACAGTTTTAAGAGAAGAATATGCAGTGGTAACCCAACAATTCACCCAGGGAGAAGGTGAAACGATGTGCATAAAGTTGCAGAAGGTATCGCTACAGGAAATCGCTCAGAGCAGCAGATATTAGAGGCATAAAATCGCTGGGTAATGAAGGAAAATTTCATTGAGAATAAGAGGTAAATTCGCTGAGCATGGAAGAAAAAATTGTTGTGAAATAAAAGGTGAAAATCATTGATCAATTGTAGAGAAAATCACTATGTATTAAGGGGTAAAAATCACTGAACATTTTGAGAGAAATCGTTGTGTAAAAAAGGTAAAAATCGCTAAGAAATTGCAGAGAAAGTCGTTGTGTAACAAAATGTAAAAATCATTGAGTTCTCAAAGGTGAATGCAGATAATTTATAAAGAAAATAAAATGACGAGTCTTTATGGGAAAACACATGGACTCTACTCCTTAGGAAAAACGCAGAGAAGACACCCAAAATCCCTAGTAGAGAAGGAGACACAAAGACAACCATAGTTGCAATCGTAGAGAGTGAAATAACCACTGAGCTAGAAAAAAAATCGTTGAGCATAGAATAAAACGCAGAGGTATAAATCCATCAAAAACGTAGAGGATGAATTTGTAAAGAGAGCGCAGGGGAGAATACAATGAGTCAATGCTGAGAAAAATGAATCACATAGAGATGAAAGGAAATCTCACCGAGGTTTCATTAAAAAAAAACACAAGCATAGCAAGAATCATCATAATAACTAAGCCTCAACAACTAATAGGCAGAGAACGAACTGAGATCTCTCTCAATGATCTATATATCAATTTTAATCACAGTTCTTGGCGAATTCTAAAAACTCTATATAAGTTAAATTTTTTGCAATTATAAACCTCAAGAGAGTACCATAACCGAAGGGAGAAGTCAAATATGTTCTCCCATGCTTGCGCTCCATCCAGCTCCCCGCTTACTAACTGTGAAGAATTCACCAGTACCTCCCAACCAATGCTAGTGGTACTCTTCTTACCCCTTAGCCCCCCGAGTCGGAAAGGGGCCACACACAAACACAACCAGAATACTCTAGCTCCTAGCTCGCCTCGCAAGGTAGATCCACCACTCTCTCTCTTGAGCTGGGTATCCCAACTCTCATAAGTAAAACTGGTTAGATTTTTTGCATCATAAAATTACTCATAACCAATCTCTCCATTCCTCCTCTCAGCCATTTGTTTTATATAATTTCCTTAGTGTCCACTTTCCATTTTCACATTTAATTCATTTTTTTTTTAATTTTAATTAGGAATTATTTCCCCCGTACACTTGTCACTCATTCCCTTAGGTGCACCAATAAATCCACCATTTAATTTAATTAAATGTCAAAATCCCTCACCCATCCTAAAGGTGGTCCTAAAATCACTCCTAGGGTCCCTTTATTCCCTTTATTTCCCATTTATGACTGACTCCTTTCTAAAACGGAGTTGAGTTGAAATAGGAAAGTTCTTTAGTTAGACTAGACTTTAGATACCGTTCTATGCTTACCCCTTCTTGTATGCTTTATTCCTTTCTTGTTTTAATTTCTAATTTGGTATTTATTTGCACAAGGTGTATTAAATCACTCTTTAGATTTGTTTTTTTTTTATTGATATCTTAAATGGATTTACTTCACCCTTCATTATTTAATTTATGAATTTAAATTTTTAGTCTTCTCACTAATCTTAGACTTAGGCTTAGTCACATTTTTATTTGCACAAGCTTAGAACCTTAGGTATTTTTCTTAACAAATTCATTCTTTATTTAATTAATTAATCAATTAATTAATGTGGCACATGCTCAGGAATTTACTAGGTTTAACAATCGCTCAATTTTTATAGGCCACCTAGATTCTTTAACTCAATTTTTAAAATTCCGCGACATGCCCTTCAAGACACACTCATTGCTCCAAGGGTGTTATTCGCCTTTGATTCAAATTTTAATTACATGACGTGCCCTTCAAGACGCACTACGTTCTCCAAGGGTGCCACTTTCCTTTGACTGTTTTTGGTAGTTGTCCAACCCTTGAAGTCAATACTCCATTCATGCGAGCTTGTGAGAGACTAAGAACCTCTAAGGAATAAGGACCTTGCCTTATTGTGCACCCCTTAGAATCTTCGTGAGCGACTGTATCAGTCTTCCCTCACAACATCGTGGATATCTTGAACTAGGTAATTGTTAACCGACAATTTGAGCTAGGACGAGAGTGCGAGTAAGCTGTGGAAGGGATGCTGCCACACCTCTCTCTTAATATCTGGTTGTTGTGCATGGCCCCTTTACTCCTTATGTGAGTCTGATTAGCAAGAAATATTCAACCTACATCCATTAACAAAAAAAATTCAATGATCCATAAACAACATCATAATATACTTGATCATATGTCACATATGCATAAGTAAAATACTCAAACCAATACAATCCACTCCCTGACTCGATATGGAGTCTAAGGAGGTCCATTGATGCCATCGACATTGTCAATCTGTCCAGTGTCTTGCACACTTAAGGGAAAATCATCAATAGAATATGTCAATCCATAGATATCAATAACATAACATCAAATACATCAACATCATCATAAGAATCCATAAGCGAACATGCAACCATATACTAAAACCGTATCACTTGCACGCAAGTGTCCTCAAAGAATAAGGTAATAACATGTTCTTGCAAGAGCAGGATGTTACATACACCCCCTATTATTTTAAACTTCGGCTCGAAGTTTCATAGTATATAAATGTAGTAAATAAGGCACCTGACAAGATCTAAATGTATAACAATCAAACAAATATGGAAACTGCTAGCGCATATCATATGCGTCCTCCCAGGTAGCCGAGTGTGGACTATAATTGTCCCACTGGACCTTGACCTGATCAACTGTTTGACATTGTAGTTGTCGAATGTGATGGTCCATAATGAGGTTTGGCTCTGTCGTGAGTGCACCCTCATCTGATACCAGCAATGAACTTATGTAAATCACATGTGTAGGATCACTAACATAATGTGTCAAAGCAGATACATGAAAAACATCATGCATACGCCTCAAAGAATCAGGAAAGGCTAGTCGATAGGCCATGGGACCTTTATTTTCCACAACTTTGAAAGGTCCCACAAAATTAGGAGAGATTTTAGCACCCGTTCCAAACTTGATCTAACTCTTGTACGGTTTCACCTGCAAGAAGACTCAATCACCAACTTCATAACTACGGTCAACGTGATACGCATTGACATAAATATTCTATTGATCTTGCTCTTCTTTAATCCTTTGTATTATTGTTTTCATTTGTTCTTCCATTTCTTGGATCACTTCTAGTTCTACCAGGACCCTATCCTCAAGTCGATCCCAGCTCAAAGGTGTTCGACATGATCACCCATAAAGAAAATCAAATGGTGCCATCTTAATGGTGCTTTGATATCTATTGTTGTATGCAAACTCTACCAGTGGAAAGAAATCTTTCCAATGTTTAAGTTGGTCCATCATGTAGATACACAACATATCTTCAAATATTTGGTTTGTACCTTTTGTCTTCCCGTCTGTCTCCAGGTGATATGCAGTACTAAAGTTAATTTGATTTCCCAAGGCCTCTTGGAAACTAGTCCAAAATTGTCCTGTAAACACTGATCCTCGATCAGATATGATCCTTTTAGGCACGCCATGCAATATAAAAATATCATTGATAAAAACTCTAGCTATGTCTGGTGCCTGATATGTCATACGCATAGGCATAAAATGTGCACTCTTCATTAGAGTGTCTACTACCAAGAAAATCGAGTCGTGCCTCCTTACCATCAAGGACAATCCCACAATAAATTCCATCGAAATGACCTCCCATTTAGATTCCAGAATATCATGTGGCTGTAGTAATACAACCAAATTTCTATGTTCATCCTTCACTTGATGACATTCTAGACACCTCACCACATAGCTAACTATGTCTTCCTTCATTCATTTCCATAAGAATAAGGGCTTAAGGTCTGCCCTCATCTTCATGACTCCTGGATGAACCATGTACACTGCTCTATGAGATTCGTTTAAGATTAAAATTATCAAATCATCATTAGGAGGTACGTAAATAAGGTTATCATACCTCATTAAACTGTCGTTGTCCAATGTAAATCCCTCAAACTTTGGTACCAACAAGGTGTCTTGGTCGATATTTTTCTTAACCTCTTTATACCAATCATCGTTGCATTGTAATGTTAGAATATTTTCTTGGAGATTTGTCTGAAGAGGTATCACTGAAAATATGCATGGTCTCCAACTCAACACATCTGCCACTCTATTCACTGTTCCTTTTATGTAAGTAGTCTCAAAATCATACTCGCTAAGCAGTTCTAACCAACTCCTTTTCCACGCGTTCAAGTCACTTTTCATAAAAATGTGCTGCATACCACATTGGTCTGTTTTTAGTTTGAATTTCCATCCAATCAAGTCGTGTCTCCACACTCTTATGGAATACACAATGGCCAATAACTCCAAATCATGCTTCGTGTAGTTCTCCTCATGCTTCCTTAATTTCCTTGAGATGTAAGTGATCACTCGACTGTCTTGCATCAAGACTCCACCTAAGCCTTCCTTGGATGCGTCTGTGCATACCAAGAAGTCCTTGTCCCTGTCGGGGAATTTTAGTATCGACACCATTGTCAACAAATCCTTGATCCTTCAAAATTATTTCACACATTTCTCTGTCCATACAAACTTCTTGTTTTTCATCTTCAATTCCATAATAAGTTTTGCTATCTTCGAAAAAGCTTCGACGAACCGTCAATAATATCCTACTAAACCCATGAAGCTACGTACTTCTGGTACGTTCATTGACACAGGACATTCCATAATATCCTCTACCTTCGCTGGATCCACAAYGATGCCTTCATTGGAGATAACATGCCCAAAGTAATGAATCCTCGATTGATAAAAAGAGCATTTCGACAGTTTCCCGTATAWTTTKTTCTCTCGTAAACACTATAGTACYAAGTGCAAATGTTCAWCATGTTCTTCCTTCGTATGAGAATATATCAATATGTTGTCAATGGATACTTGAAAAAACTTGTCCAAGTATTCGTGGAACACCCCATTCATCAAGATCATGAATACCCCTGGGGAATTTGTTAGTGAAAATGGTAAAATGGTAAAATCGTAATTCCCGAAACTCATCTTGAATGCAGTCTTAGGAATGTCTTCCTCTTGGATCCGTAACTGGTGATATCGTGATCTTAAGTCGATCTTCGAAAACACTTTCGTGACTTTCATTTGGTCAAAAAATAGTCTATTTTTGGCAACAGATACTGGTTCTTGATCGTTTCCTTGTTCAATTGACGATAATCAATACAGAGTCTGCACAACCCATCCTTCTTCCATATGAAAATAATAGGTGCACCCCAAGGTGACACACTTGGACGTATAAGTC
Source organism: Picea sitchensis (assembly GCA_010110895.2). Taxonomy (NCBI): domain Eukaryota; kingdom Viridiplantae; phylum Streptophyta; class Pinopsida; order Pinales; family Pinaceae; genus Picea; species Picea sitchensis. The sequence continues at coordinate 328,772 of SNQJ01S0002104.1, read as the reverse complement.
CTAGGTCCAAAAACTCCTTTAGTTGCATTTTCAACTCCTATAACTCAGGCGTTGACATTTGATAAGGCGTTCTTACTATCGGTTCAGTTCCAAGTTTCAAGTCGATGGTAAATTCCAACTCTCTTTCAGGAGGCAAACCTGGTAACTCTTCTGGGAACACATCTACAAACTCTCGTACCACCAGAAGGTTTTCTAATCCTTCCTCCATGCCCTTTTTCTTCAATGCTAATATTGCATATATCTTGCTTCCTTTGCGCATGCTATTCCATAGCTATAGGGAAGAAATGAACCTTAGGGAAACTCCCTGGTTTCTTCCTACAATCACTCATCTCTGTCCCTCATCATCAGTCAAACTCAACCGTTTCGTCTTACAATTTAGTATTGCATCATGCAATTCCAACCAGTCCATACCGACCACAACGTCAGAAGATCCTAATATCGTGACGTATAGGTTGGACTTCGTTATGAAATCTCCTAGGTTGAGGCTACAATCCATAAGCCTTCCTTCGATCTTCTGCTTGGCACCAAATCCATTTCCACATAGCTAAAATAGTCCTGTTCGACCGCCTTTACCTTAATTATTTTTAGCGCTGCACTCGAAATAAAGCTCTCTGTAGCACCAAGATCTATCAAAATACTAAAGTTATGGTCACCGATGGTACCTGATGTCTCGAGCTCAATAGAATGGTGCTCGGCCTGACAGTTATTCACTGCTGCATGAATCTGATGGGCCTTGCCCAAATCTCCTACTGTAGTGTGTCCGGCTGACCCGACTACTCTGGCCCTCTCAACCGGAAAGTCACACTGGTAATGCGACTCTGCACATTTCCAACATCCAGTCTTTTTTCCAGTACTCTTGGCCCCTAAAGTAGAAGCTGCTGGCCCACCAGCCTAAAACCCCAGTCTGTTCTATTAAACATGCCTAAATTGTTGTTGGTGCGAATGACGTTGCTGCTAGTGATGTGGTCCTCTGTAGGGAGTCCACTGCTGAGGATCTAGTCATCGTGGTGTCATGAACGTGGATCCTCTTGGAGTACCTTGAAACCCTGATGATTGTCTAGCCGATGTATGATACTGCTGTGCACCAGATGTCATCTGTCCTGTCAGTCTCGCATGAGTGCTGCCATGACTCCCACTAATCAGCTCTTCCTCAACTATGACGACCTTTTGGACTACATCGTGTAACTTTTGAGGCATTAGGATCCTCACCTTCGCACAAATGAATTAGACGTTAAGGCTGAACAAAAACTTGTTAACCTTGAGCTTCTCGGTGTTCATATGTAGAGCATACCTAAGAAGCTACATGAATTGGGTCTCATACTTGGGCACCGTATGACCGCCTTGTCGTAAGGCATCGAACTCATTGAGCTGGTGCTCAATGAATTCCTCTCACAAATACCTCTCTCAGCACTGCTCCTCTAACATTTCCCATGACACGTCTTCGATGCCCATGTTTAGTTGTGGCAGGAGCGTCTTGCACCATAGAAGATCACTCCCCTTCAACTGAAAAATTACTAGGCAGACTTTCATGTTGGAGGTGTAGTTGTAAAGTGTGAAGCACATCTCCATGTTCTCCAACCACGCCTCAACAACTGCATTGTTTGTGGCACCCAAGAACTCGGGAAACTTGACCTTATCAAGTTCTATGTGAATGCTACCACTACCGGATGGGGCACACTATGGACCCTTAGGGGGTACAAGCGCCTTGGCATCATCTCTATCTAGACGGTTAATCAAGGTCTATGACATCCTCTGAAAGGACCTCATCAAACCTACCACATCCCCCACAACAATTTTCTCCTATCCAATGAATTTTTCTTCTCCTTCGGGGTTAGACCCCCATGACATGGATGCACTTGGAGGCGTCATGCCTCCTCCCCTAGCACCATGTCATCTGCCTCCATGACATCCTCTAACCATGATTACTTATAAGGACACAATTCGATTTAATGAGAGATAAAATATTAATCAAGTGTTTAATATAGTGGAAGGCGTAATGATCCCAAGTCGTGGGGTTGAACCTTCTTTGATACTGTATGTAACAAGCCCTCCGTTACGACTAGAAAAATGAAGCACAAGAGGTAATTTTTTCTTTTCTTTTAAAGAATTAGGAAATTAACATCAACACACAATTGATAGCAGTGCATAAACAATGACATCATAATCAATAGCATTACAAGCGACTCATCGTCATAATAAATAACAACAAAACCAACTAATCAACATAATTAGTATCGACACACAATTAACACATCATCACATTAGATAACGACACACAATCAACAAGTATCATAAATGGCGATGGAAGATCAACTCATCACATAAAGATAACAAAGATAAATTACCCACCCAACCTACCCTGCAAGGTTAGGATCTCCAAGACACATAAGCACCGTTCAAGTCCAGGATTCATCCGATTGATTTTGACCATTTAAGGTCTTAGTTCTAGCGACTTTTCTAAGGAACAAGGAGGTGTCTACATCCCACTAAATCAATCAAGTCCAAAAACTAACTAGCTAAATCAACAACATCAAGGATAGTCAATGACGCAATAGTGTTCTAATAACCAATCACACATCACATAAATTCCATGGCGCAAAATAATTTAATTACTAATTCAATGATACAACGACATAAGATAAGGAAAAATGTAATCAACTTTATTTATTTTCAAGGCACAAAAGAAAACATCTACAATACTCCAAGGCATGTGATTAATCAATTATTGAAGTCAACCATAAATCAACATTATTCCAAGGTGCGCACGTGATCTAAATACTAAATTAAACATAAATCAACATCATTACCATGCACACAATTAATCTAAACACTTAGGAGGTCACACATCAACATTGTTACAATGCGTGCGAGTAATTCAGAAAGCGTAAATCTTTATGCGTCATCCAGGTCCATTAAACAACACAATCTAAATACTAAATATCATGCATCAATGGTACTTAATGGCGCAAGTTAATCTAATCCCTTTATCATTCAAGTCAATCATTAACCATGGCAAAATATAGTTATCAATTAAATTTTGAGGCGCAAACAACAATCTAATCTATCAATTTTAGGGCGCATGAGAATAATTACAAGAAATCACACATCAACTTTATTTATGCATGGTGAAAAAGTAAACCTTTCATATAACCATGCATACAACACATTCATTCATGGAGCCCAATTAATTATCCATTCTATCTTCTTGGCCCATAAGTAACTAAACACATAACCATTGGTTCTTCATTGCGCAAGAGAATACAAATATAGACTTAGTGTAGTTCAAAGTGTAGCTATTAGATGCTATGGTATACTATATAACTTTTATAATTCTCGTTCATTCATTTTAGAACACCAACAACACAATTTAGAACCTCTTAAAAATTTACTTTAATATGGTGGTGCACTTCGAAGATGGTTAACCATAACTCTAGAGATCAAACTAAAATATTTTTCATTAAAACCATAAATAAAAATGGAAGGTATATAGTTAAAATGTTTCCAAATTATAGGTGTGAAAGAATTCATTAATCTAACCCTTAAAGTGAGAAGTGCACATTGAGAAACATTTATCTATTATTGAGAGCTTAAGGATAGGAGAATTATCAATGGAAAGTGTAATTAATTTTTTGGATACTAAATTAAAACCAGTGAATTATGAAAACTTGTCTATTGAAATAAAATACATTTACATCATTAACCACTGTAACCATTTCATTTTTTAATGCGCATGTCACATCCTTAAAAAAAAACAAACACTTTGGGTAAGTATTCTTACCACCCAACGCGTAGATAAATGAGGAATAAGTATGGGAAAGGAATCGAACGCCAAGTGGGTAGTTTCCTTCCCATGCAGAGATAATAAAGGAAGGTCATAGGGACAAAAGGAAGAAATGAAAAGAATTTTTAGCAAAGTTAATAACATGCACAAACACAGAGAAATACAATAAATCGCTAGGTGTCCCCTCCCGACTCGCAGGGTATCTTCACAGGCCATAACTAAGAGAAATACAAGGGAAGGAGGCTGTGTCTTTAAGGAAGAAAAACATAGTGTAAAATGAGGGTAAAACACATGGGTATTTTCCCAGTCATTGGGAAAGCATTACACCTCAAAGCACAAAGAATAAAGGGTAAACCACATTGGTATAAGACTCCCAAAAAACACAGAGAACTACAATAAATTCACTAAGTGGAATTATAAAATCGTTGGGGGTTATCCCAATATATGGAACACAAGAGAGTGAAGGTTTCCAGGGAAAATCATGAGAAAATTCACAGAGTAAGTAGTGAATTGGTTGAGTGAAATCCCAACTAGATCGCTGACCATGATTTTAGGAGAAAATGTTGTGAAATCTGGTTGCAAAACACAAAAGGATTTTTTGGAAGGCTGGGTATCCTAGACAGAGGCAAAAACACGGTTTTAAGAGAAGAATATGTAGTGGTAACCCAATAATTTTCCCATGGAGAAGGTGAAACGCTGTGCATAAATTTTCAGAAGGTATCACTACAAGAAATCACCCAGAGTAGAAAATATTAGAGGCATAAAATCGTTGGGTAATGAAGGACAAATTTGCTGAGAATAAGAGGTAAATTTGTTAAGCATGGAACAAAATTTTTCTTTGAAATAAAAGGTGAAAATCATTGAGCAATTGTAGAGAAAATTGTTTTGTATTAAGGGGTAAAAATCATTGAACATTTGCAGAGAAATCGTTGTGTAAAAGAGGTAAAAATTGTTGAGCAATTGCACAGAAAGTCATTGTGTAATAAAGGGTAACAATCATTGAGTTCTCAAAGGTGAATGTAGATAATTTATAAAGAAAATAAAATGCCGAGTCTTTAAGGGAAAATGCAGGGACTTTACTCCTCAGGAAAAACGCAGAGAAGACACCCAAAATCAGTGGTAGAGAAGGAGACGCAGAGACAACCACAATTGCAATCACAAAGACTTAAATAACTAGTGAGCCAGAAAAAAATCGTTGAGCATAGAATAAAACACAGAGGTATAAATCCATAAAAAACGAAGAGGATTCATTTGTAAAGGGAGCAGAGGGAGAATACAATGAGTCAATGTTGAGAAAAATGAATCGCATAGAGACGAAAGGAAATCTCGTCGAGGTTTCATAAATAAATAAATAAAACACAAGCATAAATAATTCATCATACTAACTAAGACTCAACGTCTAATAGGCAGAGAACGAACTGAGATCACTCTCAATGATCTCTATACATCAATTTTAATCACAATCCTTGGGGAATTCTAAAAACTCAATACAAGTTAAATTGTTTGTAATTATAAACCTCAAGAGAGTACTGTAATCGAAGACGACAAGTCAAAGATGTTCTCCCATGCTTGCACCCCTCGCCTTTGACTGGTTTTGGTAGTTGTCCAACCATTGGAGTCAATACTCCATTCAGACGACCTTGTGAGAGACCAAGGGCCTCTAAGGAATAAAGAACCTGCCTTATTGTGCGCCCATTAGAATCTTCATGAGTGACTCTCTCATTCTTCCCTCACAACACTTTGGATCTCTCGAACTAGGTAATCGTTAACCTACAATTCGAGCCACAACGAGAGTGCTAGTAGGCTGTGGCAGGAATGTTGCCACACCTCTCCCTCAATATTTGGTTGCTTTGCATGGCCCCTTTACTCCTTATGTGGGACTGATTAGCAAGAAATCATCAGCCCACATCCATCAATGAAACACTGTCAACGATCCATAAACAATATCATAATATACCCGATCATATGTTACATATGCATAAATAAAATACTCAAACCAATACAATCCACTTCCTGACTCGATCCAAAGTCCAAGGAGGTCCATTGATGCCATCAACATCCTCAATCTGTCAAGTGTCCTGCACACTTAGAGGAAATGCGTCAATAACATCTGTTAATCCATAGATATCAATAACATAACATCAAATCCATCAACATCATCATAAGAATACATAAGCGAACAAACAACCATATACTAAAACCGGATCACTTGCACACAAGTGTCGTCAAAGAATAAGTCAATAACATGTGCTCACAAGAGCGGGATGTTACATGTTACAAGCACAAATTATTCTATTGTTGCTAAAAGTCTTCTAATTGATGTAAATGGTATGAAGTTTTACCACTGACAAACATGTGCTATGTTTTCTATTATATTCTCTTGTTTCACTAGCAAAATAAATTTAGCTTCACCATGATCGTAATTGGTTTTGGGTGTAGTTTTGAAATTTGTGACACAAATGAATTTCCTTGGCAGAAGTTTTTCTTGATATTGTTCAATGAAATTGGTGTAGGAATTCAAGGTTACTGTCATCTCACCTTTCACATTTGTTAAATCTTCTCACTAAATCTCAATTGACTTTTTTTGTTGTTGTCAAGTATTGCTCTATATGTGACAACAACATTGCCATGGAAAAGTTGGCTAGACTTGCAACTAGTCAAATCTTCAATGCTGATTGGGATGTAAGATATTTTTCTGTTCCTATACATGGCAAGCAAATACAAGTCAACAGATGAATGTTATAAGGAGATATTTTAATCGATATTTTTCAACCTCTACCCTTTGCTTTCTATTTCAAATGTTGTTGTTTTGATTTGTTTGTATTCACTGCTTTTTCTCATGTTGTTGTGGCCAAATAATATTTGTTATATTAGAGAAAGATCTAGATAATATGAAGATATAGCATGAAGAAGATTGTGTATTAGGAAAAAGTGTAATAGAAACAATATAATTATATTTGGAAACATATTTTTGAAAACAGTTGAAGCAACCAATTTCAAACAAGCATGTCGATTGGTAAAGTTGAATTTCTAATAAAGGAACCAATTTCAAGTTGTTGGGGACTATGTCTGAAGTAACAATTTCCAAAACACACAGTAATAAGATCAACCATCTAGGATTTATAACTTATTGCATTTCCATCAAATGTTTAGCCATACCATGAATCTTCAAGATTGTAGTTTGAACAAAATAATTTGTCATCAACAAAAAATAATTGATAGCATTAAGCATCAAACGAAACATGCCATAATCAACAACCATCTGAAATATGAAGCCAACAATTGAAACTTCTTCTGTGACATAAAGAAATATTGAAACAACATTAAAAATATATTTATAATATTGATAACATAAATACTATAAACTACATTTTGAATGGAATTTAAAGCATAGGTCCTTGATAAATTCTATTGGACAATTGAAGTGTCAATTTAGATCTAAGAACGATCTCAACTAAAGGAAGTAAATATGACCATTTCACAATAAAAAAAAGAGTGAAATTGTTAAGAAATAGAAAATAAATTAGAAAAATAGTGGGAATTTTTCTTATGGATTTGTATGCTAATTGTTGTGTCTATAAAGTGTTCATCAATGTAAGAGCATTGATGTATTTTCAAGGAGATCAAATTGGTATGATATTAGACCTGATTGTTTGGTGTTAGTAAGTTCATAGATGTTGGGCTTACATAAGAATTTTATTTTACTGGGTTGGGCTAAGATGGGATTTTTTTTTACTAGTATTTAGAAGAAGTCAATAAGAAAATGAATTTTAGGGATTTTGAGGGGGGAATTTAAAACTATACTCTACTAGATATTCCACTACAATTATAGATGCACAATAAATGACTAGCATACTAGCATGTAAGAATTTGGCTATGAAAGCAAATTCATGTTGCATAACATGTTCCCAAGCACATCAAGTTGGTCTAACATTAAATTTGATTCTTTGGTTTTGCTAAGTTACCAAAAATTGTCCTAACAAAATAACTCTATCTTGTTTCATTTTAGGAGAAGACAATGAGAGACAATGTACTTTAGGTATTTTGAGGGGGGAATTTAAAACTCCACTCCATTATATAATTCGTAACAATGATAGACGGGAAACAACTAGAATGGTAGCATGGAAGACTTTTCTTGTAAAAGCATATTGGTGTTGCAAAGAATAAATGGAGCATATACGATGAAATGGAGTGGTAAAAGTAAAATATTAAATCATGTTTTACTTTTATACACAACTTAGTGCACTAAGATACTTGAAATACTAGGTTACCTAAACAATGAAATCACCAATCTATGATCAAGAGTATTGAGCAATTTGGGAGACCTTGTTAGGTAGCTAGAGAGGTAGTGGAGGGGGGTCAGAGGGCCCATAGTGATAATAGTGGAGGCCATTCAATGTAAGGTGGACTAGGTCCACTATATTATTAAATAAGGCCCACAATGGTAGTTAGATATAATAAATGGGTAGTTAGATATAATAAATTGGTAGTTATATATAATAAATGTAAGAGGTCTTCTTAGAAGGTTCTACTTCTAGAATATTCCTCCTCTAGAATGTTCTTAGGTGATGGTAGAACTATATAAATGGGTTCAAGCAATGTAATGGGATATGAAGAGAAGCATTGTATTGGAGTTGTATCTCAATAGGAGGTTTCCCCCTCGAAGAGGCAAGTGAACGAGAGGATCCCTTCCATAATAGGATTCATTGTATGGTGTTGCCCTACCTCAAGGGTTTTGATATAATAAAGTGATGGTTTTCTATATTGTTCTCTGAATATTTGTGGTGTTTCTGTATGCAAGTATTGGGTTCTTAATAGACCCATGTCTAGTTATCAAGTGAAATTGTTTAAAAATAGAAAACCGGTTAGAGACATAGTGGGGATATTCGTTACACATTTCTATCCTAATTGTTTTGTATATAATGTTCTTGATTGATATAACGATACTAATGTCTTATGAAATCCATCAACTTTCTATGATATTAAATTTTATTGTTTGGTCTTGCTAAGTTCCCGGACACTGCGTTAACATAGGAAATCTATGTTACTGGGTTTTAGAATAAGCTAAGAAGACAATGAATTTCTATGATTTTGAGGAGGGAATTTAAAAGTCTACTTCATTAGATAATATTTAACAATGATAGATTCATAATTAATGAGTAGCATGGTTACATGGAAGACCTTTCTTTCCAAAGAAGAACGTTATTGCAAACCATAAATGAAGCACATAGAGCGAAATTAAGTGGCAAAAATAAAATACTAAACTATGTCTTCACCTTTACACATAACCTAGTGCACCAAGCTACTTGGCACACTAGGATACCTAAATGATCAAAGTACAAGTGCATTATCAAGAACGCTGAGCATTTTGGAAAACTCATGCCACCTTGTTAATATCCTAGCAATGACATATATACGATTCTCCGCTTCAATGAAGAAACTAATTTTATCCATTTAAAACCAATTTTGACAACAAATATTATTGATATAGACCAATGTATTTTTATAAAGGGAAAACAACAATGTATCTGTGATATAGTCAGGCAAATTAGATATCTTTTATACTATAGGTTCTATGATTTTCTAATGTGAAATATGCAAAGTAATACAATTTACTTTGTATAAAATATCAATAGTCTATAACATCATACATTGTAGTTAAATGACACGTTCTATTATTAGTTGCATTTTTTTTATCATACATAGCAAATAATTGAAAGAGACAAAGGTGGTGGGGGGGAAAGAATATCAAGTCGGTTTGATACTAAATTTGATTTTTTGGTTTTACTATGTTCCTAGACAATGAGATAAGATGAGAACTCTATTTTACTGTGTTTCAGAAGAAACCAATAAGAAAATGAATTTTAGGGTTTCTGGGGGGGGGTGGGGGATTTAAAACTATGGTCCATAGATATTTTGTAACAATGATAGATTCACAATAGATCATTAGCGTAGTAGAATTGAAGACTTTGGATATGAAAGTAGACTAGTACTACAAAGCATAAATGCATCACATAAAGTGAAATGAAGTGGTTAAGAAAATATGAAACCGGATTTTCAGTTTTATACACAACTTAGTGTACCATGCTACTTGAGATGCTAGATTACCAATGTATCATCAAGAATATTCGAGTATTTTTGAGACTTATGTCTCCATTTGGATATGCTAGAAATAATTATTTTTTTGAGTGAAACTGTTAGGAAGTAAAAAAATCATTAGAAACATAGTGGGAATTTTACTTATGGATTTGTATCATAATTATTCTGTCTATGGGGTGTTCATCCATATAAGAGTACATTTTAGGGTTTTTAAGGGGGGAATTTAAAAATCTGGCCCATTAGATATTTTGTAACAATGATACATTTGCAATAAATCATTAGCATAGTAGCATTGAATACTTTGGCTATGAAAGTAACTAGTACTACAAAGCATACATGCAACACCGAAAGTGAAATGAGGTGGGAAAAAGATAAAAAAGAAACCACGTTTCCAATTTTATACACAACTTAGTGTACCATGCTACTTGACATGCTAGATTACCAATGTATCATCAAGAACATTCAAGAATTTCATAGACTTATGTCTCCATCTGGATATGCTAGCAATTGAATTTTTTTGAGTGAAACTGTGAGGAAGTGAAAAAATCATTAGAAACATAGTGGGAATTTTCCTCATGGATTTGTATCCTAATTATTCTATTTGTGAGGTGTTCATCCATATAAGAGTACTGATCTCTTTTTAAGGAGATCAACTTGGTCAATTATTAAATTTTATTATTTGGTATTAGTAAGTTCCCTGACATTGCATTAAAATAAGAACTCTATTTCATTAGATTTACGGACGGGCCAATAAGAAAATGAATTTTAGGGATTTTGAGGGGGTAGTTTAAAACCAAAGTGCATTGGATAAACCATTACAATTATAGATGGGAAATAAGTCATTAGCATGATAGCATGAAAGACTTTGGTTGTGAAACCAGATTGATGTTGTGAAGCGTCTTGCCGAGCACATCAAATGATTTGATATTAAATTTTATTGTTTGTTCTTACTAATTTCCTATAAATTACAGTAACATAATAACTTTATCTTATTGCATCCTTGAAGAAGGAAATTAGAAAATGAAATTTAGGGCCTTTGAGGGGAGAAATTTAAAACTCCACCCGATTAGATATATAGTCTATAACAATGATATATGGATGATAAATCGTTAGCATTATAGCATGGAATACTTTGATTGTGAAAACATTTTGGTGTCATAAAGCATAATTTCACCACATAGAATGAACTAGAGTGGTCAAAGTGAAATATGAAACTATGTTTTAGTTTTATACACAACTTAGTGTACCAATATACTTGATGCACTGGGTTATATAAACAATTGAAGCACCAATGATTGATCAAGCACATTGAGTAATTTATAAAGGTTACTGAGTGAAATTGCCTAAAAGTAGGAAACACAATATGAAACTACGATTTTAGTATTATACAGAACTTAGCATACCAGGATCCTTGACATGCTAGGTCACCTAAATAATCAAAGCACCAATGTATGATAAATCACATTGATAAATTTGGATGACTCATGTCTCCTTCTAGATATGCTAGCAACCAAAACGTTTCTGAGTGAAATTGTTAAAAAATAGGAAACCAACTAGAAACATAGTGGGAATTTTCCTTATGGATTTGCATCCTAATTGTTTTGTCTATGAAGTTTCCATGAATATAAGAGTACTGATGTATATAAGGATCAAATTTAAAACTCTAGTCCATTAGATATTTCATAACAAATACTCTATAAGTATATATAGTAATAAACTGCCAATACAAAAAGTGCCTAGCTTCAACTATTCTACTAGAGAAATTGAGGATAGCATGTAGTATAGGTAGCAGTCTGTGTACCCGCAAGTGTGAAATACTACAATTATTTTATTCAATGGAAAATTTCGCTTGGAAGATTGTCGGTAGTTTGACTAAGCCTACAATGGAAACTCCATATTTTTCATTTATATTTTATGATAAAGTCTTGAATTTTCTAATTATAAAAGAAAGAATAAAAGAGATGGAGCTCTAATTTACCAAAAAAAACAAAACAAAGCTTTACCTTTTAAAAAAATGGAATTATCTTTGCAATGGTGTTTTGGAACTTGATTATTGATTTAAATGTGTATATGACAATATATATGAACACAATGATGATCTTTGCATTTTTTTGTATCAAAGAACAAACATTTGACAACTTTGGTCTTTCAATGTCTTCTACTATCCGTGATGCATTTGTTCTTAGACGATTCATTTAATCTAGCACTTTGTTTTCCACATGAAAGTTCTTTTGTGATAATGGCTTGAGAAGGTACAATGAATCAATTGTTTTAACTCTTGTCGATGTTGTATACACAGGTCCATGCCTTGTGACTCCAGTTAGATCAAATGCAAGATCATTTAGAGTAATCCCCTGGGTTCTATGTATTATTATAACATATTCTAATTGTATTGGAAATTGGTTTCGAATAGTTATTTGTGATATGTTTCTAGGAGTTGCATTTGGTGTTTTGAAATTCTTAGTATTGGTGTCCATGTTTGTTGAATGCTTTGCTGATATTGTTGATAATGATTATTTTTTCTGGGATTTTCCATTTGTGGTATCTACAAATTCTATCCAAACAACATCTACATATTTGTCTTCTTTTGTGTATCCTTTGAAGATTCCATCAACACCATTAACCAATCCATCTTCTATGTTGTAATTCCTTGCATATAGTTCAACTAACATATTTTTTTGAGTAATATTCTTATTGGTAATGCTATTGCTTGCTCATAAGTTACAATGTGTCATGATATATTTCATGTTCATTAATAGCATTAATGATTACTAATTCTTCATTGACTATTGAGAGAATCTCGTCGTTACATTTCTTCACACATTTTCTCCTAAAAATATATATATGGAAATAACAAATCTAAGGATGGTGTTCTATGACAATGAACATTTATGTATTCAATGTCTTGGTTTGATTGTTCGTTAAGTATCATTTTGTTCAAGATTCTAACAAAATATATGTCTTTTTGATGCATTTTTCTTTCCAATTGATAGCACTTGACCTCATCTCACCAAAATGTGTATGGAATTTTTTTCTTATTGATGACTGGTTCTTCAAAAATCATTGAATCCCTTATGGGTTTTGCTTGGTACAGATCTCCAAAAACATTGAGTCGACATTACCAAAGTAATATATTGGTGTTTTCTTTATTTGTCATAGACATTTGTCTATATCATATAAGAATGTTTCTCCTATCAAAGATGCTTCATCAATCAATAATACACAAAGTTGTTCAAAATGTTTTGTTAATGTATCCAATTTTTCATTATTCAGTGGAAAGTAAGTTGAWTTGTTAAAGGGAATATACAATGCATAGTGCATTGTGACACCCCTTGCATTGAACACYACCTTTCTTGTATATGCAATTATGTGTCATTTCAATTATTGCAGATCGTAGTCCATTTCTACATTGTAGAAACGAACTAGCAATTGGAATAGTGCTTTGGTGGTGAATGTTTTGTCGGTTCCTACACCACCTGTTAGARACAAGTGCATTGGTTTGTTTGGTTCACTCTTTTTCTTTGTTAATATGTCCTTCACGATTGTAGGTTATTCTTGGTTCAATTGTCTCCTAATATTAAAGAATTCYGAATTCTCTAATATATGTGCTTGCTTTACAATGTGGTAAGGTTGATTAACATCTATTCACATATTTCTCATTCTTTGGAAATGTTGCAAATCGTTTTCAAAATCATATTTCTCATAGGTGTTGGYCACATTTGAATACACATGTTTCCTCCAAGTTCTTCTTCATTATCAATGATGTTTATGTTGAATATTTTTTCTTCTTTATTTTCATTTTCTTTTGTTGCATGTTTAAGGTCACCCCATTTCAAATTTGTTTCATGCATAAAATTTTGTTCATTTTCCTTTATGCTCTCTATTAGCGAATAGTAAGCATGCTCCCATGCAGAGAAGATTTTCTTGATTTTTTTTTCATTTACTCGATATGGAACATATAGCATTAGTTTTTCTCGGTAGTTATTCTCAATATCTTTATGCTTGTTGTATTTCACATACCTAATAACATGACTTGTCACTATTTTGACGCTTCCTGCCTTTTTTTTGGTATAATTTGATGCAAATTCTAATAAAAATATGTCATTGATAGCTTCAGGACAACATATGTAGTAATCAATTATTGAAGAACACATTATGTCTTCAGAATAATCTCGCTCACGTTGCAAATATTTTTGTTTTTTAAGGATAAATTCTTGTTTCTCTATCAGTGTCGTGTTTATGAATATACATTTTCTTGAACTAGTGTTTAGTGGTAGAGGCAGGATAATGTGTACAACTTGTTGTGCATACATTTGTTGCATGTTTACTAAATCCTTTCCAAGTCTACTAATCGTTTTCGTGATATCGACATTTGATTTTTCATGTTATTCTTGTATGTGTTTAAATGTTGATGTCATTGTTTTGTAAAATTTGTCATGTAGGAGCTACAATATGTTGTTGTCGCATATGAATCAACTATGAATTGAGAATCTATATTTTCATTCCATATTTTTGGAATATGTCGTGCAAAACTATTCATTCATATGTCTGATGTCCTTCTTTGTAATAAGACAATTGTCTTATTTAAGCTACATTGAATTGCATGGATGTATTCATCATGTGTTAAACCTAAATCATTTAAGAAGTTATCAAATGTATATGTGTTGTCATATTTATAATCTCTTATTGTTTCAAATATTGATTTTTCATTTTCTTTTGTTTTTTCATTGTTATAATCTAGAGGTTTTAGTATTCTCATTGTCTTCATTGGGGGCTATGGAAAATTGAATCTACAATGCACATTTTTCTTTTCCTACAACTTTTCATATGATAATAATGTTACAACATCTCCAACTCATCTCCAATTGTTGTTGAATCACATGACAAGTATTTATTGACAAAGATCTCAAGTCATGTGTCTGTATTTTTCCCAT
>SNQJ01S0002104.1:301361-313703 GCA_010110895.2 Picea sitchensis | reverse complement strand
CTTTTAGTCCATTAACCAATGGTTCCCAATGATTTTATTCATTACTGAAAGAAACAAAAAAGGTTGGTGGTCCTAGTTGTCGTATCATTGCATATATTTTCTTGCATGTATGTAGTTGATAATATGGTTACATATGAATTGTTTTGAGATCCATGTATTAAATATCTGATTTCAAAATGCGGTCCAAGTTCGGCTTTGAATTTACATCTCTTTCTTTTATCTTTCTTTCTTTCAATCGTCCTTTTCTTATTCTAATGCATATGCTACTAAGAACTTGATTTAGGATGATGTGTACTGCTTTATAGAATAAATTTTTGGTATGATATGCAAAGTCATGTTCCTTGCAAAATACTTTCCACCTGGCGATTTTTTATATGAAAAGTTTCTAGTTACATCATCAGGTCATTTCTCACCATAAAACAGTGAGGGGAAGCTCATCTCTTCTAAGTATTTATCTTGGAAAATTCCCAGTGAAACATGGACTTCACTAGGAGCAATGTTTATTTGATTGTTGTGGAGATCGAAGATGTTGTATGTATCAGTGAATGCATGTACACATGTTTTAATTATCGGTTCTTCATTGTTTTCGTCATCAAATTATTCACTTTCAATATATCTTTCATCTTCATATGCTTCTTTGTTTTCTATGAATACTTGTTCCCATTTATCAATTATTCTTAATTTTTCCAATTTGTAAAGTGTTGTTTTACACAGTTGTTTTACACAATTGTTTTAAAGATTTCATGACCATGTGCGCATGAATGTGTCCAATAGAATACTAATTTTTGAATTTAAGACTCGTTTTTATTACTACTGCAATTGTCCCAATTTCATTTATGTTGCGAGGCAATGCATGATGAATTATGGAAATGTTTGTTGGGACATTGATAACTCCTCCAGTGAGTCCTAATTGTAGTTTTCTATATCTTTGTCCAAGTTTTGTTATTTTCTGAAAAGGTAGTTGCAATGCTATTAATCTTTCATCTAGCTCATCCAATTATTTCAATATTCTTATGCTTTTGTTTTGTCTAATTTTTTTTGGCACAACAAACTTAACATCTACATAATTTTCCAATGATTTCTTGCAAAGTTTGCAAATGTAACTATTATTAGCATGATCTGTCACAATTTGACTTGCTTTTTATTTTTTATTTTTTCTGTGATTGCAAAGCACTTGCTTATGTCCTTGTCTAATTGATGTAACATATCTTATGAAGAAAGTTTGGTCACATATTATACAAGAAAGAATAGTCACATTTGTGACTTTCTTATGGAACTTTTTTTCAATTGTGACTAATTCTTTATTGTTTTTTCTTTTTTTTGTCCACCCTTTTCAATTGTTTTCCAACAGTGGTAGAATTTCTTGTTTGACTCTTTCCATTTCCTTCTACTAATATATTACTATGACCACTTATGACTTCATCAAGTCTATCTTGTAATTGTTGTTGCAAAGATTTACTTCTAAGTAGATTTTTCACTTTGTGTAAAGATAGATTTGGTTGACTTCTATTTCTTGTGAGAAATAGTTTGGAATCTATGTTCACATGAATTTGCACATTTTTCAATGGTTTATATAGTATATGCGTTTCACTCTTTCATACTTCGACTATATCAAATACTTTTTCTCCTTTTGTAGAAGAAAGTATTGAAGCTTTGATCTTCCCTATTTCAAAAGACCATAAATGGATATTGATATTTAATATTTTAGCTAGACATTCATAGAAAAACAAACCACCATCAATAGAGCCTTCTTTATAAGGAAATGCTAATTGCATAATGTACCCTTGCCAATTTGCATTTTTTGGTATTTTTTTAACTATATCATCACTAATATATTAGCAAATGCATCTAATTGCAAAGGCACCATTTTGCATTATTGCATTAAAAAGCATTTGTGACATTATTCGTTGCAAAAAATATACTTTGTATTCATTATTTTGTAATTGGCATGGTGTCTCGAAAGAACTCTGACCATATATACTTCATTTACTTTTTTTTCTTGAAGAGTAGGAGAACCATGAATATGTTTTTTCATAATAGTGGCTTGAAATGTCTAGAAAGTGGATTTTAATCATGAAACAATATGTCATAAGTGTTTGTAGATAAGTTTGAATTGAAATAAAAAATAATTATGAAGGTGAGCATTCATGCTACATTTTCTAACCTTAACAAAATTTAATGTACGTGTATATCGCAGAAGCGTCCCCATCTTGTTTAAATAATTTTAATGTCATCTATGTTACTTTAAAGTCAAGAGGTCTCAACTTACAAGGAGAATTTATAACCAAGATCAATCAGACGATCACTACCATCTATTCTAAAAATCATATGGTATTGATAATGGTGTTAGCAAATAAAATCGGCTTTTTATTTTGAGAAGTAACTTAGCTAGCTAAAACTATGACTTAATATTTAAGCAAACCCAATTGTAGTCAAGTCACAAACATTTTACCAAGTATATGGGTAAAAATTGTACCACCTCTTACCAAGGTTTGTTGCAACAACGTTGCCAATTCCTGAATTTAATACAACACCATTAACCAAACACGATTTCATTGCAAACTACACTAGAGATGAACAAAATTATCAAAGATAAAAAATTGTCAAATCAAACCCAGTTCACAAATTCAACCAATCAAACACTAGATAAATTGATTTTTAAGAGAATAAAAAATTGTTTTTTTTCTAAACACTAATGTTTAACCTTTGGGGAAAAATCACTGCTCGATAGATTAATAAAAAGTAAAATATGGGTTGACGTTGAGGTGATCACAATGTACCTAGCCTTTGGCTGGTATAATAATTTAATTTTATTCTTTTTCACATTGCAACCCATAATAAGATAATAAATTGTCAAATGAAGCTGATTTTTAAGATTTAATGAAAAGTTTTTTTTTTTTTTTAAACTCCAATGTTTAACCTTTGGAAAAAATTCATGGCTCGACATATTAATACAAAGTCAAAGCTGGGTTGACACTGAGGCGATTACGATATTAATTTTTCTTTACTAACACTCTTTATTATATTAGAAATCATTATTACTAGTGATCTTATACCTTATAAGCACACCATTAAAAGCTTTTTATATACAATTTTTTTCCATGTATTTCAATGCTAAAATACACTTTTATATATAACTTCACACACACATACAATAAAGACACTGATAAGCAAAAATTAAGCTATAAATTTTCTGACGCTTACAAATGCACCTGTAAATATCCAATGGCACCGATATTGGATGTTTGTGTACATCACAAGCACACCCTTTAACCCAGAGAATAAATATATCCCACCATTATTAGTTGATTTCAAAAAGTGAGTAGATTCCCTGCTTTGGACTACAATAGACAAAAAAAAATAAAACCTCTTGGAAAATCAAAGGTAATATTAAATTAAAAAAAACCGCAAAACAAAGGACTAACTTCACAGACCATGAAATTAGGAATGTAAACCCTCAATGAATGGATATAAAAACTCAATTTACCATATATCATGAAGAACACAAAAAATACAATACATACACACAATGAAAATGTCAACAAAATTAAGAACATAAAATTCCAAACCCTATTCATCCTGAACTAAGCGAGATTATAATGAAATTTTACTAGCAAGATGGGAAAAACAAATAAATATCGAAAGATCAATTGGTTGGCAAAGAAATAAAATGATCTGTCAAAAAATTTACTGGATTCTTAATTAATTTTGAATTTAAGTCGTTCAAAACGCTGAAATCTTTATTTCACCCAATTAGATTTGGAAAATGAAGAAATTTCATAAAAACAAATACCAACTAACTCAAGTGTTAAGAAGGATAATGATTTGATACTGAATCTCAAAGTACAAGCCCAACAACCTTTTACGGGCAATTTCATTGAAAAATGGATTACATTGGTGGAGATGAGGTGAAGCTTTTGAGTATCTTCCGAACTGGGAAACAAGAATATTACCTTTAATATTCATGACGAACAAAGCCTTTCCAGTCACATTCAAGGGATTCATTATTCACCCAAGATAACAACTTCTCAGAAAATACATTTTAGTACGTACATGATAAAAAACTACCATAAAACGACGAGGCTATCTACAAACTATATTCAAAAACTCTTTGTAGCTTTGCAGAATTTTAGTCAAGCATGAAATAGAGGGATTTCATAATGGAATCCCAACTACTCATGGCGAGATAATGTGCAAATGTTTTGGTTTTTTCTTTTTTGGGAAAATGAATTATGAAATATCGGTGACCTAAATCTAAACCTAAATCTAATTTTAACAAGGTGAAAATTTCACCTAATTGTATCTATTCTCTGAAAAGAAGAGGAAAAAAAAACAAGATCTAGTATCATAAATTACAAGAACATCTAATTAAACAATCATCTCTGAAACCATTATTTTGACACCTGATTTTGTTGGATTTTAACATAAATTGCATGAGTCACAACGAAAAAAAATTAAAACTAAAAGAATACCAATTCATCATATATTTGCACAAATTTAATTTGTGTAGATAGAGTAAGAAGATCTAACTAAATGACCATCTTTGAAACCTATTGTTGAATTTGTTGGATTTTAACTGAAAATTCATCAATCACCGATCACAAAAAGTTCAAACCAAAAAAACACCAACTCATAAAATATTTGCAACATTTATCATAAAATGCAACAAATATAATTTCGATGAGCTTTACCTAAAATAACCTGATATATTACATCAAGGGTTTTCAAGTATACCTCCAAATGCCACAAACATGGATTGACCTAATTACAGCCATGACCATGATATCCTATAGTCCTTCGACCATAATAGCAATGCCTAGGGTAGGGTAGTAGTTGACTGAAAAAGTGCTAAAGGCAACGAGACTCTCACAAACCAAAGATTAAACATTGAAGATTTCATAGCTCACAATTGTTAATTGTGAAATTATTGAAAGAAAAGCCGTTGCTCTCTGTAATCTATATGGTGAGCATAACCCAACATTTAACACTCACCCACAATGCAATATTTATAAAAAACATTCAAATTTTAATGTCAAATACAAGGTACAAACTGTAATCTCAAAACTGCCTCGGGAACGTAATCCATATCCCCAAGATTATGTTCGACAACTCTAATAAAGTTTTCTTTGTAGTGAAGCATAGAACAGATGAAGGAAATGGCAAATCGCAGTTTGGCTGGACAACAAGGCATCGACTGTCTAAACAAGACAACCATTGTTTAATGCATCACTTAATGCTGCACTAGCGTTGTAAATTCACCAATTTAACATAGAATGACTAACCAAGCCCGAATTCATTGCAACCTACACCAAAGACTATTAAAATTTTTATTTTTTAATTTTTTTTTACCAATGCAACTCATAATAAGGGTTGTATGGCAGTTTAGTGTCTACCAAGTAAATTTCGAAATGAAGATGATAGTTGACACCCTATAATTTTTTATGATTATGATTAGCGTGAAACATGAATAATATGTTAACTAGGGGTTAGTTTCATAGTCTTAAAGAAATCAATTTATAAAATTTTTAAATGAAAAAATTGCTTACCGATGGGGAATTCGATTTCGAAATTTCTACTAGAGTCACTACAGTGGAGGAAGACTTGCTACTCCATGAAACTTACTTTAATGTGGAAGTTGTATAGTTTTGGGATTAACCTAACTTTCCTTCCAATTAAATTAAGCTAGCCAAATACAAAATTGCATTTTAAAATATTCATTTTTTCTTTTAAAAATAAACATATTATATATATATATAATAATAAGTAATATATTAGATAATAAAAAGAAGTGAGCATGAAGCGAGACAGACTGTCATCACGGCTAGGGTCCAAACCCCACAAGCCATTTGCGCTCTACTAGATTGGATTGAAGCGACCATGATCAGGGTTAGGACGTTGAACTATAAGAAAAGTGTCTCTCTATGAGAGTACACATTTTAGACAACGATCTCACCTCTGCTTGATCATGCCGAATTTGCTTGGAGAGAGGCGGCGACCTTGATGATCTATGCTTGACCGGCGTTCTTTAGTGGTCGGCGTTAGATTTGCATGCATTTTGGAAGCAGTAGTCTTGTCTGCGACACACTTTCTAGTTTTCTTAGCAGGTGTTGTTGGTTCACCTTGACTACGATGTGGCAGATCCGACTATCGAGTTGGAAGAAGACCCTTTAGAAGCATTCAAAAGGTCTCGGCGGGATCTAAACAGCTTGCTCTCTCATCTGGTTGTTAAGAGAAGATGGAGATCCCCTCTGCGACTATCGAAGGACCCTTCACCGTCTTGGCCTCCTTCATAGAGAAAAAGGCCCTCATCGGGAAAAGTTCTACGGGGTTATAGCCCGGCCCCAAAGCCGGTAGGGGGGCATGGATGGAGAGGATCGTTGGAAGATCTCTGATACGGGGAAAGTTTCTTTGTGCCATTGGCGAGGGTTTTGTCTTGAGTTCTACTCGAGGAAGAATGGTGATCTGAAGTTTTGAGATCTGGACCTATTTCATGGGGTGAAGGGTTCTTAGCCTTGAACTCTTGACCTTCAATCCCGTCACAACAAAGCCCACATTTTAGGTTACCTCATCTTCCCTTACGGCACGGGGATAAGATCTCGAGGACATTGGGAAATAAGCGATTCACGGGCCGAGTGAGCGAAAGGATGTCGATTTTCTGGCGGTATTTGTGTTGAGGTTAACTTGAAGGACTTGAGCCATTAAGCTCTCCACGGGGGAATTGTTCATATCCAAGGCTGGACTAGGCGATTCCTTTTAAAGTGCCTCGGTGTCGTAACTACGGTCATTTGTAGGCGCCCCAAAGCCCACGAGGCCGGGGACAGTCAAAGAAACTTTCCCGCGGTAACCTCTTGAAGCCGAAGAAGGCGACCAAGGCCGAAAAGGATCCTCTAGCCAGGCTCGAGAAGGCCACACACTCGCGAGCAACTCTAGAAACAAAGCGGCTTTGATCTTGGAAGGAGGCAAGCCCAGATCGAAGCAACAGGTTAAAGAATCCCGGTGGGCGAAGCCTTCGGTCCCACCCCGGTGTTAGCGAGAAGCTGGGGCTTGACGAAAACCCTACGCCTAGAGCTGGTTGTTCGGTCCCCTAGTGGCCTGCGTGGAAAACGAACTTGAAGACAATTGATTCCGTCTCCACCCCTTAGAGGCGAACCAACAAAGATGCGTCAGAAAGGTGACCTCAACATTTCTTTGGGTTCTGCAGAGAAGAAATTTGGATCCTTATGAAATTCATCCCCCTCGGTTTAATGCTACCGCCCGGCATCTTTCATATGCTCACGGTGATTTGAGGTACTCATCTATGCAACCTTTGTCATTTCTGGAGCTTAGCTCAAGAAGCGGAGGCGGATGCTCTAACAAAGAAGGGTTGGCGACAGCGTTGAAGGTCACCAAGCAGACGGGATTGGTCTCCCAAGACATTAACAAGAAGGTTGGCAGCACTGTTAGAGGTCACCAACCTTCTTCAGATTTGTAACTCCCTGATTCTGGCTTGCCAGAATGCCTCTTAATGCAACATAACCGTTCTTGTCAAAAAATTTTTTTATTAGATAATAAATATAATAATGCATAATAATAAATACAGAGTACAACTTTTTATATTTAGATATGATGATTGGTGAAATTCATTGATTATGTAATTAATTTTACATATTGAAAGACGTGAAGGGAACAATAACACTTCAATTTTATCAACCAATTAGAAATGAGAAATAAAAATATTTTTATTATATCCAAAAATATATATTTGTTTTCTTATGTCAAACATTATATTGCATACACAAATTTATGGTTAAAAACAAATTAATATCACATCAAAAGCAAATTCATTACTATAATCCCATGACAAAGACTAATAAAATAAACCATTATCAAATCAAATCAAGCTCACACATTCAACCAATTAAATACCAGATAAACATATTTTTAAGATATTTGAAAATTGTGTTTTGCTAAAATCTAATGTTTAACCTTTGTGAAAAAATCATGGCTCAATGAATTAATAAAAAGTCAAATCTAAGTTACATCGAGGGATTATAATATACCTAGCCTTTGGTAGGTATAATAATATCATCTTTTGCATTTTATTATAATTAAACGTGATCTTAAATATATGATGTTATTTTTATTATTGAATGAAAATTGTATTTTTATAACTTCATTTTTTTCATCAAATTTTATAAATAAGAAAAATATATTAAAATAAGTTAAAAATATTTATGTTTTTTTTCATAATATTTTTAAAAAGGGTAAAATACAATTTTATTATCTAATTTTTAAGTCAAATTGGTGTATGAGTCTTTCTTATTTGTGGAACAAGGGATCCCCTCTATTCATCACCCTTCTCCTCTACCCTCATTTGAACTTGTAATCTTTTAAGAAGAAACTCATATTCTTAACCATTAGACCCACACAAACTATACAATATGATATGCTATAAAACAAATACTTTTTCTATAAAATTAAACTACATTTTAAATTAAGATTTATAAAAAAACCATTATAATTTACATTATTCCACTTAATCTTTAAATTAAAATATTAATTATTTTATTAATTTAATTATAATATATATATATATATATGCATTGATTAAGGGTGGATTTTATTATTGACAATTTAAAAACTTAGCTCAAACTTTACACTAATAATATTTTTTTGGGATGATGTTAACCATAATATTCTCTTTACCTTCCATCTTATTAAAAAACAAACACCTAGGATCCATATGACATTTTCCAAAAAACATTATTTCAATTTAGTTGAATGAATCACCCTTTTTATGCTAACCATTAGAGATATAATATATGCATTTGACATATCCCATTTATACTCCATAATTTTTTTTGTTAAAATTTGTGTATTTGAGGTTTTAAAATGTCCAGAAATTCTATTCTCCTTATCATTAAGGACAAATGTAGTGGAAAAGAGTGTAAAAGTTTGTTTTTATAAAAGGATATTGATAAATAACAATTGAAGAGAGAAGAGGAATGTGGGTATGAATAAAGAATTAGAAATAATATTTAAAATTAGATAATAACGTATTAATGAGGATAAGTATTAAATTAATACGATTTTTAAATTAAATAGAATAAAGTAATAAAAGTAACCGTTAAAATTAAGATTTAGGTGAAAAAATATATTTATGAGAATAACAAAGTTTTAAAATAAGATATTAAAATGAGTTGTGGAAAAAGATAAATGATAAAAATAATTTTGGGATTTCTTTATTAAAGTGAGAGATTTAATATATTGAATAAGGAATAAAAATTAATGTGATCTTTTGAGATAGATAAATAATAACATTATTATTATTTCTTTATTAGAATGAGAGATATAATATAATAAATAAGGTATAATAATAAAATAAATAAAATGAATAGGTTAGAAGGAGAAAAAGAAGGGAAAAAAATATTTTAGAAAGATGAAGAGAACATATGAAAATAGAGTAAAAATTATTAAAATTATTAGATTTTTTTTTCAATTTCGAGAGCTTCTCAAATTAGACGAGAGGACTAATGAGGGGCTAAGGTTAATACTTTAGTTTGTTCAAAGAAATTTTTATTCTCTCCCATATCGCTTATTCATAATCTATGTGCATTGCGTATAAGATGCGGAATAGGAAGGAGACCCAGAGGTGAATGAAATCTAAACAGGGGAAGCCTGACGATGAAGGTGATGAATGGTGGGCTTCTAGGATTGGCTAATTTTTTATCCGTCTTATCGATTAAATATATTATAATGTTTTTCAATTTTGATAGCTTCTCAAATGAGCCGAGAGGAGTAATGAGGGGTTGCGGCTAATATTTTAGTTTGGTCAAAGCAATTTTTATTCTCTCCCATATCTCCTTGCATTCATAATATATGTGGATTGATTCCATATAACATGCTACAAGAGTAATGATGTTGTCGCAGATGATTTCTAAATATTAGAATATTATGTCACGGGACATAGGCCAATGGATAAGTTGAGGTTTATGAAAGTAGTTTTCTATGAAGGTTTCACCATCTCTAGTTGCAACATGATTATGGAACTATCATGGGAAGTATATATTATTATTATTATTATTGAAAACATATAATATATGATTGTATTAGGGTTTTTATAAGTTGAAGTTTATCAAAGTAGTTTGCTTTGCAGGCTTCACCATGTTTGGTTGCAACATGATAATGGGATTTATGTGAGAGGCATTTGTTTTCAATTGTTGAAAATACTTAATACATGGTTGTATTGAGGGATTGGATTTCAAGTTTTGTTGTAATTTTGAAAGAAAGATAGGTTATGGATGATAATTTCATGAATGCATATATGCTGAGAGTGATTAGGTATATTCCAATGATCAAGTTGGAGCAAATTAAGGTGTTTCCAACCAAGCTATTTCCAAAATTCACGAGATCAATAGCGCTCATTTATTGTTTGTGGGTTGGATATTGGGATCTATCTCATTTAATGTGTGTAATCACTCATACATGGATAAACGATGATCATTCCATTTGTAAATTGTTCCACAATTTTGGGTTTTGAGTTACTAATGTATCCCTTTGTGAGATAAAGTTTTGCATAATTATTTTCAATGTTTGATCCACAATGATAATCCATATTGCTTCGATAGAAAATTTTCTTTGTATCTCAATTATATTAATACATCAATAAATGTATAATTGAGAAATTTGTGGTTGTGTTAACTCTTGAAAATGAAGGGGCTTCAATGGAAGTTTAGGGTTTTGTAGGGCTTAGGAACATTGAAAAAGAGATAAATTATTCCCCATAGCCACTAGAAGGTCTCTAGTATTTGTAAATGGAGGTCTCAAGGTACCTATGTGTAACACACCTAACCCCCTTAACCCCACTAGGCAGGTGGGATGCCAAAATTCCTCTTCCCAAAATGACTATGATCTTGTGTTTTAACCCCAAAGGTTGAAACTTGCTCACATGGAGCATTCCATTCACCAACTACGTAGTTAGAAATGGGTTCCAGACCAATAAGAATTACCTTCCAAAGTATTTCAAGATTTACTCTTGACCACATCAAATGTCCTACTTGGATGCCATGTGGACACTTCCACATCACCTGCACAGATGGATAGGTAGGTGGTGCGCTAGTGTGGTAGTGACATGTCCCTAGATAGGGAACACACCATTAACAATCATTCGACGGGAATATCTTATGCACTCATGATATAAAGTCATTCAGATTGACCATTCGGGTTCACTTGACATGGATTAATCAACGACTGGTGGCAGGTCAGACCCTCCCACTTTGGAAATACATGTTGTGCGACCCAAAATTGTTCCTCTGAATGTTTTCTCTTGATCACCATATTACTAACAGATCCAATGGATGGAAATCAAAGAAAAAAATGGTCTCGATTCACTCAGAACCTCCAAACCACATGAAAATTATTGACCTCACTCGATCTCCTCCGATCGTTCAACAAGTGGGTCCACAAAAAAATCCACGATAGATATATTATCAGGTGACTCCTTGACAGATCAACAACTCACAACCACTAAGGATTTTTCTATCGGGAAATACTTCCATCCACAACCTTAGGGTTCTTCATGAACAATTCTTTCAGAATTGGGGTTTTTTGACAATTATGATGGTCATCATATCCCTATATATAACATTTAGGGTTTCCTCGAGATCTCAAATACGCTCCACAGTTAATAGGTTACACAATTCCAACATGGATTTCTTTTGGGTTGGACCCATGGTGAGATCAACAACTTAGATCTTATTGTTGGCAAATTCAGTGAACAGACAATGAATGCTTGTCATTAATGGCAACAGTGAAGATGACAGGCAAACATAAGACAAGTTCAGAGAGGTGAATGATCGAATGCAGCGAGAGCTGTTAGATTTGGTGTAGGGTGCAGAAGCTGCGAGGGAGATAAGCCTTGGGAGAAAGAAGAGAAGTCCCGACAGGCATCGGGACTTTGAAATGTTCAATTCACTTGACAACAAGAACCCCGAAATCGCGATATGCGATTTCGCGATTTAATCGCAGCCGTTAAAGAAAGAATGAGATCTGGACCGTTGATTTTCTTCATCGGAGAATCGGGGATCGGGACTTTCAAATGTCCAATTCAATTGACAACAAGAACTCTGAAATCACGAAACGCGATATTGTGATTCAATCGCAACCATTGAGCCATGATCAAACTCGGACCATTGATCACACCCCATCATGGAGTTTTGCGGATCGCGACTTGGAGAGGCGAGATGATTCATATCCAGATTCACGAGATGCGAGATAGCGAGTTAATCGTGGACCGTTGGATCAAGAGGACACGTGGCGAAAGATCATCATGTTGCTGACTGGAAAGTCAAAGGAACAACGAGA
>SNQJ01S0002104.1:254813-274696 GCA_010110895.2 Picea sitchensis | reverse complement strand
ATTCATTTACCATTTTAGCAGTATATATATGATGCATGTGAAAGGAAAGACAACACAACTCACTGACATATATTCTAAGGAAAAAGTAGGAAATATAATAATATATGGAAGCAAATATACTAGTCATTAGTTAGATCTCATGGATCATCACTAGAATACAAAACAACTAACAAGAAATACCCATGATCAAAAGATGAAGGATGATATGTGCATGCACATATAGATAGACAAAACACAGTTCCAGAAGCTCATGACAACTGTTGGAGATCATGGAAAACTCACCTTGATAGAGATACTCGTTAGAAAGGACTGGAAAATGTCTCAAAAGGAGTGCCCTGGCCTCTAGGCTGATTTTGGCAACTGTCAGACTGAATATATGACCTCTGAAGCTCCAAATGTCACCCCTTGGGGGTTTGCGCACCTCCTGGGCCGTTGGAGTGCGCCCTAGTGATCCCACTGGTGGAATCTGATGATATATGTCTCAAAAAAATCATCCTATCCTCCTCTATATCAGGTCAGAACGGTTTCCTCGAATCTTCCCTGGAATACCCACTAGAACCCAAAATGTGCTTCCTCAAGATCTACACACTTTTTAGATGTTTATTGTGCTCTAGGAGATTCTACCTTTAGAAACTGATTAATGGTGGCCCAAAATATGCTCCCTGGCTATCTCTCAAATGTGTCAGAAGGGATCTGTAGGATACTCCTCTATCTTGTGCGGCCACACAAGCCCTCTCTCTAACCCTTGTGCCCTCACTCGCTGAGTTACACAATCGTTGTACTAGATCTCATGAATAGCACGGTGAAATACCTGGATGGTATCTCTGATAGGATAGGGTGTGTCTCTCAACACTGAAACTGATCAATGGTGGTGGTTTCCTCCAAAAATCCACAGAACAAAAAGGGGGTCGATCTCCTCCTCCTTTGGAACTATCTCAACATCAAATCATAACATAATGAGGAATTAGGTAGAATTCCTCCCTTTATACTCTTCTAGATCTAATTCACCATTGACATCACTTAAGCTAGGAAATTTTCATCCTAAGGTGAGTAATTAATTAATTAATTCCCCCCCTTAACACCTTTTCATTCTATTTCTTTGTTGACTTAGGATTAAGTGACTTTTCCTATGATTTTTGGCTTAATTCATCGTTTATCCATCAAATCACCCTTATTTCTCCTCTTGTTCCATGTTTGTTTCTGACTATAGTCTATGGGAACAAATAGACTACTAAGCCACTCCCTGATGGACTACTCTTGGGAACGAGACATCACAGTCCTCCCTTCCCGAGATTGATTGTTCTGAAGCAACATCAATCCATGGTGCTGTAAAATATGATCTCCCTCCCATGTGGCATCCTCCAATGGAAGTCCCCTCCATCTAACAACGAACTCCTTGAAGACCTTGTTCCTCAACCTGCACTCTCTCTTTTCTAGCACCTCCTTTCGCACTAGCTCCAACTGGCCCTCCTCATCCAAGGGTGGAAACTCCTCTGAAATGATGACTTGCTATCCCACTTCCTTTCTAAGGAAAGAAACGTGAAATACGTTATGAATATTGATACCCTCTGGTAGCTCTAGCTTATATGCAACCTATTATACCCTTTTGATGACTCTGTATGAAACATAAAATTTTGGCTTCAACTTCTCGTCACTGCTCCTCCTCAAAACTACAATCTACCCTCTTCCTGTCTGCATAGATCTTTTGTTGGTTCTGAGTTTTCTGCAAGTTTTCCTTCACTACCCACAAAATCCGCTGGCTCTCCTCCACCCATTCTTTGGCCCATGGGACCCTGCTATCCCCAAACATAGTCTCCACAAAAGAGGGTGCATCATATCCATATAATKCTCTAAATGGTGACATTTTGATAGACATATGGTAAGTTGTGTTGTAGCAATACTCACCCATGTGCAACCATCTCACCCATGTGCACTGCTTCCTTCCTACATAGTTCCTAAAATAACCCTCCACCCATTTGTTGACAATCTCTRTTTTTCCATATGTCTGTGGCTGGTAGCAGGTACTTGTGGCTAGCTCTGTGCCTTCCAACTGAAAAATCTCCTCCCAAAACGCGTTGGTGAAGTGCCCATCTCTATCACTAACTATCTTCCTGGGTAAGGCATGCAACCAAAATACCTCTCTAAAAAATAACTCCACCACTTGTATGACCTTGTAGTCCATAGGTATGGAAAATAAATGTGCAAATTTGGTTAGCCTGTCGACTACCCAAAATACACAGTCCCTACCTTGCACTTGAGGAAGGCCTGTAATGAAATCCATAGAAATGATCGTGCATTTTTTCTCCAGAATGGGTAGAGGTTGAAGTAAACCCACAGGGTGTGTCTTCTCGGACTTGTTCTGCTAATAATTTTTTCACTCCCGGATGTGTTTCAATACATCATACTTGATACCCTTCCATGAGAATCTCTCCCTGATATGCATGTACGTTTTGAAGTAACCCTGATGCCCAACTGCAGGGGAATCATGACACACCTTCAGAATATTCCCCTTCAAGGTAGATTCTGGAACCAATTAGATTCGATCCTTGTATAAAATGACATCATCTAGTACTCGGTATCTATCATCAACCACCTGTCCATCCATCACCTCACAAGAAAATTTCTTTTTGGAGTATTCTACCAACAAATGTGCTTTCGAATCCATGCAAATGTCCATCATCAAAAAACCTAGTGGCCTCCTGGAAAAGGAATCTTCTATGATGTTCCTCTTTCCCTTGACATACTCAATGTCAATGTGAAAGGATTGGATCTTGGAGACCCACTTATGTTTTCTCTCATTGAAGTCCTTCCGATCTAGGAAATACTTGAGACTATTATGATTAGTCTTCACTATAAATATGCTACCTACCCGATACTGCCTGAATTTGGTTAAGGCATGCATGATTGCTAGAATTTCCTTGTCGTAAATAGAGTATCGTCTCTCCAACTCATTGATATTCCTGCTCCCAAACACAATGGGATGGACTCTCTTCATTAAAATTTCTCCAATCCCCACACTTGATGCATCGCACTATAAGTCAAACAACTGTAAGAAATACAGAAGGGATAGAACATGACATGTTCTCATAACCTCCTTCATTTTCTCAAAAAAAAATTGTGACTCCTTTGTCCAATGGAAGGATCCCTTCTTGTTCAAATATGTGTGTGGTGCTCCCAACTATGAAAATCCCTTGATGAACCACCTTTTGTAACTACATAACCCAAAGAATCCCTTCAACTCTGTGAGGTTCTTGGGTATTTTCCAACCAAAATAGCCTTGATCTTCTTCTAATGAACCTGTACCCTCCGCTCACTGATGATATTCCCCAAGTACAATAGTTCTCTTATGCCAAACTCACATTTGGACTCCTTGGCATATAATGACCGTGCCTGCATAATTCCCAAGACCTCCTCTAGATGTGCCAGATGCTCATCCCATGTCCTGTTGTAGATCAATATATCATCAAAGAATACCAAAATGTATTTCCTTAACTTCCATATGAATATTTGGTTCATGGAAGACTGGAAAGTGGCAGGTGCATTGGTCAATCCAAACGACATGACCAAGAACTCAAAATGGCATATGAATGATGTATTCTCTATATCCTGCTCCCCGATGTTGATCTGATGATATCCTGAACACAAATCAATCTTGGTGAAGAAAACTTCCCCATGTAATTCATCCATCAACTCATCTATGCGCGGAATGGGGTACCTATTCTTGATTGTTTTCTTGTTGAGTGCTCTATAATCAATGCACATCCACAATTTTACATCCTTCTTTAGTACCCAGATGAATGAAGAGGCAAAAGGACTTGTGATGGGCCTGAGGTGGCCCATTTCAATCAATTCTTTTATTTATTTCTCAATCTCTTCATTGAATCTCTTGGGGTGCCTATAGGGCGCGGTGATCACCAATGTATCCCCTACCTCCAACTCGATTGTATGCTCAAATCCCTTGTCTGTTGGTCTCCCTGGTGGTATAGGCCCAAACACTGGCTCATACTAACTCAGGTGCTCTTTGATCCATGGATGGTAATTCTCTCTACCCTCTAAATCCTTCCGCATGGTGATTAAACACTCTGCTGCATAGGATACATCACTGTGAAGGAAGATCCACTCCATCCTTTTTGTTGATACTGCTAATGGTGCTCCTGTAGACATGCCTCTCAGTACCACTCTCGATCCACTTGCATATTTGAAGCTCATGGAAATGTCTGATAGCTGAACCCAATCTTCCCCAATGAATATAACCACTGTACCCCCCAATACTGCATCAATATCTAATAGGTCAACTACATAGAAAGTATCTGTCAGGGTGTAGTTGCCTAGTTTGACCTCTAGGTTAGGGACCATGTTTAAACATGTCCAAGAATGATTTTAAGATGGAAAATTATTTTAAAATGTAGAAAACTTGGCGAATCTTACTAATCCTTCATATGCCAACAACAAAATGTTTGGAGATATTTTTGTAAAAATATTCAAATTTCTAAGGATTTCATATAGTTTGTATAAAATTTTGGCGATTTTTAAGGTAAAATAATTTTATCCTATAGAATTTGGGATAATCGTTTTTTGAAGAGTGAATCTTTTTTTGGTAAAAACCTTGAAAAATTAGTCGATGAGCGACATTTAGCCCCTAAAATCATCCCTGAACATGTCATCATGTATCCATCTTCCATTGCCACATAGAATCCCTCAAACTCCTGAGTGTGTAACCCCCTCCTAGCTACTAAGGATGCATCTATGAAATTGTCGGTGGCCCCACCATCAACTAAAGCAGTCATGTGCTTCCCCTATACAAGGCCCTTGAGCCTAAGAGTGTTGTACCCGGGTACTCCAAAAAGGGTTTCTATGGTTCCCCCTTTCACCTCTCTACGAGGTTTTGTCTTCTCCTTGGGTTGTGACTTTGCTGGCATCTAAGGTTTCTTCGGCTGCTACTCTAGCTCATGTGTGGTATCATCCTTTGAATCACTATTTGCTTATGCCTCGATATCCTCATCCTCCTCCTCACTGCCTAATTCCACCTCAATGTAGTAAATATTTCCCTTTCCCATGCATCTATTCTCTGGGAATCAAGGGTCTATGCAACAGAAGAAAATCTTCTTCCTCATCAAATCCCATCTCGTGTCATCATCTAACTTGGGCTTACCCTTCCATTCCCTTTGAGTATTTCTCTGATCCTTGTCTCTCTATGGTACAAAGAGTTTGGTAAAGGTTTTGGGTTTCAGCGCTGAGCCCCCCATGTCTCTCATGTACACAATGGACTCCTTAAGGTGTGAGGCTTGAAATCCTTAACCCAACCCCTCAATGAATCTGTCAATGCCTTAGAGAACAACATCACCAGTCTATGCTCCAATATATATGATACAACCACTTCTTTCCACTGAAACTTTGTGATGAATGCCTCAACTGATCTGGTCTGTCTTAATTGTGTAAGTTCCATGAAGTGGAGATTTGGATCTCTCTTTTAAAAGCTCTCCATCAACCTATCAGTGAACTCCAAATATGAAGTAATGTGGCTGTGACCCAATGTCATGAGCCCATGGTACCACCACTCGTAGGCCTCCCCCTCCAAGTGCAAGGTGGCGAAGCTGATAGCTTCTAACTCTATCGTTAGGTTAAGCTTGAAATATGTGTCAAGATTATGTACCCATGCCTGAGTTGAGCATCGTGATGATCCATCGAAAGTAGGAACGTTCAACTTTCCCACTTTCTTGATAAAATCCATGTTGTGAGTTTTCCCATTGCCCCTCTGTGCCTCCTGGGTCTATTTCGATATCTGATTGACCAGTAGTCCATCAAACTCATGTCTTCATGGAACTACAATTCTAGTGCCAAGTATTCTCTCCTGTACTCCCTGAACAGATCTTGTGGCACCACCTGCCCCTGAGCCGAATGTCCTCCTGTCTGTCCTGGTTGTCCCAACGATTGTCCTCCCTAGAACTGTGGGTATAAAGGTCGGGGAATCCTCCCAGGCGATGTGTAAGATAATACTAGTGAAGGGTTTGGACTAGTTCCACCCTGACACCCACTAGAGCCACTATCCCCACCTCCCTAGTATCCTCCTGAACCACTCGGCCCTCCTGTGACGTTATCACCTATAATTCTCATGCTATGGTGGAGCATATGTGCATTGATAGCCATATGATGTATGATGCTCGTCGTGTCTCTCTGTCCTCTAGCTAGGTCATTCAACATGGCATGTGTACTGTCAACATGTGTCTTGGGGCCTTTCCCCCTTCCCTCGGGTGTTTCACACCTGCCACCAATAGTCCTCTCTATCTCAGACTCTGTGTCTGAACTATTATGGTATTTTCCCTATAAATCTGGCTCTGTATTTGTCTGAGTGTGGAAGGGAGTATAATCCCTTTGGTTTCTATCTATCCTATCTCTACTACAACCTCTGCGGTATGAATGTACTCGTCCCAAATATTTCCTCGACCCTATGGGTATTCTTCACATGTTCCCGAAATCATGGGGTCATGAGAAGCACTTCTTCAAAGGCAGGCATGAATAAGTCTCTAATACCACTGAAATATCCCTGATCCAGTTGATCTGGATATCTACCACTGAACTACTATTTTTTCACTAAGATATGATACTCTGGGGGTTTTTGGATGCATTTGAGTTAATGTGTGAACATGCTTGGTAATTTTCAAATGTTTGTTTCATTCATTTAGTGTTTTAGTAGTATATATATGATGCATGCTAAAGGAAATACAACACAACTCACTGACATACATTATGAGGAAAAAGCAGGAAATACAATATTATGATCGAAGCAGATATACTAGTCATCAATTAGATCTTATGGATCATCAATCGAATACAAAAAAACTAACAAGAAATACCCATTCCTAGAATATGAGGGTTGATCTATGCATGCATGGATAGATAGACAAAAAACAGTTCCAGAAGCTCATGACAACTGCTATAGATATTGGAAAACTCACCCTGATGGTGATACTCGTCGGAACAGACTAGAAACTATCTCAAAAGGGCCACCCTGGCCTCTAGGATGATCATGGAAATAGTTGGACTGAAGATCTGATCTCTGAAGCTCTCGATGTCACACCCTGGGGGTTTTCACACCTTCTGGGTTATGGGAGTGCACCTTAGTGATCCCGCTGATAGAATCTGACGATATGTTTCTCGAAATGATCGTCCTGGCCTCCTTTGCAACGGGTTGGAAGGGTTTCCTCGGATATTCCCCGTAATACCCCATGGAACCCAAAATTTACTTCCTCAAGAGCTGTGCACTTTCTGGCCATTTGCTGCACTCTGGGAGATTCCAATGTCAAAAAATAATGACTGGTGGCTCAAAATATGTGCCTTGGATAGCTCTCAAATGTGTCAGAAGGGATATGCAAGATACTCCTCTGTCTCATGTGACCACACAAACCCTCTCTCTAACCCTTGCGCCCTCACTGGATCATCTTCACAATCACTGTACTAGATCTCCTGAATAGCACGGTGAAATACCTGGATGGTATCTTCGATAGGATAGGTTGGGTCTCTCAACACCGAAACCGATCAATGGTGGTGGTTTTCTTGAGAAATACAAAAAACAACAAGGTGGTCGATCTCCTCCTCCTTTGGAACTATCTCAACATCAAATCATAAGATAAAGAGGAATTAGGTCGAATTCCTCCATTTATACTCTTCCCGATCTAATTCACCATTGACATCACTTAAGCTAGGCGTTTTTCCTCCTAAGGTGAGTAATTAATTAATTAAGTCCCCCCTTTAACACCTTTTCATTATATTTCTCCGTTGACTTAGGCTTAAGTGACTTTTCCTATGCTTTTTGACTTTATTCATTGTTTAGCCATCAAATTTGTAACAACCCCTTCGTTACGACCACAAGCGACGCATAACTAGAGCATTATGCTTTTTGTTTTTTTTTTGTAGACAGGAAGTAACAACGACAACATTCAATCAAGGCAACTCGACGATGAACACAATGCACAAAATTTAGGAAACAAACAACATAACGACCTAGCATACTATCACATCAAACAACTGGAAGCAATATAAGAGAATCAATCAGACGGAAAATAAAAACTACTACCCGCCCATCCTACCCTCCAAGGTTAGGACCTCCGGGACACATAAGGAACGCTCAAGCCTAGGTTCCCATCAATTTTGACCATTAAAGGTCTCAAGGTTGGATATTTTTCTGAGGAACAAGTAGGTGTCTACATCCCGCCCAACACAAGCAAGACAACACCTACAAGCTAAAAGACAACATCAAATCAACCAAACAAAACAACACCAACCGACACACGTAACATGAACCTTCAATGCGAGTGAGAATTAACAATCAATGAATCAACATTTGCATGGTGCAGAAATAAATAAACAACATCCGATAATTAATGGCCTTTTGCCTCGCACCACCAGATAATCTAATATTTAGACAATAATTTAATTAACCTTAAATTTATGAGCGCGCAAAAGATATCTGACATACACAATCTATCTAGCAATAACCTACTTGAGGCACAATTCTATTTACCATAGGATTATTCCACCTATTAACTTATAACCATGTTGATAAGATAAAAATATGATGAAATTATTCCTTCAAAAAATTAATGGATTCGCTAAGCAAGATGGAGTGACACCTCAATTTATGGTGAAACATCATGAACTTCCATTTAAACAAATTTAATGATTTAATGATTTAATTTAAATGGGATCCATTCATAGGAAATAAGGCTTGGTGATAACCATATCCTAAAATAGGTTTCACTAAGGGTGAATCATTCTCAATGAAGGAAAATGTAGTTGTGATCAACATTCCCATTTCATAAAAATCCTTATATACAGTTTTCAGTTCACTCTTATTGATTTTTCCAAATAAAAATATTACCAAAATAATTCCCAACTAACATTTCTACGATATAGACTTTAAATAAACATACAAATTCAATTAAATAATGATGAAAAAATTCCAACATAACCGATATATATAGAATTGTTTTAACCATGCATGAATGCAAGAAAAACCTTTAGAAATTTAACTATTCATATCAATTTCAGAAAGTAAATATATAGTAAAATCAATTTCACCCCACAAGGATACCACTACTGCCATGCTTAGAAATGGCAGAGCATAAAATCAAGGAAACCTCCACTTGGCCAAATAATTTTTACACGCATAATTACACCGTACCATGCGCTGTGTGCACCAGGTAGGTACGATGGATGAGAACTA
This sequence comes from Picea sitchensis, assembly GCA_010110895.2. NCBI lineage: Eukaryota > Viridiplantae > Streptophyta > Pinopsida > Pinales > Pinaceae > Picea > Picea sitchensis. The sequence goes on along the minus strand of SNQJ01S0002104.1, from coordinate 265,473 downwards.
TTATAGAAAAATAAAACTGCCACACGTTGTTCTCAAGCCCTGGATGTAAGACTCCAATAAAAATGAAGTAAAACAAGGATAGGCGATTCGGTCGCCTAGATTACATTCGCTGCCAATAACTACAACCCTTACACGACAATGTCATTCATACAATTTCTGCCAGAAGGTTTGACAAAGAGAGAAGATAATCACCAGATCTGCACTCGCAATATCTCCCCTCATAGTAAAATAAAAAAAAAAATGCAGTAATCACGCAGTAACAAAAAAAACACAGAAATAAAAAAAAAAATCTGTAATAAAAAAACACAGTAATAAAGACGCAGTACTCACGCAGTAATAAAAATGCAATAGTCACAACAAATTTGATTTTGGGGATGACTTCGATGGAAACATGTACTTCAATTGGAGCAATAATCCAACTTATCACACACAACAATCTTACATTGGGGATATTCTTTGACTAGCCTATTTGCTACATAAATAAAATATCGACGAGATTATTTGGATCTCTGTGTTCTTATAATAAAATATATTTGTAATAAAAAAAAGGATATTAAAATCTTGGCTTAGATAAACCCAGGAATATAAAAAAAAACACAGGAACATTTAAGGATAAAACACACAGACAATTAATAATAAAATTAGAGATAAATCTTCCCAAGGGGAAGAAGGGAGACGCTGGGCGTCTTCATTTAACGAAAACACAGAGGAACTCGGGCAACATGAAATGTGTTTCCCCCAACCCATGCAGGGCATCTTTGTTATAGAAAACACAGAGCAACTCGAGTAAAGCGCAAAGGTTTGGGGTTGGGTCATCATGAACTTCTCCAGAAGTCAACCACGATGTGCCACCATACACCACAGTCACCGAGGAGAAGTTGATAATGCNAGCGTGAACAATGTCGGTGTGAGGTATAGGATTATCCGAAATGACAAGAAAGGGCCAACTACAATCAAACTTTCCTCTAGATATACGATTATTAAGAAGCAGAAGGAAGACTGAAAAGAAGCAAGCTTTCAAGAAAAACTTAAATAGGAAAAAAATTGAAATGGGTTAATTGTAGTTTTAATCACAGCTGTCATCACAACACTCATTAAAACAACTGTAAATCCACTATAAAAAAAATCCAAGGCAACAAAAATTATGAAATTTAGAATGTTAATTCAAGGGAGAGTGCCACTTCCATTAAGGATCGATTACAATGCAACAATGACTACAAGGGAAAGACGCACAAGCATAACATTCAACCCAACAATTCCAAATTCACCTTAATTTATGCTAGGAAAATGGTGGGAAGCAGTGCTTGGTCTGGCCACGAAAAGATCAGACAACTCCAAAAGGAAAAATGAAATACAATCCATCAAAATCACATTAAAATATTTTAAAGGAATCACAGGCAAGGATGGGATCTGGTGCTCAACAATTTTAAGAGAGATATCAATGAAAAGTTTTCAACGTATCTAACAATATATGATCAAACAAGGAATTCATATAAACGAACATTTTTCATTAAATAATAAGGGAATACTGAAAATAATTCACTGCCATAATTTTAATTCTAAGCTGGAAATAAAATTATTTGAATTACATTTCACCATTGCTGTCCAAAATCAACTTCAACATTTTCCATTAGATATTCATGTACATAAATTAAACCAAGATTTTTCTTTTATTTTTTTACAAAACAATCGTGCTTGCGTACCTGTAACCGATGACGAATAACCAGAAGTCAATATCCTATGCTTGCGGTCCATTCAAGTCCTGCTTGCGCTCCATCCAAGTACTGCTTGTCGACCGTTGAGACCTCACCAGTACCTTCCAGCCAATGCTAGGGGTACTCTTCTTCCCCCTGATCCCCCTGAGCTTCAAAGGGACCACACACACAATACCAAATAATGCTAGCACCCAACTCACCTCGCAAGGTCGAGCTACCACTCATTACCCGAGTTGGGTATCCCAACTCCCACAAGAGAAAATTTAGTCAAGAGAAAATTTCAGCAGCGTAACGTTATGCAAAATAGACTTGATCCATACTCCTCATCCGCCATCCTTTTTATAGAGTTTTCAAGTGATTAGTTTCCCAAGCCCTCATTAGATTCCTTTTTCATTTATTTAATTAGGAAAAAACTCCCCCGTACAAATGTCGCCTGATCCTCTAGTTGCACCAGAAAATAAATTTATTATTTAATTAAATATGTCTATTTCCCTCACCCACCTAAAAGCATTCCTAAAACCGTTCCTTGGTGTCCCTTTATTCCCTTACATTTCTTAAATGACTTACGCCTTTCTTAAATCCTAGTTGAGTTCATAAATAGAAAGTTCCAAAGGCTAGATTCCTTAGTAAGTTAGACATTCCCCTTTTTTTTTAAGTTTCCCCTTTTTCTTTTAATTGAAATCAAAATTAGCAAGTTTAGACAAAAACAACCATTTACCCTTTTAATAAATTTAATCCTCCATTTTAATTTTTACTTTAATAATTAAAGTTTGAATTTCTTAACCCCCCCTTCTTGTTACATGTCTACTTAGTTTTTCTTTGTTCACAAGTTCTACTTAGACCTAGGTTTTAATTTCACTAGGTTGGGCGATAGTTTTTAAGGAAACAAATAGTTTTTAAACTTTACTAATACCATCATCTATTTAAGGCCGACCAGGTCCTAAGGATGCATAGTTTTCTAGGTACTACGTTTATTAATTTACCCGAGTTAAAACCACGATGTGCCCTTTAGGACGCACTATGTGCTCCAAGGGTGCCACTTGCCTCTTTATGTTTTATTGCGCGACGTGCCCTTCAAGACACACTATGTGCTCCAAGGGTGCCAGTCGCCTCTTAAATGAATTTGGTAGATGTCACACCCCTGAAGTCAATACTCTGTCAGGTGATATTGTGGGAGACTAAGGGCCTCTAAGGAATAGGGACCCTACCTTATTGCGCGCCCCTTAGAATCCTTGTGAGGGACTGTCACAATCTTCCCTCATGACATTGTGGGTTTTCTTGAACTAGGTAATCATTAACCTACAGTTCGATCCACGACAAGAGTGCTAGTAGGTTTTGATAGGGATGTTGCCACACCTCTCCCTCAATGTCTCTGGTTGTCATGCGTGACCCCTTTACTCCAAATGTGAGTTTGGTCGACAAGCTATCGTCAACCTACATCCATCAACGAAACATGTCAACTATAAAAAGTGACATCATAATATCTAGTCATATGTACATATGTCACATCAACAACATTCAAACCCTAACATTCCACTCCCTTAATCGATATGAAGTCCAAGGAGTTTCATCGATGCCTCGACATCCTCTAACATACAGAGTCGTGCACACTCAGGAGAACCCTGTCAATAACACATGTTGATGTAAATACAAGAAAAATAACATATCATCAAATCCACAACATCTCATAATCATAATCAAGACAACCGATAATATAATGAACCTGATCACTTGCACTCAAGTGTCCTCAAAGAATAAGTTCGCTCAATGTGTGCAAGAGAGGGATGTTACATACACCACCTCTTGTTTTAAAATTTGTCCCGAATTTTCACAGTATGTAAGTGTCAAAATAAAGTGTATCATATTATCATATGTCTAGCTATCAAAAAAAAATGGAAATTGCTGATGCATATCATATGCATCCTCCCAAGTCGCTGAGTGTGGACTATAGTTGTCCCACTAGAACTTGACCTGATCTACCATTTGATTCCGTAGTTGTCGAATGTGATGGTACATAATGCGGATTGGCTCCACCGTGAGCACACCTTGGTCTGATACCTATAAGGAACTCATGTCAATAACATGCGTAGGATCACTAACATAATGTCTCAAAACAAATACGTGAAAAACATCGTGCATACACCTCAACCAGGAAAGGCTAGTCGATAGGCCACATGAACCTTATTTTCCACAATATTGAAGGGTCCCATGAACCTAGGAGAGAGTTTATCACCCTTTCCAAACTCGATCTAACTCTTATGCGGTTTCACCGGCAAGAAGACTTGATCGCCAACTTAATAACTACGATCGACACGATGCGCATTGACATAACTCTTCTGTCGATCCTGCGCTTCCTTGATCCTTTGTCTTATTGTTTTCATTTTATATTCCATTTCTTGGATCGCTTATGGTCCCACCAGGACCCTATCCTCAAGCTGATTCTAAGTCAAAGGCATCCAACACGGTCTCCCGTAAAGAAACTCAAAAGGAGCCATCTTAATGGTGCTTTGATAACTGTTATACACAAATTCTACCAGTGGAAAGAACTCTTCCCAACGCTTCTTTTGGTCCATCACATACATATGAAACATATCCTCCAATATTTGGTTTGTTCATTAGGTCTGCCCATTTGTGCCCGGGTGATATGAGGTACTAAAGTTAAGTTGGGTTCCCAAGGCCTCTTGGAAACTAGTCCAAAATCATCCTGTAAACACTGATCCTCTATCAGATATAATCCTCTTAGGCACGCCATGCAACCTCATGATATCACTAATGAAAAATCTATCTATGTCAGGTGTCTGATATGTCGTACACATAGGAATAAAATGATCACTCTTCGTCAGAGTGTCGACTACCACAAAAATTGAGTCGTGTCTCCTTGCCGTCAGTGGAAATCCAACAATGAAATCCATCAAAATGACCTCCCATTTTGATTCCAAAATAGCATGTGGTTGTAGTAATCCTATCGGATGTCTATGTTCAGCGTTCACCTGCTGACATTCTAGACATATTTCCACACAGTTGATTATGTCTGCCTTCATTCCTTTCCAGAAGAATAAGGGTTTAAGGTCTTCCCTCATCTTCGTGACTCCAGGATGAGCCATGTACACTGCTCTATGAGGCTCGTTTAGCCTCAAACTCCTCAACTCGTCATTGGGTGGTATGTGAATTCAATTTTTAAATCTCAATAATCCGTCGTTGTCCACCGTAAATCCCTCAAATTTTGGTACCATCATTGTGTTTTGTCCGATAAAATCCTTGACCTCTTTGTACTAGTCATCGTCGCGCTGTAAAGTTAGAATATTTTCAAGTAGATTCGTTTGAAGAGGCATCACCGAAAATATGTGTTGTCTCCGAATCAACGCATAAGACACTCTGTTCACTGTTCCTTTTATGTAAGTAATCTCAAAATCGTACTCACTAATCAATTTTGACCAACGCCATTGTCACGCGTTCAAGTCGCTTTACGTAAAAATGTGTTGTAGACCACAATGGTCCATTTTTAGTTTGAATTTTCGTTCGATCAGGTAGTGTCTCCAAAATCTCAAGGCATAAACAATGGCTAACAAATCCAAATCGTGTGTCGCATAGTTCTCCTCATACCTTCTCAACTTTCTTGATATGTAAGCGATCACTCGATCGTCTTGCATCAAGACTCTGCCTAAGGCTTCCTGGGATGCGTCAGTGCATACCAAGAAGTCCACGTCCATGTCAGGGACCTTTAGTATCGGTTTTTTCATCAACATCTTCTTGAGCCTTTGAAATTCCTACACACATTTCTTGGTCCAAACAAACTTCTTGTTCTTTTTCTGCAATTCCGTAATTAGATTTTCTATCTTCGAAAAACCCTAGACGAACTGTCGATAGTATCCTGCTAAACCCATGAAGTTATGCACTTATGGGACATTTGTCAATGTAGGCCATTCCATAATAGCCTCAACATTTGTTGGATCCATAGAGATACCTTTGTCGGAGATGACATGCCCTAAATAATGAATCTTCGATTGATAAAATGAGCATTTAGACACTTTCCAAAACAATTTGTTCTCTCGAAGACACTGTAGCACCAAGCGCAAGTGCTCTTCATGCTCCTCCATCATCCTAGAATATATCAAAATATCATCAATGAATACTTGGACAAACGTGTCCAAGTATTCGCAAAACACCCCGTTCATCAAGCTCATAAATACCCCAGGGGCGTTTGTCAATCCAAAAGGTAAAACAATAAACTCGTAATGACCAAACCTTGTCTTAAAGGTGGTCATAGGAATGTCATCCTCCTTGATCCATATCTAGTGGTACCCTGATCTCAAGTCGATCTTTGAAAACATCGTCATGCATTTCATCTGATCAAACAAATCATCAATCCTTGGCAATGAATACTGATTACTGATTCTTGATCGTTGCCTTGTTCGATTGACGGTAGTTAATGCAGAGTCTCCACGACCCATCCTTCTTCCGTATGAAAATAACAGGCGCACCCTCGGTGACACACTTGGACGTATAAGTCCTAGGTCCAACAACTCCTTCAGTTGCATTTTCAAGTCCTGTAAATTAGGGGTCGACATTCGATAAGGCGTTCTCGCTATCGGTTTAGTTCTAGGTTTTAGGTCTATGGTAAAATTAAATTCCCTCTCAGGAGAAAACTCTGGTAATTCTTCTGGGAAGACATCCACAAACTCTCGTACTACCAAAAGGTTTTACAGTCCTTCCACCATGCCTTTTTCATTTAATGCAAGGATCATATATAGCTGGCATCCCTTGCACAAGCTCTTTCGTAGATGGAAGGAAGAGATGAACCTGATAGAAACTCCTTGGTTTCGATCTACTATCACGCATCTATGTCCCTCATCATCGACCAAGATCAATTGTTTCTTGTTACAGTTGACTATCGCATCATGCGATTCCAACAAGTCCATATCGATCATGATGTCATAAGACCCTAAGGTTGTGACATACAAGTTGGCCCTAGTGAAAAACTCTCCCAGGTTAAGGCTACAGCCCGTAACCTTCCCTCCAACCTTTTGTTTGGCTCTCAAAGCCATTTCTACAAAGCTAAACTCGTCCTGTTCGACTGCCTTTACCTTAATTATTTTTAGTGTTGCACCAAAAATAAAACTCTCTGTAGAACCTGGATCTATCAAAATACTAAGGGTCTGGTCAGGGACGGTACCTGACATCTTGAGAACAGTCGACTGGTGCTCTTCCTAGTGGTTATTCACTACTGCATGAATCCGATGGGTCTTGACCAAATCTCCCACGGTAATGGGTCTGACTGATCCATATGCTCTGGTCCTCTCCACTAGTTATTCACACTAGTAATGTGGCTCTCCACATGTCCAACACCCTTTCTTTGGTCTAGTACTCCTAGTACTTGGAGTAGAAGCTGATGGCCCACTAACCTGGAACCCTGTTTTGTTATGCTGAACAAGCCTAAATTACTACTGTTGCGGTTGACACTGGTGATGGTGTTGTGGTCATCTATAAGGAGTCCACTATTGAGTCACCTGTCGTCGTAGTGTAGTGTATGTGGATCCTCTCTGGGTGCCTCGAAATCCTGGTAAATGTCTAGCTGGTGTCTAATGCTACAACGCACTAGATGACACCTGTCCTGCTGGTCTCGCTGGGGTCCTGCTCTGACCCTCGCTAATAAGATCCTCCTTTTCTATGAGGGCCTTATGAAAAACATCATGCAAGGTTTGAGGCATCATAATCCTAACCTTTGCATGAATGATGACATTAAGGCCAAACAAGAACTTGCTGACCTTAATTTTCTCGGTATTTAGGTGCGAAGCATACCGAAGAAGCTCCATAAAATGAGCCTCGTAATCAGGCATCGTATGACCACCCTATCAAAAAAATTTAAACTCATTGAGATGACGCTCAATGAATTACTCAGATAGATACCTCTCCCGAAACCGTTCCTCGAACATTTCCCATGACATGTCTTCGACAACCATGTTCAATTGCAAGAGGAGTGTCTTCCACCATAGAAGAGCGCTCCCCTTCAGTTGAAAAACCACCATGTAGACCTTCATTTTGGATATATAGTTGCGAATTGCAAAGCACATCGCCATATTCTCAAACCATGCATCGGTGGATGTGCCATCCGAGGCACCAAAGAACTTGGGAAATTTGACCTTCTTGAGTTAGAGGTGAATGATACCAGTATTGACCGAAGCATGTGGTGGACACTCAAGAGGTACCAGTGCCCAGTCCTCATCTCTATCAAAACGGCTGATCAGTGCCTCAGACATCCCCTGAAAGTACCTCATCATCCCAACCACAACACCCACAACTATCTATTCTTGCCCGAAAACTTGTTCGTCTCTCTGGGGGTTAGACCCCTTAAGCATGGATGCTACTGGGGATGTCGTGTATCCTCCCCTAGCACCACGTCATCTACCTCCTCGACGTCCTCTAACCATGATTACCTACACAAATACAAATCAATTTAATTAGCGACATTTTGTAAACAATTATCTAATCAATGGAATCCATAGTGATCCCAAGTCGTGAGTTGAACCGACTTTGATAAAATATGTAAAAACCCATTCGTTACAACCACATGTGATGCATAACTAGAGAATTATTCATTTTTTTTTATAGGCAGGAAGTAACAATGACAATATTCAATCAACGCAACTCAACGATGAACACAATGCACGCAATTCAGGCAACAGACAACATAATGATGATCTAGATTATTTTCGGCACGAAATGAGAGCGGAGATATAATAAAGAAATGAACAGAGATATCGCGTATATCCAATAATATAACATAAATATATCAGATATGCAACCATAAACACAGAGATACAGTAATACACGATTTCTATTAATGAAAGAAATGTACAAAGACTGTAAAAATATAGAGTGAAAGACTCGCTAGAATGGTGGCAGCTTATCTCTAAGAAGAGATGTGACGGCTACTCACATTCACAAGAAGATGATTACAATGAGGCTCTAAAGGAATTTTTACAATAAACAAGAATTCTGAAAACCCTAGACATCCAAAAACCTAACCCTAGGAGATGAAACACCAAAAGTCATGTGGGCCCCGTTTGGGTAAGTTAGTACATCAACTTCTCGGGGTCGTAAATTTTGCATATGATCTCTGTTTTAGGTGTATGATAGCTCGTTGGAAAGGTATCTTCGAGGATATTAATTTTTGGGGCTCAATTATTCCTTCAAATATCATTGAGAACCTCTATCTTGAAAAACTTTCATTTGGGCCCTCGAAATGGCCCCGAAAGTTAAAAAAAATCATTTGGGCCATTGCCCCTTGCAAAATTCCTATTGAATATATTTTATGMAGCATTGAAAATAGTATTAAAAACCTCCCAGATAATGCTAAAGAAGAAATCAKAAAAGACTTCTCAGTAATTCTCTGTAGAGTAAAACCACCAAAGAACAATATCACCAAAGAAGAATTTTTGGCTCTAAAATCCCTAAACAATAATAAGAATTTAGTAGTTCTAAAAGCAGACAAAGGTGGGGCTGTTGTTGTTATGAATAAGGAAAACTACATTGAAAAAATGTTGGATCACCTCAATAACAATGGAAGTTATAAGAAACTCAATAAAAACCCCTTAAATAAGATTGCAAAAGAAGTTTCCAATGCCATTAAATTAAGCAACATAAAAGACGATGATAAAAAGAAATTGATTTTTAGTTGACCCTCCACCCCTAGGATATATGGACTTCCTAAAATTCATAAAGAAGGAGCCCCTCTTAGACCCATCGTCAACACAATAGGCAGCCCCACTTATCAACTTGCAAAATACCTMGCTCATAAACTCAAACCCTTAGTCAGAAACACTATCTCCTTTGTTAAAKACTCCTCTTTATTTGTAAACAAGATCAAAAACATTAAAGTCGATAAGGATGACATCCTCATCATCTTTGATGTTGTTTCTCTCTTCACTAAAATTCCCATTGACGGAGCAATGAAAGTCATCAAAAACATCATTGACCTAGGCACTGCCAACTTAGTTGAGCTTTGTTTGAAATCCACTTTCTTTAGTTTCCAAGGCGAAATTTATGAACAAACCTGTGGGGTCGCTATGGGATCCCCCCTCTCTCCCATCATAGCCAATTTATTCATGGAATATTTGGAAAACATTGCCCTAAACTCCTCACTCTTCAAACCTAAATACTAGAATAGGTTTGTTGATGATACCTTTGTCATCTGGCCCCATGGTTGTGACAAATTATATGAATTCGTGACTCACCTTAATAAACAATTTGATCACATCAATTTCACGATGGAGCTTGAAAATAATGATAGTCTTCCTTTTTTAGATGTTAGAGTCACAAAAAGACCTGATGGATCCTTATCCCATCAAGTTTATAGGAAGAAAACCCACACTGAACAATACCTACATGTTGACTCCCACCATCACCCCTCCCAAAAACTAGGTGTTCTAAACACCTTAGCCACTAGAGCCCTCATAATTTCTGATGATGAACACCTAGAGGAAGAGAAAAATCACCTCCTCAATGTTTTTAAAAATAATGGCTATAAAAAACATTAGGTAACCAAAGCCTTTCAAAACGCCACCAAAACACTGAGGAATAAAGAACAAAATAATAATTATGTCAAAGAGTTTGTTGATCCCATCGAACATAAAGGTGTCTATATGATCACGTGTTCGTGTGGTAAACAATACATAGGAGAAACAGGTCGTTCCTTTAGAATTAGGATTCAAGAACATGCCGCTGACATCAAACACAATCGCACTCGTCCCTTAGCTCTCGCAGAACACTTAGATAAAACTAAACATCACATTTGTATTGAAGAGACCAAAATCCTTGCCAAGATAGATCATTATCACAATAGAAAATTCAGAGAAGCAATCGAAATTGAAAAACAACCTAATAATCTAAACAGAGATGATGGATGGAAAATTAGTCAAAATTGGATCCCTACCCTAGCCAATATG
>SNQJ01S0002104.1:242700-254763 GCA_010110895.2 Picea sitchensis | reverse complement strand
TCCCTACCCTAGCCAATATGAATAAGTCTAAATATTAATTTATAAACATTGTCGGCTCTTATTAAATAAATAATAATAAACAAACAAATAATTAATTATTAAACAAACAAATAATTAATGATTTAAACAAACAATTATAATTTCTAAAAGTTTTATAATTCTTGTTCAATATGTCGGCTCCTTATAAAAACTTTTCAAGTATTTATATACCTGTTATATCCCTTTTCCTTCATTTCTCACAAACACTTTCCTGATGATGGACCACACTAGTTTGGTCCGAAACGTCAAAAATCAAAAAACCTATGCGATGAATCCGAAAGAACCTTCTGATCAAAAATAGTAAATTGCCAAATTTTCCAGAAAATTGTTTTGAGCCAGTCGGAAAAGGTGGGTGGCCACCGATATCCACCTAGATAAAAAAACCTAGCATACTATCACATAAAACAATTGGAAGCAATATAAGATAATCAATCATACGAAAAATAAAAACGACTACTCGCCCGTCCTACCATGCAAGGTTAGGACCTCCAGGACACATAAGCAACGCTCAAGCCTAGGTTCACATTGATTTTGACCATTTAAGGTCTCAAGGATGATGAATGTTATGATGAACAAGGAGGTGTCTACATCCCGCCTGACACAAGAAAGACAACACCTACAAGCTAAAAGACAACATCAAATCAACCAAACGCAACACCACCAACCGACACACGTAACACAAACCTTCAATGTGAACGAGAATTAGTAATCAATGAATCAACATTTTCATGGCGCACAAATAAATAAACAATAGATGATTATTAGTGGCCTTTCGCTATGCACCACCAGATAATCTAATATTTAGACAATACTTTAATTAAAATTAAATTTACGAGCGCGCAAAAGATATCTGACATATACAATCTATCTAGCAATAACCAACTTTAGTTGCAATTCTATTTACCATAGGATTCTTCCACCTATTAACTTGTAACCATGTTGATAAGATAAAAATATGACGGAATTATTCCTTCAAAACATTAATGGAGTCGCTAAGCAAGATGGAGTGACACCTCAATTTATGGTGAAACATCGTGAACTTCCATTTAAACAAATTTATTGATTTGATGATTTAATTTAAATGGGATCCATTCATAGGAAATAAGGCTTGGTGATAACCATATCCTAAAATAGGTTTCACTAAGGGTGAATCATTCTCAATGAAGGAAAATGTAGTTGTGATCAACATTCCCATTTCATAAAAATCCCTATATACAGTTTTAAGTTCACTCTTATTGATTTTTCCAAATAAAAATATTACCAAAATAATGTCCAACTAACATTTCTACCATATAGACTTTAAATAACCATACAAATTCAATTAAATAATGATGAAAAAATTCTAACATAACCGATATATATAGAATTGTTTTAACCATGCATGAATGCAAGAAAACCCTTTAGAAATTTAACTATTCATATCAATTTCATAAAGTAAGTATATAGTAAAATCAATTTCACCCCACAAGGATACCGCTACTACCATGCTCATAAACAGAAGAGCATAAAATCAAGGAAACTGCCACTTGGCCAAATAATTTTTACACGCACAATTACATTGTACCACGCTCTATGTGCACCAAGTAGGTATGATGGATGAGAACTGTTATAGACAAATAAAATTGCCACATGTCGTTCTCAGGACCGGGTCGTAAGACTCCAATAAAAAATAAATAAAACAGGGATAGGCGATTCGATCACCTAGATTACAGTCGTTGCCAATAACTACAACCCTTACACAACAATGCCATTAATATGATTTTTGCCAGAAGGTTTGACAAAGAGAGAAGAAAATCACCATATTTGCACTCACAATATCTCCCCTCACAATAAAATAAAATAAAAGCGCAGTAATCACGCAGTAACAAAAAAAAACACAGTAATAAAAAAAACAGTAATAAAGACACAATACTCACGCAGTAATAAAAATGCATTAGTCACAACAAATTTGATTTTGGGGATAACTTTGATGGCAACATATACTTCAATTGAAGCAATAATCCAGCTTATCATTCACAACAATATTACATTGGGGGTATTCTTTGACCAGCCCATTCGCTACATAAATAAAATTTTGACGAGATTATTGGGATCTATGTGTTATTATAATAAAATATATTTGTAATAAAAAAAGGATATTAAAATCTTGGCTTAGATAAACCCAGGAGTCTCGAAAAAAATGTAGGAACATTTAAGGATAAAACACAGAGACACTTAAGAATAGAAGCAGAGATAAATCTACCCAAGAGGAAGAAGGGAGATGCAGGGCGTCATTGTTTATCGAAAACGTAGAGGAACTTGGGTAACATGCAATGTGTTTCCCCCAACCCATGCAGGGCATCTTTGTTACAGAAAACACAGAGTAACTCGAGTAAATTGAGAAGGTTTGGGGTTGGGTCATCGGGCACTTCTCTAGAAGTCAACCACAATGTGCCACCATACACCACAGTCACCGAGGAGAAGTTGACAATGCATATACACAAATCACTTGAGCATGAAGCGCCAAGGATGGAGAGCTCATGGGATATATATATGCACTACACGTTGTTGAGGAAAATATATGAATTGATCTTACTCAAGAATTTTCAGACTTTACTTGGCTAAATTAAAGTAGATGGGAATATCACCCTATGTTTATAGCCAACAAAAATGTATATTCTAACTCACAAGTATTAATTACAAGTGCTTAGGCTAGTCTTTTATCAACAAAAGCTTGCTAGAAATTCACTTTTTATGTATTTTTCTGAACATATCAGTTGATGAAATAAATGTAAGAACATAAGTAAAGACACCAAGATGATACTCAAGATATATGAGACATAAAGAAATCCTTTATTTCATTTCAATTCACCAAAGAGTCATTGTCTTTACAAAACTTCACACAAAAATCTTGGACCAAAATCAAACTTAGAAATCCTCAATGGAACATACAAAAGGACCTCTGAAAAAAATCAAAACTGAACTCTAAAATATGGATCAACTTGCCACATATTGCTTCCCACTCGACTCTGCACAATAGCCTCTATCAGTCATGAAAATTAATTCATAAACAGACAAGTCTACACAGACTATCAAAGATAGATCAACACCTCTGAAGAACAAGTGTCTGAATGATTTGATTCATCCCTGAATATTGTTGTCTACAATAAGACCTTGCTATCACAAAATTGAATTAGGCTATGATGAATATATGAATGAAAGGAAACTAAATTGTCTCAACATAAACTCAAAGAGAAAACATTAGCATGCTTTGTGCTTCTATCCTCCTTTGTTCCTCCCCTTAGTTCAAATTTTAACAATTTAGAGTTGGTTAGAGTAGTTGAACTAACTTATTAGTTAAGCTAACATAACGATTTAACTAACTTTAGTTAAGGAGGGGGGGCGGGGGATTAATAATCATAATAGGGTCATAATTAAATAATAACTAATAGGTGGGACACCCTCGTGACTCCTTTTGTGATAACAATCATCACATCATGGTGCAGACGTCACCTGGGCATGTCCGCGATCACCAGGACCTTCTCTGACTTTGGCCCGAAGAGCGTAAATGCTCCTCTAATTCCATGTCAGAAATTATTTACCCACAGTAACTCTCCACTGATCTCCCTTACCAATCGGGAAATCGACATTCGTGAGTTCGAACAGCATAGAACTCACACCTCTGGGATCTCCGATCCCCGAATCCCGATGCCACCTGTCCTCCACTCCAGGCTTAACCTCGTCAAGAAATCGCGTATCAGGTTTTCGTGATTTCCATGGTTGATGTTCACGGGACTTTCCAAACCCTGAACTCCAATAGCCTGACACCTGTCAATATCCAAATGCTATCCCGTGGGGCCCGTCGCAATTCGGAGTTTCGCGGTTCCTCCTGCAAAAATTCGTACAACAACGGAAACCCTGAAAAGCCAATCCCCGACTCTCCTAAATCTCGTGCCATGTGTCCCCGCGGCGATCAACGGCTCCAGTTACGTCGGGAAATCGCTAATCGCGATTTCAACAGGCAACAAACTCCTGTCTCCGCAAAACCCGATGAGCTGAATCCCGATGGCTCTTGGCTCCTCCTTGGCGCACTTAGACTTAACCCATGTGCATTTCTTCAAGATCTAACGACTAACGGGATGTCGCAAGGCTTCTTGACGAATCCTAGCCGTTGATTCCTCCTCTTCAAGGACTCCTTCCAATCTAAAGCTCCTTCCTGCCCGATCCTTCTGTGAACCCCCTTCTAGGTTCTCCTCCGCGGTATCATGAAGGAACTGCCCCTCCTGAGCTTGTCAACTCTGATTCCTCCAAGGACTTCATACACACTCTTTGTGTTCGACCCTCAACAACTCCCAAAGTGTTGAATCTTTCAAACTCTGTGCACCTCCGACAACAGTAGTCTCTGCCTTCTCTTGCTCAGAATCGCAACTCTAAGGCTTCGTCTAGCCTGCGCAGGCCTTGCACTGCTCCAGTGCCAAATCTGCACTTCTGAGATGAATGGAAACAAAATATTTCTCTAATTGAAACAATTGAACCCTGCAGTCACGCACTCCTTGCGGACAAATTCAACTGCACTCCTTGCAGGAATTCTCTGGTTCAGTTAGAGAAACAATTGAAACTCATTCACTCATCTTCTCAGACTTCAATTCAACCATGAAATCACATACACAGCATATAAGAGCAAATTTATGACAAGAAACAAACATTTATGAGCATAATATCAACAATACACAGAGAATAACACAACCATGGAATTGAATCAAAGCTTTTCCATTTATTCAATATCTATACATGGTGGTTCTGCATACAATTTCTCTGCTGCTCTTCTCTTCTTTCTCTTGTTTGATAATCCATAGTCATCATACAATGAACAAAGGAGGGTGTCTATATTCCGTTCTCCCTCTCGAATTCTATGCTATCAAATCTAGAATTAAATGTTCTACCTACTTTACATTAAGTCTATTAAATGCCTCATCTACCTAAGGACGTGAGCTATCCGCTCAAAGTCCATTACAATATACAAGTTCTCCTCTTCCTTAAATGGCTTCATTAAAGACTCGTGCAACAATTCCAAAGTGAAGTTCAAAAAGAAATTTGCTGGCTCTTCCAGCTGTCTTCTGCTTTCGTGCTGGCTCGCTTGACGTGGGTGATGCTCCTGCATCATACTCCTCGGCTTGAAAACTTTCATGGGCTCCTGTCCATGATCTCCTGCATGGTATGTCCATGATTTTGAATCATTGCTTTGCTCTCCCAGCTAGCATCTTCGACTGGATGATTTTTCCATTTGACCAGATACTCGAAATACTGCTTCCTCCTGGTTTTCTTGCCCATTCGCTTGTCCAATATGCACTCCATCCGCGAATTCTCTGCAACTGGTAATTTCTTTTTCCACTGGACCACTGGTTCCTCAGTTCCAGTCTCTGCTTCTCCAACCCTATATGGGTATAAATCCAAAACATTAAATATCAGAGATATCCTGATGCCT
Organism: Picea sitchensis; assembly: GCA_010110895.2. NCBI lineage: Eukaryota > Viridiplantae > Streptophyta > Pinopsida > Pinales > Pinaceae > Picea > Picea sitchensis. The sequence goes on along the minus strand of SNQJ01S0002104.1, from coordinate 249,260 downwards.
TCCGGTAACTCAATCTCATAAGCGTTCTCGCCAAATTTCTTCAGGACTCTACAAGGTCCGATTTTCTTCATTTTTAGTTTGTTATATGTCCCCCTTGGGAACCTCTCCTTTCTCAAGTGTGCGAGAACTAGATCACCAACTTCAAATTGAAGTTGCCTCCGATGCTGATCTTCTCTGCGCTTATACTCCTGATTTGATTCTATCAGTCGCTGCTTCACCTTGCTGTGAAGTTCCTTCATTGCCTCAGCAAAATCCTCTGCACTAGCACTGCTAGTAGAAGTCTGTTTTACCTCCCTGAGTTCAGATACTCCTCTCAGTTGTGTCCCATACACAATCTGAAATGGACTTCTCCCGGTACTTCAATTCACTGAATCGTTGTACGCGAACTTTGCCTGTGGCAACACATTGTCCCAACTTCTATGGTTCTCTGTCACCAGGCTTCTTAATAAATCTCCCAGACTCCTGTTCACAACCTCCGTTTGTCCATTTGTCTATGGATGATAAGAAAAACTGAATGCCATGTTAGTTCCTAGCTTCTTCCATAGCGTCCTCCAAAAATTCCCTATGAATTTGGTATCCCTGTCCGATACTATACTTCTTGGCAATCCATGGAGTCGAATGACTTCTTTGAAAAACAAGTTCGCGATGTGAGTCCCATTGCTAGTTTTCTGGCATGGAATAAAATGTGCCATCTTTGAAAACCTGTCTACTACCACAAAAATGGAATCAACACCTCTCTGTGTTCTTGGCAAACCCAATACAAAATCCATGCTAATTGCCTCCCATGACCTCTCTGGTATGGGAAATGGCTGATAAAGACCTGCATTCTATTTCCTCCCCTTGGAATGCTGACAAATTCGACACCTGTCAACAAACCTCTTGACATCTGCTCGCATGCCTGGCCAAAAATATGATTCGCTCAGCTTTGCGAATGTTTTATCGTGGCCAAAGTGTCCTGCCAATCCACCACTGTGCTTCTCCTTTAGAAAATTTTCTCTCATGGAGAAATTTGGAATACGCAGTTGATTGCTTCTGAACAACAATCCCTCCTAGATCATGTAATCTATCCAAGGACTCCGATCTCTGAGAACTAGATTCTCAGCTGCTTCATATGCTTCTCCGAAATCTGCATCCCCTGCATACATGTCTTTGAGATTTTCAAAACCCAATGTTTTGACTCTGAATTCCTGCAACAACAAACATTTCCTGCTCAACGCATCAACCACTTTGTTAGCAGTACCTGAAATGTGTTTGATCACAAACGTAAAATTCTGCATATATTCTACCCATTTTGCATGCTTCTGGTTCAACTTCTCTTGTTGACTCACAAACTGCAATGCATGATTATCACTATACAATACAAATTCTTTTGGGATCAAGTAATGTCTCCACTTCTTTAATGCTTGTATGATAGAATAAAATTCTTTATCATATGTGGAGTATTTCAGCTTTGCTTCATCCAACTTCTCGCTGAAATATGCAACTGGTATGTCTTCCTGACTCGAGACTGCTCCTATGGCATACCCACTGGCATCACACTTCACCTGAAATGTCTTCTGAAAATCTGGCAACACTAACACTGGTTTCTCTGTGATCTTCCGCTTCAACAGATTGAAGCTCCTCTCAGCCTCGGCTGTCCAATGAAAATTCTTATGCCGCTTCTTCACCGTATCCATCATTGCTGCGATAATTCCACTTAAATTCCTAATGAACTTTCGGTAGAAACTAGCCAAACTATGGAAACTTCTCACCTCGAAAATATTTCTCGGTGATGGCCAATTCTTAATCACTTCTACCTTACTCAGATCCATCTTCCAATCATTTGCTGAAATCACAAAACCCAAATAAATGAGCTCTGTCTTCATAAATGAAGATTTCTTCATATTGATCAACAACTTCTCCTGTTGTAGCTTCCTCATCACAATAGCCAAATGCTTCAAGTGTTCAGCCTTTGTCTTACTGAAAATCAGTATATCATCCAGCTACACGACAATAAATTTTTCGATGAATTCCCTTAGGACTTCATTCATCAGCCTCATGAATGTGCTCGGTGCGTTTGTCAAACCAAACGACATGACTAGCCATTCGTACAAACCTTCATTTTTCTTGAATGCTGTCTTCCATTCATCAACTTCCCTCATGCTAATCTGGTGATATCTGCTCTTCAGATCAATCTTTGAAAAATAATTTTCCCCACTAAGGCAATCCATCATATCATCCATTCTCGGTAGTGGAAATCTGTACCTGATGGTTATTTTGTTGATCGCTCTTGAATCGGTGCACATTCTCCAGCCTCCGTCTTTCTTCGGACTAAGCACTGTCGAAACAACACATGGACTCAGGATTTCTCTGACCAATCCTTTGTCCAACAAATCCTGGACCTGATTCTTGACCTCCTCATTCTCCTGCGGCGTCAACCTATACGCATCTTTATTCGGTAAACTGGCCCCTGGTATGAGGTCTATGTGGTGACTTACACTTCTCATCGGTGGCAACGAATGAGGTAGTTCATCCACTATGATATCAGCGAACTCTTCCAGCAGTTCCTGAATCTCATCTGGAAAGTCGTCCACTCTTGTGTTAGTCAGAACAATTCTCGGCTTCCTGACCACAAAGAATTGTGGATCTTCCTTCTTCTCCATCTCTGTGAGAAGTTCTTTCCCACTCATGAGAAGTATTGTGTTGTTCACTTCCAGTTTCACCTCCTTATCTTTTATCGGAAGCAATCTATGTGTACTCCCATCCTTCTCCAGGGTATATGTGTTCATTCTCCCATCATGAACTACATTTCGGTCATATTTCCATGGTCTACCCAGCAATAAATGACATACATCCATGGGAATAACATCACATAAAATCTTATCATTATACCCACCTATCTTGAATTCAACTAAACACTGTTTAGTGACACTCACCTGATGTCCCTTTTGTAGCCATGAAACTTTGTATGGACTCGGGTGATCAGTCGTCTCCATCTCCAGTTTTTCCACCATCTCGGTTGAAACAAGATTGTCGGTGCTTCCGCTGTCCACAATGACCTTACATTTCCAGCCCTTGGTCTTGCATGCGGTTCTGAACAGTTGGATTCTCTGAGCTGTCTCCTCCACCTCCTTCTCGGGTGTCAAAAGGACTTTATGCACCGTCAGTGACCTTACAGCTTTGGTGTTTTCATTCTCAACATCACGCCTCTACGCTTCAGTGATGTGAGCTTCTCCGCTATCCTTCTTCTTCTCTGGACACTCAAATGACCTGTGCCCATTCTTCCCACATGTAAAACATGTGATAATGCCACCTTGGCCTCTTCCTCTACCTCTGGTACGAGGAAAAGTATTTGCGTCAGCATAAAATCGCTGATCATTTTGCTGTCCTTTTTGTTCAACATGTGGTTGTCCTCGCTGTGAGGTCCCACCTATTTCAATCTTACCCCGAGCTTTCTTCCATTCCTCCTTGGGCTTTTGATATTTATCTTGGGCAACTGCCTTGTCTCTGGGCTGAATTCTGCCTCGCCCTCGCTGACCTTTATTTCGACTCAGCTTCTCCTCGGCTTTCAGAGCCATCTGGTAAGCATCCTCAACAGTTCTGATAGTGACCATGCTTAACTCATCCTAAATGTCGTATCTCAGACCATTCAGATATCTCGCCACCTTCTCATCATCGCTCTCCCGATGACCTGCTCTAATGTTGAGCTTGTAAAACTCCTCGGTATAATCTTTTACCGTCATCAGCTTCTGTCTCAGGTTCTGCATTCGCCTGAACAGTGTGATTTGATAATCCCTTGGGATGAATTTTGCCTTCATTTTTGCAATCATTCGATCCCAGCTTTTAATTTTCTGTTTGCCTTTGGAACGTCTATCTTCCTGAAGCTCGTCCCACCATAATGCTGTATGTCCTTTCAATTTCATGACAACATTCCTGACCTTTTTATCCTCTTCGATGTCTTCATAATCGAAGTAGGTGTCAAGAGCTCGAATCCAATCCAACAACTCTTCTGCATCCAGACTCCCCTCGTAGACTAGAATGTCCATTTTGGTCTTGGAACTCATCCTGGAAATGGCTTTTATCAACCGCTCGGTTGATGCATCCTCTGCTGTGACCTCTTCGTCATGTCCAACTTCCTCTTCTAATTCAGAATCACTAAGATCCCCTGCACCAACTCCGCGTCTCTGTGTTGTCTCCATCTCCTCGAGCCTTGGTCGGAGATCTCGCATTTGCCTCTCCATTTCTAGATTTCCTGTCGGTCTACCTCTTCTTCACACCTCCCTATCTTCTGGGTCAGGTGACTGCCTCTCTCTTCTGGGTGGCATGGTGAATCATGTCTCCCTCTGCTACAGAAAACACGAGCCAATCCCGCTCTGATACCACTCTGGTGCAGACGTCACCTGGGCACGTCTGCGATCACCAGGACCTTCTCTGACTTTGGCCCGAAGAGCGTAAATGCTCCTCTAATTCCCTGTCGGAAATTCTTTACCCACAGTAACTCTCCACTGATCTCCCTTACCAATTGGGAAATCGGAATTCGCGAGTTCGAACAGCGTAGAACTCACACCTCTGGGATCTCCGATCTCCGAATCCCGATGCCACCTGTCCTCCACTCCAGGCTTAACCTTGATTTTCAAAATTTCAAGGGGGTCCCACCTACTAACATTATTTAGTCTTATATAATAATATGTTTTAGCAACACTTTTCAGGCGAAATTACGTTGACGTTTTCAATATTCAACACACGTCAAACACACTGAGTCACTGGCTACAAATAGCATGGACAGTGTCAGTGTGAGGTATAGGATTATCTGAAATCACAAGCAAGTGCCAACTACAATCAAACTTTCCTCTAGATATACGATTCTTAAGGAGCAGAAGGAAGACTGAAAATAAACAAGCTTTGAAGGAAAAATTAAATAGGAAAAAAAAATTGAAATAGGTTGATTGTAGTTTTAATCGCAACTGTCATCACAACACTCATTAAAAAAGAAGTAAATACGCTATAAAAAAAATCCAAGGAAACAAAAATCTGAAATTCAAAACATCAATTCAAGGGAGAGCGTCATTGCCATTAAGGATCAGTTACAACGCAACAATGACTACAAGGGCAAGACGCACATGCGTAAGATTTGGCCCAGAAATTCCAAATTCACCTTAATTTGCGCTAGTAAAAAGGTGGGAGGCGGTGCTTGCTCTGGCCGCAAAAAGATCAAACAACTCTAGAAGGAAAAACAAAATACAGTCCATAAAAATCCCATCAAAATATTTTAAAGGAATCGCATGCAAGGATGGGATCCTATGCTCAACGATTTTAAGATAGATATTAATGAAAATGTTTCGACGTATCTAACAATAGATGTTCAAACAAGAAATTCATATCAACAAGCATTTTTAATTAAACAATAAGGGAATACTGAAACTAATTCATTGCCACAATTTTAATTCTAAGTTGGAAATACAATTATTTGAATTACATTTCACCATTGTTGTCCAAAATCAACTTCAACATTCGCCAATAGATATTCATGTACAAAAATTAAACCAAATTTTTTCTTTTATTATTTTACAAAACAATCGCTCTTGTGTACCTGTAACTGATGACGAATAACCAGAAGTCGCTATCCCATGCTAGCAATCCGTCTGATTCCTACTCACACTCTATCCAAGTACTTCTTTCCGACTACTGAGACCTCACCGATACCTCTTAGGAAACACTAGGGGTACTCCTCTTCCCCCTGAGCCCCTTGAGCCACAAAGGGGCCACACACACAATAACATAGAATGATAGCACCCAGCTCACCTCGCAAGGTCGAGCTACCACTCGTTATTCGAGCTAGGCATCCCAACTCTCACAAGAGAAAATTCAGTCAAGATAAAATTCTGGTGGCGTAACTTTACGCAAACTAGACGTGATCCGTACTCCTCCTCCGCCATCCTTTTTATAGAGTTTTCAAGTGATTGGTTTCCCAAACCCTCATTAGATTCCTTTTTCATTTATATAATTAGGAAAAGCCTCCCTGTACACATGTTGCCTGATCCCCTAGTTTCACCATAAAATCCATTTATTAATTAATCAAATATGCCTATTTCCCTCACCCACCTAAAAGCGTTCCTAAAAATGCTCCTCGATGTCCCTTTATTCCCTTACATTTCTTAAATGAATTATGTCTTTCTTAAATCCTAGTTGAGTTCATAAATAGAAAGTTCCAAAGGCTAGATTCCTTACTAAGTTAGACATTCCCCTTTTTCTTTAAGTTTCCCCATTTTTCTTTTAACTAAAATCAGAATTAGCAAGTTTAGACAAAAACAACCATTTACGCTTTTAATAAATTTAATCCTCCATTTTAATTTTTACTTTAATAATTAAAGTTTGAATTTCTTACCCCTCCCTTCTTGTTACATGTCTACTTAGTTTTTCTTTGTTCACAAGTTCTGCTTAGACCTAGGATTTTGTTGGCATAGGGGCAGACCCAATGTTCAATGCTTCAACAATGCACCAACAAGACCCTAACTACTAGACCTTTCGACAACACCTGTGAAGCAGATGAAGTCTCACCTGAGGTAGAGGCAAGGGGGGTT
>SNQJ01S0002104.1:198321-242650 GCA_010110895.2 Picea sitchensis | reverse complement strand
GTTGAGTTCATAAATAGAAAGTTCCAAAGGCTAGATTCCTTACTAAGTTAGACATTCCCCTTTTTCTTTAAGTTTCCCCATTTTTCTTTTAACTAAAATCAGAATTAGCAAGTTTAGACAAAAACAACCATTTACGCTTTTAAAAAATTTAATCCTCCATTTTAATTTTTACTTTAATAATTAAAGTTTGAATTTCTTACCCCTCCCTTCTTGTTACATGTCTACTTAGTTTTTCTTTGTTCACAAGTTCTGGTTAGACCTAGGATTTTGTTGGCATAGGGGCAGACCCAATGTTCAATGCTTCAACAATGCACCAACAAGACCCTAACTACTAGACCTTTCGACAACACCTGTGAAGCAGATGAAGTCTCACCTGAGGTAGAGGCAAGGGGGGTTGCAAGACTCTAGTGTCTACAACCTAGCTGGGACACAGATCTGTGATTACAACACTTAACATAGCACTTAGCCAATGATATGCATTAAGTTATGATTCTTATTCACATCACAGATTCACCCTTATTACAGATCAACGTAGTAGTAATCAAGCACATCTAATCATTTAACACATAACATCAGAGAAGATATAGCATTTATTCATATATAAAGCTCTACTCATCAATGGATCTACCCATCACACATCAAGAACAGTGCACTAAGAAAATAGGTACATAAACATCATGAACAACATTGCACAAAGCAAAAAACCCCAGGATATACGTCCACCAACTTCTTCTTCTTATTTATTAGTCTCCTTCAATCTTCTTACATGAACTAAGCCACAGATCCAACTCCACAAAGGACAGGAGGTTTGCGTGCACCTCACCAAATCCTCCTTCCCCGAATTAAGTCCAGGCATAAAGCCAACTCCTGTATAACACAAAGCCTCTTACAATCGCTTACACTTTGCTCTGCAAGCCTTAACACGTCTTCTTGCACAAATCCAATTAGTCATGCACTAAGACAACCACAATTACTACTTATTACATCACTTAGCTACTTATTTATACATTACAAAAAGGCCTAAGCATGGGTAAAACCATGGGGCGACATCCCATACCCATTACATAAACCCTAAAATCCCAAAAGCCCATAAAAATGGTTGATATCCCGTGATCTCCACTTCGCTTGGGCGCTCCTTCTTCGACCAACCTGTCGAAGTCCCAAAAATGGTCAAACACGACCAATGTTTCCTCAAACCTTGGTCAACGACCAACAATTTTAATTTCACTAGGCTGGGAGATAGTTTTTAAGGGAACAATTAGTTTTTAAACTTTACTAATACCATCATCTATTTAAGGCTGACTAGGTCCTAAGGAGGCACAATTTTTTAGGTATTAGGTTTATTAATTTACCCGAGTTAAAACTACGACATTCCCTTTAGGATGCACTATGTTCTCCAAGGGTGCCCCTTTCCTCTTTATGTTTTATTGCATGAAATGCCCTTCAAGATGCACTACATGCTCCAAGGGTGTCAGTTGCCTCTTGAATGAATTTGGTAGACGTTAAACATCTGGATTCAATACTACGCCATGTGATCTTGTGGGAGACTAAGAGCCTCTAAGGAATAAGGAACCTACCTTATTGTGTGCCCCTTAGATTCATCGCGAGTGATTGTCACAGTATGCCCTCACGACATCGTGGGTGTTCTCAAACTAGGTAATCATTAACCTACAGTTCAAGTCACAGCGAGAGAGCTAGTAGGCTGTGGCAGGGCTRCTTCCACACCTCTCCCTCAATTTCTCTGGTTGTCATGCGTGACCCCTTTACTCCAAATGTGAGTCTGGTCGGCAAGCTATCATCAGCCTGTAKCCATCAACGAAACATCTCAGCTATAACAATCAACATCATAATATCTAGTCATATGTACATATGTCMCATCAATAACATTCAAACCCTATCAATCCACTCCCTGAATCAATCTAGAGTACAAGGAGTTTCATCGATGCCTCGACATCCTCTAATGTCCATATTCCTGCACACTCAGGAGAACCTAGTCAATAGCACCTGTCGATGTAAATACAACAAAAATAACATATCATCAAATCCATAATATCTCATAATCATAATCACGACAACCAATAGTATAATGACCTGGATCACTTGCATGCAAGTTTCCTCAAAGACTGCGTCTGCTCAGTGCGTGCAAGAGTGAGATGTTCGAAAATCACCCTTATTTCTCCTCTTGTTGCTTGTTTGTGCATGACTATAGTCTACGAAAAAAAATAGACTACTAAGTCACTCCCTGCTCGCCTACTCTTGGGAACAGGACATCACATACGGTTGGGTGGAAAAGGGAATCCATTTTAGCAGTTGCATCACTTTCTGGGTTCTAGATAAGTGTATTTTTCCAAAATCCTCACAATGTTAATCTCATAGATAATTATAGATTATTTTTTTATAGAAATATAAGTTCATTTTCCTGTTAAAAGCACCTTGAAAATTTAGGTGTGAATGTGAAAATGTTTCGGTTGAATCCCATTTGACTTATCTCCTCACTTATTGACTGCCTGTGTGTTAAAATAAGACTTATGGGTGAGAGCATTAATGTTGATTTAGCATTACAGTCCATTTTCTATTATAGTGGGGACAATTAAATAGTTATAATCTCTACAGGAAAATTTGAAAGGAGAGAGAGATTTATTTCTACATATTAGTGTTCTATTTTAGTTTGTCCTCAAGCCTTATTACAAAAAACTTAGAGTATATCAAATCTGGGTTTGCACTTTAGGGAAACAACCCAAATATTCAAAAATGCAAAAATCATTATAAATAGGTAGTAAGGAAGAATAATTTGGAAACAAACATGACCCTTCCTACTTGAATCAAAATATAAAATCCGTTTTGATTTCATTTGGGAATTAATAAACATTTATACTAAGCTTGTGTTAAAATCTTATAAATTTGGGAAGAATCCTTATAATTGTGGTAGTCTGTAATTTTGGGTAGAAATGTAAAATTTACTGTAGAGAAAATTCGTTTCTTTAAGACTAATTTCCTTAAATTTTGGGTAAGAAAAGTAAATCAAAGTAAAAGGAGAAAATCTACTGCTTTACCAGGAGAAGAAAAATTTAAATATGAATTCAGTTCCAAAATGGAGAAATTTCAAATCGTTTTATAAAGACTCCGAAATTATGTTTCTTTTGTATTATTTTCCCGTAAGAGAAAACAAGTCCATTTAAAATTTCCTGGTAATAAAACCGGGCAAGGCTATGGAAATATATTGTTATTATTATTATTATTATTGTTTTGGAAAATGGAGGATAACATTCCTAGAGAATAAAATACCTGAGACCAAGAGAAATTATAATTTAATACTATTCTAATGTCAAAGAACACCATGAAACAACCCTTGATTAAATTCTTTAACCATATTGTGGTCTTTGGGACTTTGGGGATTCGAGATGTTTGGGGTGATGGAACTGACGAGCTAAAATCACCGAAGGCATGAACTCTATGTTTCCTGTACCAATGTTGCATAGATATTAAATATAATAGATTATATTATATTACATTTAATATGATCATATTAATGTAATTGATTATAATGAACACTTATTGCAATTTCTTATATTATAATCCAAGATAATTAATTGTATTTGTATCATGACATAATACAAGTGGGACCCCTTCAGGACTCCGAGACTCTAGGGCTCCGGGAGGTTTGAGAATGGAGAGTGTGTTGAAGAGATGAAGGAGTTGGCTTAGAGAGTTTTCTCTCATTCCAATATTAAATATAATATTGGGGATTTAATAAACCTAGGACCAATTTTCAAACGGGTGTAATATAATATAATATAATATATAATACTAACATTTTATTAAAATACTTACACGTGGATGAGGCCAATCCATTTCCTTTTTAAAATTATCATTTAATGCGTAACACATATAAGTGTGGACCCCTTCAAGAGTTTGATACTCCAAGAGTTCCAGATGTTTGGACTCTGTTTGGGGTGATAGAGTGCATGAGATAAAATGGCCAAATGCCCGGACCTACCTTTCCCCATTCCAATGTTTGCATGGACATTAAATATAATTAATTACATTATATTATATTTAATGTAATTAAACCAATGAAATTAATTATAATAAGTATTTAATGAAATTCATTATATTGTAATCTAATATAATTAAATAATATTTTCATTACAATATAAGTGGGACCCTCTTCAAAACTTCGACGTTTAGGAATTTTGGGCATGTGCATAAGAGATTGTAGAGTAAATACGCCGAAGTCTGGATATTTACATAGTACTTGCTATTAATGAACCTAAGTACAAGTTAAAATTTTTAATTATATTATAATATAATTAATTTAAAACTAATTAGTATGAGTTAATGAGACGGGGCTTTAATATAATAATTAACACCAATCCATCCCAAAATGTTGGATTTCCAAGGAAAAAGGGGAGTAATCCTTGGTTTAATTGGAGTGGTAATTTAGGCCAATTAAAAATGGAATTTATGGGGTTAATTAATTTTAATGAAGATTAATTATCCCTAATAGGGATTAAATAAAATATTAATAGAGAAAGAGCAAGAATTTATTATGATAATTATTAATTAATTTGATAGGTCTATAAGAGTTGGACAAGTGTCAACCTTGGGTTGGGTGAGTCCTTGTATGCTATGATGGTGTGGAATTTTGGGTGACAGGGAGCCACGTGGGTGCCCCATGGAGGTGAGAGACCCCAATCGATGAAGGCCTAAAGAACTATAAAAGACCTTAACTTTCAATCCAGATCTCAAATATGGACAAATTTATTTTCGTTGAAGAACCCTCGTCGAATTGAAGATGATGTAATCCTAGTTACAAGGATTCAAGATGAATTGAGAAAAGTGAAAAATTTACACCCTATCCCTAAAAAAGGTACTTAGGGGTCGGGTGTGTGATAGTTCTAATCCATTCAGACTTTCATTTTCAGGATCTCTCTATCAGAAGTTCCTTCCATGCATTCTCTATGGATCCTTCCGAACACTGCATTTCAACAAGCCTAGAAGAACAATCCACAATGAGATATATGGTCCAGATCTCATCGGTTTGAGCTCCCAGTGAATCGACAACTCTTGTCGACCTAGAACACTACTGTCAGGGAGTCTAATGTGACAATTTTTATAGGTTTTTCTAAGCGGTGCTCCTTCTGAAAGGCTACTTCTGATACTCAGATCTCCGACGAACAGGAAGGATCAACTCTCCACACTAGATCTACGACTAAGGTTCTCTCACGGTTTAAGCAGGGAACTCGAACATGGGTACATGGCGATTCAAAGAAAGCATACTCTTTTCCTTCTTGGCATTGTCTGAGAATATTTAACCCCAAATCCCCAAATCTTCAGCTCGCATCCTAAGTACACAAGTGACGCCTCCCAACAACCCCCAAAGTGAATATTTTCTCATCTTGAGAACTTTCCATTCAACAGATTGGGAATAAAACATGATTATAGGCTCCCATGAGACCTCTCATGCATAGTCACCTCAGACAATTAGTCAATCTTAGAAAGAACCTCATTATACAAACAAAATCCATATTTTAGCATTCATTCAGCATGTTAAAAACTCCTTTAAAAACAAATGCAAATTCATATTCCATAACAAATATTTTCCAATACATTAAAAAACACTTCTCTCTTTGATATCGAGGGAATCATTCAATATATTTGAGTGATGCGACCATAGATGAAACCCTGTTCTTTTTAATGTATTGCAATTTTTTTATATGTCTCAAGATTACTCAAATTAATCAATGGAGAAAGGGAGAATAATGTTATCGTATTTATGTTGGTACCGAGGACTCGTCATATGCGTTAATCATTATTTTGGTTCTTGATGTATCTAGGTTCTAATTCTTTTATGTTAAAATACTCTTACTTTTTTTTCCAACGAAAAAAGAAATTTCAATGTTATTCATTAAGAATCAAAATAAACTTTCTAGTACGTAGTATGACATATAGAGTCATAAGTCATGACTACTTCTGTCGAATATAATATCTCTTCAAAAATATTTCTATCATCCACAAACCTATTAAAAAACATATGCTTGTATTAGTAACTATCACAATCTAATCACAGAACTATATCCTTTGCATCTAACTATAGCAATATCCAAAGGCCAAAAATAAAACTCCTTCCAAGACGAGGTAACAAAGATCCCATCTGAAGATAGAGTTCAGAAAATGAAGTAAGATCCAGAGTTGATTACAGAGTCTTCTAAGACTTCTTCAAAACTCAACCAACCAATCTGTTTGCCAAGAGAAATCTTAGACAAAGAGTTCGCCAAAGAGTTGTACTTTCTATGGACATGAAAACACTGTAGCCAATTGAACAAGTGTTTGAGATCCATGATCTTCTTCATCCAAGACTGCAAATTTGAAACATTCAAACGAGACTTTCTAACAAACCAGTCGAGAATAACCTTAGAGTCTCCCACTACCATTAATTCATAAATATGAACTCTGAAAGAAAAACTCAAGAGACCCCACAAACCAAGTAACTCTGCTTTAACATCTGATCCAACTCCAATAGAAAGATGGATCCTAAAGAAGTGATTACTACTAAGCTTAAGAACAATTCCATCCAATTATACATATTTAAAGGCAGTTTTTTTTTTAAACAACATATTCTCTTATTTTTTAAAATTAGACAATTTTTTAATCATTGGATTAAATTTAATTAAAATTTTGATTATATTGTTTAAATTTTTAATTATATTCTATAAAAAAAAATTAATTTATTTGAGATTTTAATGTTTATTACATTTTAACTATATAAATAAATACAAGTATATGATTCCTTAAAAAAACAAACAAATAGAAAATTTTGTAATTAATATATAAATAAATAAAGTATATGATTTCCTTAAAAAAACAAATAAAAAATATTGTAATTATTCACTTAAAAATTTCATTAATAAATTAATAATGTATTCAACATAATTATTGCTGTCACTCAGATTTCTAGGAAGACTTGTGGAGCATACAATTAGAGAAAGTTCAAATTAGAGAAAGTTGGCATACAATTTAAAAGAACGGATTAATGGAAGTTGAGCAGAATATCAAACGAAAGAGAGTTGACACAATGTTTAAAATATTGGAGAGGCAATTCCACAAGTTATTGGAAAAGGGAATCATCGATCTGGCTGCATTCTTGTTTCTCTCATTTAAAAATAAATTAAACTAATTCATGTAACGTTAATTTATATGTCCAATGATAAATAATATTACCTTTTGCATTTTATTATAATTAAAAGTAATCTTAAACATAAGATGTTGTTTGTATTGTTAATAAAAATTGTATTTTTATAAAATAAAAATTATCAATTTTTACCATTAAAAAAATATATTAAAATATTATTAAGACACTTATTAATATATTCAACTATATGACATATACTTAATAACATAGATCAACAACCTTTTATTTATTTATGCTTATACTACATACTTATTTGTATCATTACATTTGGTTTCAAATGTTTGTTTCCAACCAGAAGAAGGTATCTTAACTTAAAGAAAATTATCAAATTATATAAGTTAATAATTATTTATGATAAACAACCAATAAAATAAAAGAATATAATAAAAAACTTATCAAATTGTTTAAGTTAATAATTGTCATAGGATAAACAACAAAGCAAATTAAAAACTATAACCTAAAATGATAGATCAAAGGTTTATAATAATATTAAAAATTAAAAACTATAACCTAAAATGACAGGTCAAAGGTTTATAATAATATTAATATTATATAGAAGTTGGATTAAATGTGTTGACTTAAAGAGAGGTTTCTTAAGAAAATTATCAAATTATATATGCTAATAATTATCTATGATAAACAACTAATCAAATAAAAGAATATAACCACAATTTAAGTTAATAATTAACCTATGATAAACAATAAAGTAAATTAAAAACTATAACCTAAAATAAAACAATAAAGTAAATTAAAAACTATAACCTAAAATAATAGGTCAAAGATTTATAATAATATTAAGCAAATTAAAAACTATAACCTAAAATAATAGGTCAAAGGTTTATAGTAATATAATTTTATATAAAAGTGGGATTAAATGTGCTCACTTAAAGAGGTTTAATTTTGAAATTTAAATGACTCTAGATAAATAATATTAATATTAAGGATATAATTTAATGTATATATTATAATAAATAATTATTAATTTAATTAAAATTTATTAAAAAAAATAACAATAATATTTTATAAAGTTAAGAATATGGGCACTTTTCATAATATTTAAAAAAGATAAAATATAATTTTATAATTATGATATGTTGGGAGACAAATGCTTGAACTACATTTTAAGTTAGAATTGATTAAAAAAAATAAAAAAATTACATTATTCACTTGTAAATCTTTAAATTAAAAATATTAATTCTTTCATTATAATGTATAAGCATTGGTTTAAGGTGAAGTTTATTATGAATAATTTAATAACTTAACTCAAACTTTGCATTAATAAAATGAATAATATGTTTTCCCGGAATGATGTAAGCTATAATATTCTCTTTACCTTTCATCTTATTAAATACAAACACCTATGATCCATATGGCATTTTACCGATATTTTAATACCTGACATTTAGTTGAATGAATCAACCTTCTTATGCTAACCATTAGAGATATAATATATGGATTTGAAATACCCCATTTCTTTAATAAAAGTTTTATTCTCTCCCATATCTTCTTGCATTCATAATCTATATGCATTGATTTCTTATAACATGCTACAAGGTTAATGGTGTTGTCTTTACATGATTTATAAAGACTATAATATCATGTCAAGGAATATGGGCCAATGGATAACTTGAGGTTTATCAAAGTAGTTTTTTTATGAGGGTTTCATTATCTCTATTTGCAACATGATTATGGACTATTATAGAAAGTATTTATTATTATTATTAATTTTGAAAACTTATTATAACATGATTATAAAATTATTGTGGGAAATTTTTTTTTTTATTATTATTAAATTGAAAACTTATAATATATAATTGTATTGAGGGCTTGGATTTGAAGGTTGGTTGTAATTTTGAAATAAACATAGGTTGTCGAAGATATTTTCATGAATGTATACATTGTCGAAGATATTTTCATGAATGTATACATGGGAGATGAATGTATACATGGGAGAGTGATTAAGTATATTTCGATGATCAAGTTATACCAAGTTAAGTGTTTCCAAACCAATCTATTTCCAAATTTCATGAGATAAATACCCCTCATTTATTTTTCGTGAGTTAACTATTGGGTTTTATCTCATTCAATGCATTTAATCACTCATACATGGATAAACGATGATCATTCCATTTGTAAATTGTTCCACAATTTTGGGCTTGGAGTTAATAATGTATCCCTTTGTGAGAGCAAGTTTTGCATAATTATTTTCAATGTTTGATTCACACCAATAATCTATGTTGCTTTGATATAAAAAAAAAATTGTATCTCAATTATATTAATACATTAATAAATGTATAATTGAGCAATACATGGTTGTTCTTGTCAGTCACTTCAATTAGTTGAACTATGCTACATTAAATCCATCAACCCGAGGATCATAAATTGATGAAGCACAATGAAAAATATATGAAAGTCTTACTTTTCAATCTATCCCTAAATGACTACTTATGAAAAAGGAAAGTAAATTGTTCATTGGTTCAACTGCAAAAATAGAGTTCTCCTTAGTTGTAGAAAGAACATAGTAATACTTAATAATGTGAAAATAGAACTATAGAGTCACAAAGGAAATTATAACACTTAGGCTCACTAATATACTAGACTCTCAAGAGAATTCTTTCAATCATTTGAAGAAATTAAATTTCTTGTTGTGGACCTAACAATCAATTCTTCAATTGTTGTCTATTATGTCAGTTGTCTTTGTGTGAACACAAATGAATGAAATTGCATAAAGGAAATGAGCAGAAATATGAATCACACAATTGCATAAACAAATAATAACAACAATGAAATAAATGATCAATGTACCCCTCCTCAAGGGGGCCCTCTGGCTTGGGGAACGCTACTTGACGAAACTGTATAAACTAAACTCTTTACAGATTCACAATTAAGAACTCATGAACATGAATAGTACTCAAAGTTTTGTATTAAAAACAAGTGTGTCTACAATAGTTAAAATACCGAAGATTAATGATCAGCATTGTTTCTCTGAATATCTAATCACTTAATAGAAACAAAATCGATCACTTCCAAATTATATGGATCTCAAACCTATCCGCAACTACATTTATGGGAAAATCCAGTTTAAAGGATCGTACATATCTCTTATATCCTTCACATGTTGTGGAAACTGAGAACAGGAAACCTAACTGGGCTCATCCCACACAAAACCCATGGGACCGATTTTATAAATTCGCCTCCATTTGTTCGTAATCGACCCCACAAAATCTATTCCTAGAAATTGACGTGGGTTGACATAAATCTTTGACCAAGAGATGGAACTTTGTGTTGTTGACCAGGGCATGATATAATAGAAACAAAATCATCTCAAACCTTCTATATGAAAATTTTGTGTGGTTGATTCTCATTTGGACAAGTGGAAGTATGAGAATTGATGATGACAATAGAAAACAGTAAATTGTGGTGGCTTGAAGCTCTTCAGGATTGACAGAACTGAATTGTGGTTACATACTTCATCAACCGTCATTAGTAAACCAATCATAACTCTCTTTAATTTATTAAAAACAAGTAAACTAACAAAAATCAACCACTTAATGCTTGGATGTTTGTATTGTTGCATTTACGAGGAAATAAGGTAAAAATGGTAATGGATGAATGGACGAAAGAGGATAAATGATTAGAAAAGAAGCAATTCCAATGGAAAAAAAGGCATCAAATCAACGACCCAACATCTCCCCCACTCTTGAGGGTTGGCATGTCCTCATGCCAATAAATTAGGGAACTAATCAAAACCGATCCATTAACACCAAATATTTTGCATGTTCTCATGCATGTCAGAGAGGAAAACAAGTTTTCCAAATTTAGAGAAAAGTGGCCCATTAACTATTTGAGAGATAGGTAGCAACAACTATTAAAACATTCGGTCCAGAATGTATCCTCCTCCTTTTTAATTTTCCTGACCAATTTCTTATTATGTAGAGCGAATACATTAACTTTCTTATACCATTTCTTTGCAAGCAACTATTTGTTTTGAAATATGAAATGTGTTGTCTCCTTTTAAGACTTCATATCTGACCAATAAAATGGAAAAAAATTCAACTCTGGTCTTACCTTTTTAACCTTTCCAAATTCCCCACCATTGCATGCTCAAAAACTTGACATTCAACCTGTGAAGAAAGGAAGAAAACCTACCTAACTTGTCCATCCCTTACATTCTTGCCAATTGTTCCTAGTTGTTGTTTGATTGAGACTTTATGACATGAAAAGTTATTGTTTTTATTTATCGTTTGTCGGATGTTGTTTTTACTCATGAAACTACACTTACCAACAATAAAATTTCTTCCAAACACTTCCATTACAAAACAAATTTGTTGGGTAAGGTTCAACAAATATTAAAACTAGCTAGTTAGGTCAAACTACAACATGTGGACAAGGTCAAATTGTTGTCAAATATACAACACCAATCTATTGTTGTTGTTTTATCCACCACAAAATCATCATTTCGTTGTGTGCCACCTGTAATGAATTTAATGTTATCAATGTTTTTCTTAGTATGATTTCTTTCCTCCTTTCCCAACGAACTTCTCCTTAGGGAAATGAAACTTTGGAAGATGACATATTTTCATTAAAGATAACTTGCAATTATTTTGAAAAATTATTCTCATGTCTTCATGGGATAAGGTAGAATAAGCCTTTCTTGCTCAACTATTTTAGTAATAACAAACTTTTTATTCTTTTCTTGCCTTACAAGTTCAATGAAAAAGTATTTCTTTAAAGGGATTTTTAGGATTTCTTTCTTGAAGGTTTGAGCAAGGCTGCCAACTCTCATCAAGGAAAATAGAACCCATATCTTCTTTGTAATATCTAAAGTGGGTCAATCTAATATTTTGAAACTTCCACCAACAAATGAGTGGAAGTTAGAGGGATCATGTGAAAACCTATCTATAGACATCCCCTTAACCATTTACACATATTACCATGTGAGTAACCCACCTTCGTAGTACTGCTTCATAATTCTTGTACCATGTTGATGCAGGAGCATCTCTCCACGTCAGCCAGCCAACCAACCACGTTAGCGAATTCAAATTGCATGGTGAAGAGAGGCGCAACCTCATTTAAAATCTGAATTCAATGTAATTAAATGTTTAAGCTGGTGAGTTGTGAAGACGTGCCTTTATGCAGGCATTAGAGTAGGTAGGCCTTTAATGTTTGTAAGGCTGAGATCTAGATCCGATGCTGGACTAGACAGCCTATTCAATGTAATTGAATAGGGTAGGTATATTGGAGGGAAGAGCTCGAAGAGCCCCCTCATGTAAAAATATCAATTGTATCTCTTTGATAGTAAGTGAGTGGAGATAGAAGAGAATTTGCGAGTAGAGAGCAGAAGGGAGAAGATCCAAGACCTTGTTATAGGCCGTGCTTAGGAACACCTTTGTAAAGAGGCATTTTTATTAATATAAAAAAAAGAATTTTTTCCTGCATGTATTTATGTATTATGTGGATGCCTTGGTGTGTTCTGGTTTATGCTGTGAATTCATGTTGTAGATGTATGCTAGGCATTTGCGTTTTTTTTATTTCAGGCTTGAGGTTCTTTGTGGTTTCATGCCAGGAGAGTGTGACAAAGTACTGCGGTATCTGAATACCAGTGCACTAAAGCACTTATGAATTCTGCGGGTTCAGACAAAGACGTGTTGTGGCACAAGATTTGGAGTCAACAAATCAGAAGAAAGACCTCAAGGTTGTTGAATACCTTGGAGGCTAGGCTGTGGGAGAAGAACACAGTTGCAGATAGAATCTCTGAGGAGTTATGTCAAACTCTGCCAAGTGGGCATTGAGCATATGCACAGTGGTGCATTGAGAAGAACTCTGCTGTCAGTTCTTAAGGAAGAACCAGAATCACTAAGGATTCTGAGAGATCTGCCAAGTGGGCATTGAGTAGGCGCATAGGGTGCGCAGAAGGAGACAGAACTGCTGGAAGTTCTGGAAGAAGACACTCTGCTAGGAGGGCATAGAGATAGTGTGTAGATAGGCACAGGGAGAAGAGGACATAACTGTTGAACGTTCTGGGAGGAGATACTCTGCCAAGAGGGAATTGAGACATTGTGCAGACAGGCACAGGAGAAGAAAACTCTTCGAGTTCTATGATTTGAGAAAGAATCAACTGAGAGATCATTCCGGGGTTACTGAATACCCAGAAGCACTTAGCAAGAGGTTGCTTGAGTAGGAGGATAGCTAGGAGGGAATCCAAGTATTCTCCATCTGTGGGAAAAAAAAGAAGGATAAAATCCCTTAGGGGTATGAGTGTTTGAGAAGCTCAGGAGAGATAGCACTGTGTGTGCGAGAAGACTCTGCAGAGGCGCAGAAGTCAAAGAATCCCTTGGGGATTCCAGGAGCAAAGCTCAGGAGGAACAGTGTCGTGGAGAACACAGGTGAGGCTTAAAGTGTGAGGAGTTCGCAGAGGAGAAAGAGGCCAAGGTTGAAGCCTCTGGAAGATTGAAATTCTTCCAAGTCTCGGAAGACAGTGTGCAAGCTTAGGAGGGAGCACAACAGCCGTCGGATCGGCTGAAGAGATATGGACCGTTGGTTTCCACGTCCAAGAAGGAGCAGGAGGAGTGCACAAGAAGGACGGATCTGAACCGTCATATCTAGAGCGAGATACCCATCAGTCGTCAGATCGGACAGGATCTACACAAGGTTTACCTTTGTGAACAGGAGGTTGAAAATCCTGACGAGAGGTGATCAGGACCATCCATCTTGAGGAGGACGCGTGGAGGAGATCAAAGCGTTCAGGGAATTTCTCGAAAGGAAAGTTGTCCATCGACATTACGGGAATTGGGAAATCGAGAATCCCGTGGACAAAGGGTTTACGCATTTCGGCATTGCGATGTCCAAAACCATGACAGGAGATAAGACTGCGGTCACGGGGATAGTGGTCACATCGAATAGGAGTTTAGCCAGGATGGGGCTAAGGCTGAAAGGAGCGCATCAGCAAATCGGAGTTCGAGAATTCGAGAGGATAGGAACTCTTGACATCGGGGATCATGAAACCCCGAAACCCGAAATTAAGTCGGGAAAGCTCACGGTTAAGTGCAAAAGACCGTGTGGGAAAAGGGCAGGACCCGTGGATCGGGTTTCTAGCAGGGATTCCAGTAGGGAATCGGAAGAGCCGCTTCAGCTCGGTTGGTGATTGAACGATCCTGTGAGCGGACGTAGGGGGTGTTTGTGTCACATGTGTAGCAACCACAATGATGTATACAAAACTGAACTAGTAGAAAACATAACCCTTTTCTTTGACATTTGAGGCTTTTAAAACACCTACAATTTTGTATTTAATGCTTGATTGTTGCATCTATTTCTCTATTGAATAACAATTGTATACTCTATTTTTTCTTTTATGTAGTCAAGCCTCTATGGCATAGATAAAGGTGGATAATAATGGCATTGTCACAATCTACATTGTTTGTATTTTGAATTTGTTTTAAAACAGAATTTACAATGCTTCCATAAGGCCATTTTTCCAAAGTATTCTTTCATTGGATAAAGGTGGATAAAAAAATGGAGAAAGTATAGAGTGAAAGGAATGGTGTTGGATGCTTGGGATGACCCAAGTTATGATCTCAAAGGTTTCCAACAAAACCCTCAAACTATTGGCCCTCATGGTAAACCAGAAGGAGACACTGCGCACAGAGTGCACAACACAGTCTCACTCGAGATAACTTATGGGGGACTACAAGACTCGTATGTTTGCAGTCAGGGAAGGGATTGGGATTGAGATATGTTCCTTTTTCTTATGCATCACATTTATTATCCATTCATTAAAATATAATATTCATTCATCGAGGGAACTATGCAGAAACTATGCATGCATGTTGTCATAATCTAAGCTAAACATCCATTCTTTAACTGATAAATAGCATAAACATTAAAACCACCATTCAGACGCATTAACGCAATAGGGTTACCATGGTTCACCCCCAGGGGCTACACCCATAAATATTTGTCTCTTATGCTCTTTTATTCATCATTCTTCAAAATATGCATTGCGTGCATTACATTATTCATGCTTACAATAAAAAAGTAGGATACATTGCATCCGTGAGGTGGACTAGACCACACCAGGATGCACAACCTGTGACCTAACCCTCAAAAACCTGCTTACTAGCTTATTCAGACCAAACTATCTATCTGACCAACCTCTACTAGACCTCCTAGGCCTTTATTTATACTATTCTATTGGATCATAGCCATTACATTCATATCAAAAACCCTAACCCTAACATGGCTAGGTTTTTCTGTATGTGCGCCATACTACTTTTCCTCAGTCTTCGACATGCTACTTTTCCTCCATCTTTTGCATGTTGCTTTTCCTTCATCTTCCACATGTTGCTTTTCGTCTACATATGGTGCGTGCTCAAAAATAGGCTTTTCTCTCCCAAAATAGGCCTGCACCAACAGACCCCCAACACTGACATGTGGCTCATGACAAGCCACTCAGGCGGTGTGTGCTCCCTGCACAACCTTCTCCAAACTATGGAACTTTCCTGCTAGTTCCTCCCCTTTTTCTTTCACCTACGCAACTTTCTCTGTTAGCGCCTCTACCAGTTGCGTTGTAATATGTTTGAGAAACAACGTTGCAATATCTGTATGAGCCTGGTCCATCCTTGTCTTTTCTACCTCCAGTTATGCAATTATCTACGCTTCTTGCTACTGGAGGGGCTCCAATTGGGCCTACCTTGCATGCTTATTTATATGCACAGTATTTAATTCCATATGCAGGTTCTTTAGCTCCTGTGTGCCTTTCAACCTTTTGGTGATGCTCATTTCCTTCTATCACTGCTTCAACTCCTACATTGCAGCATTGAATTTTTCTTTTTGTTGATCCAACTATTGGACCTTCTCGTCTTCCTCAATACTTGTCCATATGTGTGTAGTTTTGTGAATTCCTTGGCTTCCCTTGCAATCTTATTTGTATGTAGTGATACATGTTGTTCTCTCTCGGCTAAGATCTTAGAATGGGTTGTCAGAGTTAGATTTTCCTTTAGTTCCTCTATCTCCTGCATGTACCCCTCGAGTTTCTACGTGATGATATGGATCTGCTATTCGGCACTACTCTCTGATGCCTGCACTCCATCAAGAATATTTTTGAATACCTCGTTCAGTTTCATGTCTAGGTTATCCACGCACTTCTTCTCTTCCTATGTATCCATCTTGAATTTCTCTATGACAAGTTGTAGCCCTTCCTTACCATCTCTAGTGACTTCCAGTTCTGTCGCATCCCACCCTGGCTCATGACTGTACATCCTGTGTGACACTAACTTGCAATCTGTACAACGCTTTTGTTGGTATTTTTCTAAAACCAACTCTACTTGTGCCAAGTCCATAAGTGGTTTCTGCACCACTTCCTCCTCAAACTACAACATATTTTTTGAAATGCGGAAACTTGGGCTTTCTACGGTATGATTTGGATTGTTTCTTCATTGCTCTATGTGGTTCTATCCCCTGACTCTATCGATCACTGGATTGGTTCTTTTCCTTTATCCTATGTCTATGTTGCTTGTATCCATTCCATAACCTGTTTGACCTCGTTCAGTTCATTCATTATTCATTCTCTTTGATTCTCGGCCTCCTCATATTCCCCAGTCACGCATTCCCAAACTCTCTCTGTTACCAAGTCAACATCATCCTTGGTAATTGTGTATTCTAGGATATCCTTATGTGCCTTGGACTTCTTGCTCGAACTCCCTATTTGTATGATTGACCTTTTGGGTGGCCTTGCATCTTGTGGGGATGTCATCGTATGGGTTTCTTGTGTCATTGTGTCCCCCTCTCCTTGTTCCTCCTGTGCAGGGACATTTTCCTTATTACCTGTATGCCCATTCTTCTTTGGGACATTGTCCTTCTTCTGTTGCACCAACTTAGGACCTGAATTCTTCTATTGTGGTGGTTTATTCACAGCTGCGCTTCCTTCTACAGATGTCTTTGATGACCTTGCTTCAATTTCTTTTCCCTTGGGCATGTATTTGGTTATGATTGGGATTTTCCAGTCATCCACCCAGTCCTTAATTTCCCATTCTACTTCTTTTGCATTAACGCAGTACTGAAGTTGCATCCATTCTCCGTTTAGATATATACGTGCTTGGATCCACATGTTGTGTCATGTGGCATTGAACTTGGTGATCCCTTGGTACTATGAGACCACCTATGGAGATATCCTCCATCTATTGGCTAGCTTTTCCTTCATATCACTCAGGTACCTAAAAAAGGTGGTAGCATTGCCACTCCTCCATTTCAGGTCTGACGTGCTCCCTAAGTATTTATACCGTGTTGTGTGGAATTGTCCCACATTGTCACACTCTGTCACATAAGTGTGAATACGTGGATTCCATCCATCCTACCAGTTCTACCAGTACTATCAACCATGAGTAGTGGAATTCAGTCCCCAAGTCCTGTGCATCTTTGTGTTCATCCAGGAACAGATTCAACAAGTACAGAGCCCAGATTAGGATGGTATCATTTTCACACTACGCTACTGCTGCTACAACTCCTGCGGGGACCTCCTCCTTGCAACATTTTTGAAGGAGTTTTCACGCCATCAACTTTGTTTACATCCTGGTGGCTATGTCATTGATCTTCTTGATGATTATGTCACGTGACCCTCTCTATGTCTCGTAGGTCTTCTTCATTTCCTCTGTGAGCACCTTCTCCTTCGTTTTGTTGTCCATGTACTGCGTGGGATTCTCTCCATTTGATGGAAGTCCTGTGATGAAATAAATTAAGTCTACATCGATGGACACCAACCTGTCCATCCACAAAAATCCTCCATGGAGGACCACGAGTAACTGTTTGACATAGTTGTTAACATATTTCCCCCTTGTTGAAGTGAGGAATCTCCAGCAAATTAAGTATCCCTTTGTTGACCAGTCCTGCTATCCACTATTTCACCTACAACACCAGGTCTCCTAGAATCCCTATTCCTAGGATTTCCATGCAAACCTATTGCTTGAATTATGGGAACTTGTTTGTGTTAGACACATCATGGTCTGCATATCTCAATTTATTGACCCAGCCCAACAATCCTGGAGTGACCTAAGCCCCTTCTAGTATGTGTGATAATACTATAGATGCCTTGGGATGCTTGCACGAGAATCTCAGAATGGGTTGTTTCCCTTTCCTCTTTGCTAGCACGTTGGATGTCCCAACTTCTGGTTCTCCTTCTTCCCTGCCTGACTCCGAATACCCTATTATATATTCAATTTTCACTTTGTCTTGATGCATAGACCCTACCATGGGTTGTGACCTTGGCCCATCGAATATTATTCTCTCGCTATCCATGCCATTTGTTTGGGGGGATACTTCGACCCTGGATTGTTGTCGCAAGTTTTCTGACATAGAGGGGTGTTGTTCCCCCGCACTGCTCTATGGGTCAATATCCATCCTTACTATCTCATAAGGTTTTCCCTCCTCCTCCACAAGTGTGGCGCTCACTGGTTTGCCTTGTGCTGAAGGAATAGTGTCAACATCGATGATTCCCTCTGACTGTGCATGCACATGTTCTTCCTTTGCGGTTTGCTGCGGCGAGTTGGTGATGTTACATGTTTTTATTTCCACTTGTATTGGTGCGCCAACCTTTGGTGGTACCATCCTGCGTAATTCTCCCTCCCGTTGCTGAAATCCGACTGCTAAAGTCTTTGGAATTACCTATTCCCCGCTTGTCTTTGTGCTCCTTATCTCTATGTACACTCAGATTCACAATGAGAGTTGTTTGGTTCGCTTTTTTGTTATATAAGGGGTGTCATAAATGCTATAAATATTCTCAGAGACACTTCCTTTTGTGTCATAAATGTTCTAAATCTTCTTCGACATGCTTCATTAAATTTCATAAATGTTCGGTTCACGCCTTCGTTTTCCAAAGACTGGTTTTTGCTTTTCTGACCATTGTCCCCTTTTCTAGTGCACCGCAACTTTCTGGTGCACTGTAACTTTCTGCGGTGATTTTTCCTCAATGCACTGTGTTTGTTGCCTATTAGTTATATCCTATGTGTAGTACCTTTACTTCTTGTTGCGCTAATTTAGCAGTCTGTTGCACGCTACTTTTTCCAGTTTTTTTCCATCCAACCAACTTCCTCCTCTTTTTGTGTTTTTATTCTTTTTCTACTTTGTATGTCTTCTCATAGTTTTTCTTTCCTAATTTATATTATAGTACACTATACACATGGCTTCCTTACTACGCCGCAACTACTGATAGTTAGTAGGTTGACAGTCCCTATACAGTTTTAGCCGAATACCATTCACCAGACCCTGCATTTCTTTTGATGTCAAGTCCTTTAGCTACATAGACCCTCCATCTATGACATACTTCACTTCATATGGCCCTATCCAATGCATTTTGAACTTACCTGGATGTTGCAAATATTCGTTTTCATAGAGGAGAACTAGATATCTCTCCTTAAATCTCTTCTTCTTTATGTGTCTATCATGCCAGGCTTTATCCCTTTCTTTCTGCACTTCTTGGTGGAATCCTGCCAGAATTATATCTTCTTCACATTCCATAATTTTACTTAACCTTTCTTGTACTGCATCTCTTTCTGTCATATTTATTATTTCTGCAATGCGCAGACTGGGTACCAAAAATTCTAATGACACCACTGCTTCTTTTCCATACACCAATCTGAATGGTGTTTATCCTCTCAAATTCTTGCATGTAGTCATGTATACCCATAATACTGTTGGTATTTTTAAATCCCAATCATATCTGTTAATATTATAGATCTTTGTAAAGGAATTTTACAAAATATTGTTGAAAGATTCTACTGTCCCATTTTCCCAAGGATGATATGGTGTACTCTTCTGGTGATAGACTTCAAATTCCTCAGCCATAGCCTCTATGGTACTATTAATAAAATGTGTTCCTTGGTCACTCATAAAAATCTCGTGACATACGAAAATTGTAATTACCTTCTCAAATAAGAAGTGCGATGTTGTCTTTGCACTGTAATCCTTGACTGATGTTGTTTCTTCCCATCTGGTTAAATAATTTTTTTACACTAATAATGTATCTTTCTCCTGAATTTCTTGTTGGTGGATTAGTAGGTCCTACAAAATATATTTCCCACTTTTCAAATACCTGGCGAGTTACTTGGGGTCTTAGTGGCATCTCATCCCTCCTGTTGGGTTTTCAAACTCTCTGACAGACATCACAGTTATGACAAGTTGTTCACCTATGGGTCCCTATATGGGCTTTAGGAGGCTAAAAGTTGTTTATTACAACCTTTCCCTTGTCCCATGCCATCAACACTCGTCATGAAGTCATGAACCTCAGATTCCCCACTCTTTAGATCTTTATTACAACCTTTTGACCGCTTCAACGTAGGTCAAGGCTTCAGGGACCTATCAAGCCGTCAGCGATCCCTCAGGATTAAATCAGTCAAGGTGTCCCTCAGTCTCAGTATCAGTAAAGGGGGGTTTTCCACGTCACTGGGAACACCACCCAGTGATTGTGTACCCTATATACCTATACCGATACATTCGTCTGGTGTCCCCTCATATTCTTTTGCAACCTTATGAATTGTTGGACACCATAAACCTGCATGAAATACCTTCTGTGTGGTAGATTTTCCCACATAGTGTCCTCCAGATATACCTTCATGAGCTTCTGCTAAAATCATGGGTCATTCATGCTCCATCACACACATTCTCAAAATGTTATCTACTCCCAGCTTGCATAAATGACCTGAAATTAATTGATAGTCTGCAACTCTAACTACGATGTTTTTCTTTTGCATATTACTAAAATCCTTTGGTGCAACTCATATGCTCAAGAATTCAGTGATATCAACAAAGTACTCATCAACTACTTGTACTAAAAATAATTGTGCATCAGGGAAGTTGTCTTCTAGGTTAATAGGTTATTCTCCATTGGTTATCCTTGATAAGTGACCTAGTCCTGCATTCAATTTCCATGGTTTAACTATTACCTCAAAATCAAATTCCTAAAACAATAATATCCATATACAGATTCTCTCCCCCAACACTGGCTTGTTGACTAGATATTTGAGCGAAAAATGATATATAAACATTTTAAAGTGCTTTCCCAATAAGTAGTGTCTGGATTTTTACAGTGCATACACCATGGCTATACCTTCTCTTTTTGTTGTATTTTAATTCTTCTCTGAGTCTGATAAATTCTTGCTTGCAAAGGCTATAGGATGATCTAAGTCACTTTCTCCTGGTTGCACCAAAATTTCTCCAAGTGTTATTGTTGATGCATCTACATGCACATGAAATGTATTTTCCCAATCCGGAAACACTAAAATAGGTGTTGTCACCATATTCTCCTTTAAAGTATTGAATCCTTGCTGACAATCCTTGTTCCACTGAAATTCAGTGTCCTTTTTCAACAATTTTTCCATCGGCATGGTAATCTATGCATATCCCTTAATAAACTTCCTATAATACCATGTATGTCCAAGTGTGGCTCTTAACTAGAGCATTGACTTTGGTGGTGGTATGTTCACAATTAAAACATTCTTAGAAGGGTCAACCAATAACCCTTATCTACATACCACATGTCCTAACAATATTCCAAAAGGTGTGTTGAAAATACATTTCTTGATGTTTAATGAGATCTGACATTACCTACACCTGTCCAACATGAGTCTTAATACTTCTACATGATTTTACAATATACTAAAAACAATCCATTCATCCAAATATACTTCTAATAACTTATCTATGAAATATTTAAAAGTAGCTATGACCACCCTTGAAAAGATAACTGATGCATTCTTCAGTCCAAAGGGAATAACTGTATATTAATATTATCCCCATTCTGTAGAAAATGTAGTCTTATGCCTATCCTCTAGAGCTATTGTAATATGATGATAACTTGAGAATCCATCTGTGAATGAATATTCTTCCTAGCCTCCCACATTCTCTAAGACCTCATCTATAAACGAGGTAGGAAAAGGATCATGTAAGCAAGCATCATTCAATTTCCTTAGATCTACAAAAATTCTTATTCCCCCTTGTTTTTTTTCCTTGACCACCATTAGACTGATCCATTCAAATTCTTCCATTGTCTCTATGATACTAGATTCTAACATTCATTCAAGTTCTTCTTTCACTTTTTTATTATACACTGGATTCATCTTGTAAGGACTCTCTCTAAGAGGTCTAGAATATGGTTTTAGGGGTATCTTCATCTCACCTAGCTCATCTTCTATTCCTTTCATCTCTGTAAAGGTAGTTGGAAACATTCATTATATTCACAGAGTAATTATGTTAGCCTTTCTAGTGTTTTCTCATCCCAGTAGTCTCCAATGCTTGCCATTTTAGGGTTTTCTTCTGTCCCAATATTGACTTTCTTGACCTTAATTGGTGCAACAAATGCCTCTGATTCAAGATATGGACCTTCCACCTCTCATTCTCCTTCAATCTCTATTATCTGGATGTTGCATGGATCATCTTCTTTTGGTGCTTCCTCTACGACATGATAACACAAGAGTAAGTATTTGACTGTCTATCTATTCTGTTGTTGATATCCTGTTATAATTTCCACCTCAAGTTCCTCAAAAAATATCATTCCATGTATCAACTTCAGGGCTGAATCGATGTTGGGGTTCTCATGCTCAATTGAGAAATTTACCACAAAATTCTTTTGTAACACTGCTCATTTTGTAGTGCCTCTGCACAGTTCCTGTTCTATGTACCAGTTCCCCGGTATCCCTTCCAATGTATGAATAAAGTAATGAGGCCATTCTTATGGTGGTGTCAACCTCCAATATGTTATGCATTTTTCTATGTGCTCAACCATCCTTCCTCTCCCATCATATTTATGCAATGTATTGTTCCCCTATTCTGCACCAAATCTAATGCCCAGTAACCTTTTACACTGATACCAGTCTTGAATCGTTTCCTTGTACGCGCCCTATCATCTTGCAGGTGTTTCATTTAGGGAAATATCCAGGGCTAACAAACTCTGATTTTCCAAAACTTCTTCCTCATATTTTGTCAAGAATTCTTCTAGGTCGTTCAAGACATGAAAAGTGGGAGGTTCCCTTACCTCTATACCGACCCACCTTACTGCGAACTCTATTCTTGTGCACCTCCTTGTGGAGACTTCATGTAGTCTCTGCTACCAATTTTCCATATCTGTGTCAGAGTCTGAGGCATATGATGTAATGCTTCTCCAACAAAGTACCCCATTTGCAGTTAGGTTGAGATAATATTCTTCTCATGCGGTAGTCCTATATAATTGATTTATTTCTTCCAAGTCCAAACATGTCGCCTCTACAAACCTTTCTCCTTCTGAGGGGTCCAGTGGGGAGATTACTCTATACTTGTCTAATTCAAAGTTCATTTTCCATCCCTTCAGGTTGATCACAACATAGTTATCAAATTCTCAGTCCAATCCTAGTAATGTTGGGTAGGTTGTTGTTCCATCTACTATTTCTATGACTTCAATCTGCCACAGTGCACACTACATCCAATTCTATTGTCACACCTTTAAGTCTTTCAATTGGTATTACTCTATGTTGATTTTCTAGTTTCAACTGGATAGGTGAATACCCTAATGTGGGTTCCCCCATACACTTCCATGTATTCTTAGGTAAGGCATTCACTTCAGAGCCTAAATAAAGTATGGCATCCCCCATATTGAAATCCCCAATGTTGGCATTTAACATGAATTCCCTACTTGTTCTTCTTCTCGTATGGAGATGATTAATTTTCTTCTATTCTAACTTCCCTTCTACTTTTTTGTTTCATCTCTCTAGCAAGTTTTGTAAGACTTTAATGGATGATGGAAAATTCAATAACTTTACATAGGATTACAGAAAAGTATTTAGGTTACTTACTTTCTCTAAAGGTTGGCCTTTGTTGGTGTGATCCATTGAGGGTGGAATCTCGTACAATGGTGGATCATGACTTTGTTGCACGATTGATGTAGACCCAATGTTCTGCTTTAGAATCTCATGCATCGCTTTCTTAAATGTCTATTTTTCTTTTATGGTAGAATATTGACCCTCTGCCTCGCCCAAATACTCCTCTTCCCCAACCTCCACCTCTGAATCCACCTCTATCCCCGCGTGGTGCATTATATTGGGGCATCTGGTTATACTGTGTGTTATTATATTGCATATGCACACTGTTGTACTATGGCTATGTGGGATTGAATTGTGGTTGTGAATTATTGAAATGTGGTGCAGCTTTTCCTGTAATCATCTCTTATTACACCCTGTAGGTGTCTGTAGTTCTCTCTCTCATCAATTCCAATGTTCTATAGTTCTTGTCATTGTGACCCACTGACATACAAAAATTGCAGTACAAACTTTTTGGCAATGTCTTATACTTTTGTATACTTGGACAATGATATGTATTATTCCCGTGTGTCTTACAAATTGCACACCACAGTCCTCCTATAGGAAAGGGGTTTAGTACCCCTACGACCAAGTATTGTGCAAAGGTTGGACATTTATTCTTATGGTGTCCTTCTATCTTGCATAACGTGCACCAAACAATTTATCTCTTCTCCTTTCCCTTATTTTGGTTCAACTAAAATGTCAGGTTCTTCAGATCCTCTTTCAGATATTCTATTGTTGGATCTATCTGTTGATAATGGTTTTCCTCCAGCTGCAGGGATGCTTGCAGAGCCTTTGCCTGAGTTTGGAACTTATGATGTCTCAAGGGGTACTTCAAATGTGGTAATAGTGAGTTCACAAATAATTTCCTATCTTTCATATCGGTAATAGGGTAATTCAACTTACCTTTCAGAAGTTTAAATCTTTGATAAATCTCCCAGAAAGACTCACCTGGTTTCTGCCTGATCTCAATCACTTCGTTCATGTACCATTCTTGTGAACTTCACTTCTAAAATTCATTTACCAGTAGCATTTTCACCACTGCGATAGTCTTTGGTTCTACTTGTGAAATGTTCACATCAAGTCTCATGTACCAATATAATACGTGGTCTTTGAATGTTATATCCGAAAAAACAAATTTGTTATCCTCTTTTGTGGCCTACTTTTCTTCCCAGATCTTGTCACGGATGAATAAATGCTTCTCAGGGTCCTCTGATGCCTCTCCACGAAACTCTGGTAATATGATAGTCGGATATACTCCTTCCATTTTGAAACATGTTGAACTACTTCCTCCGTGTGGTGTAGATAGTTGAGTGTTACTTACTAAACTTGTACTCCCAGTTGGTTTTCCTCTATTGGACCCTTGATATTTTGCCCCTCTTCTACTAAAAATTGGCTGTCTAAAATATTTTGTTCCTTTAGGTGTTTTAGTGCACATGGGGTTGTAGGTTCCACACTAACTGTGATCTAGATAGAAGGTCCTCCTTCTATTCCTAACCGTGGACCTCTTTTTTTTTTTCATATGTTGTGCACAGGATTTCCTCAATATTCTCCATAGCCCAAAGATTCTCTACTGCTTCTTCATCACTTTCCAAGCCCTCTCTGTCGGATATGGAACTCTTTTTGTTATTCATGTTATATTGGTAATTTCTACCACTGCGTGTCGTTCCATATTTTTTCAGTATCTGTTTTGTCTAGTCCTCTTCCATCATGATCGATTCCATGGCCTCTTTCTGCTTCCCCTTCTCAAAATCTTGTCAGTGCTTCTCCCCTTCCCCCATGCGCACAAGGACGTTTAGTTGTCTAATTCCATGGTCATCACACCTTTGTTGTATAATAAAATATTTATGGAAGTATATAGTGATATTATGTACCTAACTCTAGGTCCCTTCAGAAATTCCTTCTTGGTAGAAGTGTACAACTTTGCAGTATCAATTGAAAATTCAGTGATAAAGCCTACAATAATACTGTCTAACCAAAAATCTACTGTGCATGTAAATTTATTATTGACTTGCTGCAACTGTGTGATCTCCAAAAGATGCCACTCTAGCTATCTTATCAAATTTTTAGGATGGTGTATTTAAACCTCAATAACCACTCCTGTAACAGATGCATAAATTCGTTGAAAAATACTTCATGCAAGTTGCTAAACACATATTTGTCGAGATATTTGCATTGTGTATATTTAGGGTTTTTGTTGTCCTTTTGCACAAACTTGAGTTCCTTTGTCCTTAACCATGTTCATATCCTCCTTCGTTGGATTCCATGGCCTGAACATTCCCTTCTACTTTTTCATTATTCATGTTGTTATTCAACGGATCCCTTCCAATATATCCTATTTAGTTACATCCGGAAATGAAACCATTTGTTGGATGCTTGGGCTGACCTAGGTTCTGATCTCAAAGGTTTCCAACAAAACCCTCAAACTATTGGCCCTCCTGGTAAACCAGAAGGTGACACTGCACACAGAGTGCATAATGCAGTCTCACTCGAGATAGATTATGGGGGACTGCAAGACTCAGATGTCTGCAATCAAGCAATGGATTGCAATTGTTATTTGTTCCTTTTCCTTATGCATCACATTTATTATCCATTCATTAAAATCTAGTATTCATTCATCGAGGAAATTATGAATAAAATATGCATGCATGCTATCATAATCTAAGCTAAACATCCATTCTTTACCTGATAAATATCATAAACAATAAAACCACCATTCAGACGCATTAACACAACAATGTTACCATGGTTCACCCCCCTGAGGTTACGTCCACAAATATTTGTCTCTTCTTCTCTTTTATTTATCATGCTTCAAAATCTGTGCCGCACGCATTACATTCTTCATTCTTACAATATAAAATTAGGATAAGTTGCATTCGTGAGGCGGACTAGACCACACTAGGCTCCACATCTTGTGACCTATCCCTAAAAACATTGTTCGCTAGCTTATTCAGAAAAAACTATTATCTCTCTGACCAACCTCTACTAGACCTCCTAGGACTTTATTTATGCTATTCTATTGGATCATAGCCATTACATTCATATCAAAAACCATAACCCTAACATGGCTATGTTTTTCTGCATGTGCATCACACTGTTTTTCCTTGGTCTTCAACCCGTTTCTTTTCCTCCATCTTCTGCATGCTTCTTTTCCTTCATCTTCCACATGCTACTTTTCCTCCACATATGGCGCGTGCTCAAAAATAAGATTTTCTCTCCCAAAATAGGCATGTGCCAACAAATGGATATATAAAAATGGAGTGGAATGGTGGAAAACATGACAGAGCGAAGGAAATGAAGATAAAATGAATGATAGTGAAGGATAAGTTACAATCTTAAGTAGTTTGTTATCATCATTTCCAAAAAAAAATAACAAACAAAAAAGTCTTAAAATTGGTTTTACTTCAAGTTTTACCTTTCTAAGTGCTCAGAGTGGTATTGATAAAAATGCATGCTGAAGTAGGGACTGTAGAAGAGAACATGACATCATGGATAATTTGGTGTGGATCCAACTTGCAAAATTTTCCATTTTTTCATGCATTGACCATAACTTTGACTAAGCTCTTGCAATGACCTAGAGGAATCTCAACCTCGGTTGATAGGTGGATGAGCATTTGGTGCTGATTTGAAACCATATTGAAGCCATGATCTAGTCTTGGGATGCGTGAAACCATACAATACTACAAATCGGCTACAAAAATATGGTTGTGACTGTTTACAAAAATATTGGTAATTTTTATAAAATCATTTTTAAAACATGTCCATGCATCCCTTATCACGTATTTTCTGCAAATTCCATCCTCGTCTTACTCAATTTATTATATTATTTCTAAGAGCTCGGAGTGGTATTGATCTCATGACTGATTTGGTGTGGATATATCTTGCACATTTTTCTATTTGTTCATGTGTTGACTATAACTTTGATTAAGCTCTTGTGATGACCTGGAGGACTCTCAACCTAGGTTGATAGGTGGATGAGCATCTAGTGCTGATTTGAAACCATATACAAGCCACAATATAGTCTTGGGATGCATGCAACCATACAAAACTACAAATTGGCTATAGAAAGATGGCTATAACTGTTTACAAAAATGTTGGTAATTTTTATAAAATCAGTTTTAAAACATACCCATGCATCCCTTATCATGCATTTTCTGCAAATTCCATCCTCGTGCTACTCAATTTTTTATATTTTGCAAAAACCCATATTTTGGATTTTCTTGATTCATCTTTATTTGTTTGGAAATGATGTGGCAAAATTGCCTCTCGAAATAGTCTAGTACAAGTTTTTGTAGCTATAGAAAGTTAAAAAACTGCAGAATTGATCTCAAACATATTTAGAAAGGAAAAGTAACCTATGATCTGTGCCACTGTACTATGTAATTTTTTTTTGAAACAAATCTTGATGCTGAGGAAAAAATCAAATATTGAAATGCTTGAAATTGTTTTGTTCCTTTTTATCTCTCTGTTGTCAGAAGAACATGAGTACCAAGTGCTTGTAAGGTTATGTTGTCATGATGATCTAAAGATGATGAGAAGTAGATGAATATTGGGTGCTTGAATGCTTGGGCCAAAAAGTATGATGAAGACTGTTTGAAGGGGATAGAACTGAATTTACATATATAACCATAGAATGACATTGATAACTCAATTCTCTTTCTCTCCCATACTGAGAATGATGTATTCTGTCATGCATCCTTATGAGATACGATATTTGATTATCTTCTACTATTACAAAATCCGAACGTTGCATCTAATCATGCCAGAGTAAGGGAAGGATGTCGAATAATAGAAAATTTAGCACACAAGCAACCAATTTTTCTAGTAATCCTGGCACAAATATTCTCCCCAAAAACTGAGACAAAATGAGATGAAGAAGGAGGAAATGAAAATAAATTTGTTGCAATAATGAATTATTATTTTTTGTACTTCCTCCATATGTAGAACCATTCTTATCCATGCCAACATTCATGTCATATGATTCTTATATTTGTAGGTAACAAAGCATACAAATAGTTACAATAGATGCATGAGGACATAGATCACAATTCTGATCGACATGAAACTTGCTATGTCAAATCAATAGATTGAAGTCACTGTGAGGTTTGGAACAGAGTGTAGATTGCTTGATGAATGTGGAAATCTAAACTATAGAGCTGAAAATATTATTATTGCAGATGCCAATTGATATTTACAACCTACTGCATCGATTTCAACCTTGATTTACATATATCTACTTCATACAACAGATGAATGCCCAAATAAATATTCACTGAAAAATATTTAGAGCAAGGGAAATCAATCTATACTTTGAGATTTGTAGTCAGCTCACAAAATTTACGTCAAAGAAACCAATTCTTCAAATAGACAAATTGTTCCAACCAACATGCCTTGTAGTTTTTCTTGTCTTGGACATAAATGGTTGTACTTTCTTGGCTTTCTAACTGGGGAGATAGGTTTTATCTAATGGTTAGATCATGCTTCTGAGGTAGATCACTAAATATTAATCCTTTGCATTCTTCTCTAGCCATCAAAATGCTACTTATCTTCTAATGATCATTTGCATAGATACTACATGGTTGGAGAGATGAATGAAAATAATGATGTTGTTGTTGATGATCAAAGGTATGGAGTTTATTTTGAATCTGAAACTCTTCTCTATTGATCGCAATTATTGGACTTATTGGCCCTTGACCAAGTTTTGAGGAACACTTGGTCATATTTGACCATTTTTGGACTTTGACAGCATGTCGAAGATGGAGCGCTAGGCGAAGCAGAGATCATGGGATCTCGGTCTACTTTTGGGCCCTTTTAGGGTTTTGGGTTAATGTAATGGGAAAGGGATGTCAACTCGTGGGTTTACCCACGATTAGGACCACTTTTGTAATGTATAAATAGAAGGATAGGCAATGTAAGAAGTAGTAGATATGATTCCTTAGTGCAATTGGTAGTGCATCTATGTGATGTTGAATAAGTGCTCTATGTGAACTGTGTAAGGCTTGCAAGGCTAAGTGCAAGTTATTGTGAGGTTTCTATAGAAAGCTAAATGTTGTAACGCAAGGAAGAAGGATCTAGCGAGTTGTGCAGATCTTCTGTCCTATGCGAAGAAGGGTTTTGGAGGCTTTGTGCTTGTAACAGATTGAAGACGACAATAAAGAAGAATATATTGTGGATGTAGCCCCAGGGTGGGGGTGAACCACGTAAATCTGTGTGTTATGCTCTGTTCTTTGATTCAATGTGTTTCTTCTTATGCTATGTGCTTTGATATATCCACTTATGCTCTATGCTCCTTAGATATATATGATTGTTAGATCTGATGTGTATGAGGATGCTTAGTGCCGATCTACTGGATCTGATATGGGTGTTACTATGGTTAAGTACTAAAATACTGTAGATATGAATGTACACCGTGATGCTTTGTGTTATCTACGAAGTAGAATAAGGGTTGAATATTGACGAATGATCGATTCTAAGTGCTCTGTAAATGATATAATCACATATATGTGTCCCATCTAAGGTTGCAGACACCTAAGTCTTTCAACCACCCCTGTGTCTACCTCGGGTGAGACTTCATCTGCTTTGCAGGTGTTTCCGAAAGGGCTGGTAGTTAGGGATTTGTTGGTGCGCTCTTGAGTGTTGAACCCTGGGTCTGCCCCTATGCCAACAAATGGTTCTGTTGCCGGGACTGAAACTGTGATTGCTGGGAACTGAGGAAGAAGAAACTTTGTGCAAAAGAAAGATATGTGCGTAGATCTGTATTCCTAGTGCATATCTTTTTAGTCGACCTGTGAAGCTTTGTGCCAGGAATAAGGTCAGATCTGAAGAAAGGAAGATCAGATTTGAAGAAAAGAAGCGAGATCTAAACGCTTTGTTCTCTAAGAAAAGTAAAAGTGGAAATTTCTGAAAGAAAGAGGCTAGATCTGCAGAAAAGAGGTAAGATCTGTAAGATCTGTACTCTAATAAAGGTAAGAATAGTCAAAAGTTCTTAGATCTGGAAGCTTTGTGCTCTGTAGAAGTAAGATAAGTGAAAAAAAAAAATTTGTTTCTAGAGCATGGATCTAGGTATGTTTGATAGATTTTGTCCTAGCTTAAAAACTAGGGAATTAATAGATGAAACAAAATTTGATATGAATAAATATGATAAGTATAATGATAGATATGTTATAACTATGCATAGAAAAAATGTTTGGACTAACATATGGATGCAGGATCCTAGAAAGATTTTTTTGCAGGTTAGCTATCACGATTCTAGTGCACAGTATAGAAGAGGCTGGGGATCATTTAAAAGAAAGAGAGGATTAATCCTATGTTACAGTTGCACAAAAATAGGCTATCTAGTTAAGGAATTCCCTGGTAGAAGACCTAGTTGTATATGTTGCAAAGCTAGGGACCATGAGGTATTGGATTGCCCAAGAATGATCGCTAATCTTGAAAGGATAAATCTGAATCAAGAATACCATAAGGAAGATCCAGAAAAGGCAGAAACCCAACAAGAATCAGATAAAGTATTAATACAGATGAGAGAAACCCTGAAGGAACATAAAGATGTTTGATTGCCAGAGATCTTCAAAGAAAAGGAGCAAGTCGAAGTAAGAATAGGGGACTTTGACATTGACTATTCATTGGGAGGAATAGGACTATTCAGAGGAAAACTTATGATGTTATGTGGAAAAATTTCTCAGATACCTATGACAGTCAATGAAACTTCGACAAAAGAAGATTTTGAGATTATCAAATTCATTGAGGACAACGCCCCGTTTACTATTCTACTCAGAAAACCTTGGGTTGAAAGAGATCAAGCCAGAAAGAAGGAAGAAGAAGAGGTTTTAGAACAACAGAGACAAGAGTTAAAAGATTTCATGACTAAAAGGATCGCACAGTTGATAGAAGAACAAGAGAACAAATCAAAGCCATCTGACACTAGAAGCCTAGATGTCGAGGCCAAAGCTACACAAAAGGATGAAATTTCTACCCTAGACAAAGAAGAAGTGATATACCTAAACCCTAGGAGAGAATCTCACCAGCACAGAGTGACTATGTTCGAGGAAAATAAGAATCAAAATGGGAAGAGAATTATCGAGACGAAGCTCACTAGAAAGAAGGCTAGAAAGCTAAGTAAGAAGAAGGGTAAGATTGAAAAATTGCAGAAGATCCCAGAGGGTACCTCGTAGCAAGACACTTTGTAGAATTGGAGCTTCACTAGGATATCGGAACAACGACATATGCCACTTCACTGAGGCGAAGTAATATAGCCATTGGAAGTCAATATTACTGTTCAACTGCCGCTCTGAACGGGTCGGAAAGAATTTATGGCTTTCCACTGGACCATTCGACCGTGCCATAACAGACATAACATAAGTTAATGCAACCTCATACCAGTTGCAAGAATATCGTTGCTAAGTTTCCCTACTTAGTCTGTCGCGCCACGCACCAAGAATAATTTTTGCTAAGTGAGAATTTGAGCCCGAAACCTAATATTTCTTCACCCTGTGATCATTGCCTTGTTCCCATACCATTCACTGTAGTCTCTGAATTCATTTCACACCTGAGCTAGTTAACCCAAGCCTGTATGTCGGACGAGCTCAACGCTGTTGAGAAAGTAGTTGAAGAAGTTTTGATTGAATTAATGACTGAGAGAGTCATGTCAGAGCAAGGATTATCTACAGGAGTCCAAGCATCGTCAACAATAGGACTCCAGGCCTCCCCTTCCACTACTCGCACTAGTCCATCCCGGTCGACCGATGAGAAACAAACCAAGCATAGGGATGACATCGCAAATGAAAATATTATCCCATGCATTCTACCTACTTACTTACCACCTCTAAGCAGTGCCATCAACTGTGATAGTGTACCTCGAGACTTCGAGTACACTTTGATCACTGTGTACCTTCCGAAAGGGGTGCGCGCAGTTCTTGCTAATCAGGATAAGCTCGCAGCACTTAAATTTAGTGATTTTAACCTTAGAGATCGTAAAGTTTACAGCATGTTAGCCCCGCATAAGTACTTAACTAGGACAAAAGGAAAGAATTCTAAGATTGTCCCGCAGTCATGGACCCAAAATCTCGCACAGTACACACTACTTAATGTAATGAAGATCCCACACTTCGACAAACACCAGGAAGTCAACGCATGCGTCAAGTTGTTGTTGTCCTACTACCATGGAGGATACTTATGGTTGGACTGCCGCATCACTGTGGATCTGACCTTGATCAATCAGATCACAGGACTTAGTATGCAAGACCCTGACCCACAGGAGTTTTACCCTAGAAAGACCTCAGACTGAGCACTAGCGCAGAGGATAAAAGAAACTTATGGTGATGTCGAGAAAGGCACACAAGGATACAAGGTAGCCTCTATCTAGAGTGGTACAGTGCGCCTTGCCTGTCAGCTGATCGTGGGAAAGATAGTTCACAAGAACAGACCAAGACAAGTGACTAGATTCATAGTTGACCTCGCAAGGAAGTGCGTCGAGGGACTACAGATGAACTGGATGCAGTACCTTGTAAACTAGCTAGAGCTTGATTGAAAAGAATCACAAGACCAAGGGTATGAGTTCCACTTTAGTTGGTTGCTCATACTAATCGATTTCATCACCTAGGAGCTACCAGAAGGTGCCAGTTTCTCGGAGTTCGAACCCTTCGAACTACTGGCCGTGAAGTTTTGTATGCTATGGTACTCCAACGACATGAACAAGTAGTGACAATCCAATGCCATCTTCCACGCCTATTACAACCAATTGAAGAATGCAATCCAGTCTACACCGTGCCTCACCCAAAACACAATACATAGGTTTATACCTTTGCTAAAATTCAGCGCGGACCGCCACTTCACCTATATCACAACGTGCGCTGATGAGCACAAACAACAGCTCCAGTCATACTACAAGTTGAAAGAAGAAGACTTGGAGAAAATTACCAAGGAATGGTTGGCGGACCTCCTTGTTGCAGCAGACCCCGCAGAAATGTCTGACATGGATAGCCCTAAAGCTATGTTGGATACACCTAGACCGAGCAAGACTAAGAAGGATGATGAAGTTTAAGATGTCCATAGCACATCCATGAAGACTATTTCGATATCACCTACAGAGGGAGGTGATGGTGAAGAACTAGGTGGCACAGAAGTTGAGAAAAACAAAGGCGAGGTTACTCCGCCTAGAGAGGAGGAGGATCGCTCCAAGAAAAGGAATATTACCCACCAAATCCCTCATCCCAAAAGAAAACTAAGGCCACCCGGACTACATTTAAGACTACCCTCACACTAGACGACTTCGACTTCTTAGTCGTTGCGCTGAATGATGATTCACTAGAGATCATAGAAAAGAAAGAAGCGAATAAGGAGGAAAAAGAACAGTTACAGCAAAGCAAGGACCAGTTGCTAGCAGAGAAACTTGAAGTACAGGAAAGGGTTCACAAAGCACTTCACTATGTGATGGCCATAGAAGTGAATATTGAATAATGTGTCCCACAACAGGTGGCACAACTTGAAGAAGTAATCCAACAACTTCAGTAGCGCATCACAGATATGGAACTTCATACTGTGCCCGAGACTCCTCAAGAAATAATAGACTTAAGGGAGGAAACTACCCGTAGCGCAGTTGGCCAATTAAAAACCTTTGCCTTGGAATACAAGAAGCTGAGCGCTAAAAGCGCATAGACTTATGAGAACCTCACAGAGAATCTAGAGTTGCAGGCATTGGAGGCACAACTCCAAGAAGCAAAGCAGGACGCAAATACGCTACAGGTGCAACTGAAGGTCTTGACCCCAGTCGAAAGAATGAAGAGATTTCCAGAACAACGCACTGCCCAACAACAGATACACATGCTACAAAGTAAAGTGATGGAAGTCTCCCAATGACTTCAACCAATCCAAGAAAAGGCGTGTCAACTGTTCATTGAAGTTGAAAGCCAGGGAGTCGAGATTGAATAGGTTATCATCATCGCAGAACAACGCCTGGAAGGGCCAGCAAACGACACAGTGATCTAGGAGTTCACTGAGCAAGAGGTTGTCACATTGTAGCAAGTCAAAGTAGCTAGAGCCAAACTCGAGGCATTTGAGGCAGAATTGATCAGACCAGAGTGACTCGGGACGATTCACAGGTGAGTGTTGGGGGCCTATTGGCCCTTGACCAAGTTTTGAGGAACACTTGGTAATATTTGACCATTTTTGGACTTCGAAATCCTGTCAAATATGGAGTGCCAGGCGAAGCAGAGATCACGGGATCTTGGTCCACTTTTGGGACCTTTTAGGGTTTTGGGTTAATGTAATGGGAAAGGGATGTCGACCAGTGGGTTTACCCACGATTAGGCCCACTTTTGTAATGTATAAATAGAAGGCTAGGCAATGTAAGAAGTAGTATATATGATTTCTTAGTGCAATTGGTAGTGCATCTATGTGATGTTGAATAAGTGCTCTGTGCAAACTGTGTAAGGCTTGCAAGGCTAAGTGCAAGTTACTGTGAGGTTGCTATAGAAATCTAAGTGTTGTAACGCAAGGAAGAAGGATCTAGTGAGCTGCGTAGATCTTCTGTCCTATGCAAAGAATGGTTTTGGAGGCTTTGTGCTTGTAACATATTGAAGACGATAATAAAGAAGAAGATCTTATGGATGTAGCCCCAGAGTGGGTGTGAACCACGTAAATCTGTGTGTTATGCTCTGTTCTTTGATTCAATGTGTTTCTGCTTATGCTATGTGCTTTGATATATCCACTTATGCTCTGTGCTCCTTAGATATATATGATTGTTAGATCTGATGTGTATGAGGATGCTTAGTGCTGATCTACTGGATCTGATATGGGTTACTATGGTTAAGTATTGAAATACTGTAGATCTAAATGTACACGATGCTCTTTGCTATCTATGAAGTAGAATAAGGGTTGAATATTGACGAATGATCGATATGAAGTGCTCTGTAAATGATATCATCATAGATCGGTGTCCCAACTAAGGTTGCAGACACCTGAGTTTTGCAACCACCCCTGCCTCTACCTCAGGTGAGACTTCATCTGCTTCGCAGGTGTTTCCGAAAGGGCTGGTAGTTAGGGATTTGTTGGTGCACTCTTGAGCGTTGAACCCTGGGTCTACCCCTATGCCAATAGGACCATAATTTGAAAATCCATAAATAACAAATTGAACCAACATGCATAACTTATTGAGATTTTTTCCCACCAGTTGCCTGGTTTTCAATTAAAACTCATGTCCAATTGTGATAGTAAATTGGTTTTCAAAACTAGAATTATTTTTATCTTAACTATTTTGTGTATTTATTTATTCTTCTTCCCTATCCTATTTTGATTGAAAAATAAGTTCTCTTTCAAGTATAGGAATACTTCTAATATCCATTTGCGTAATAGGATCTCAAGTAGGATCATATACAAATTTGAAAAATATACCTTTATAGATGCTAGGATATGAAAAACCAACTGATTTCTTTGATTTGGTGCCAATAAATGTTGAAGAGTGAAGTGGTTCTTTGGCTTGATGACTACCTAGAACCATTCTTCAATGTAGTCATTTTTCTCTTGGTTTTGTATGTCCTCCTTTGTCATACCTTGAAGATCTTCTAATTTTTTTTTATTGGTCTCCTGAATGCATAAAGGATCTGAGGATAGGAATGTGAGAGATCCATCAATCTCAGTTTCTAATGACTACTCTCCATCAAATGCAATCCACGATTCTTTTGTCTCCTCTTGTTGTTGTTCATGGGATTCTTCCTCTTTTATCACTTCTTGGAGTGTAGATATATTCTTGACTGTTGTAAATATTTGATCTTCCTAAGAGGCAGAGATTCTGGCTACTGTTAGGATTTGAGAAATTTCTTGAAGTAACATTCTCCATATT
This sequence comes from Picea sitchensis, assembly GCA_010110895.2. Taxonomy (NCBI): domain Eukaryota; kingdom Viridiplantae; phylum Streptophyta; class Pinopsida; order Pinales; family Pinaceae; genus Picea; species Picea sitchensis. The sequence goes on along the minus strand of SNQJ01S0002104.1, from coordinate 205,809 downwards.
TACTCAAAAAATTCTTGAGCATATTCAAGTTCTTCCAGTTGGTCTAGAGCTCCTGGTCACAAATGGATTAGGGTGCGGGGGTTCTTATAACACCCAAAAACAATTGAAACTCTTCTACTTTTTGAATGAAATCTACAAAAAATGAAACACGCTACATCTTGAATAACTCATGCTACTAAGACACTGCTATCACTAGGTTATAATTTGACATGAGTTTTTCTTTCCATGCATTCTACTCGTCATGATTTTAAAAAGAAGAAAAACTAAATGCATTTTTTCACTTCCCCGAAAATGACACAAAAAATATAAGTCAGTTCAATTAGATGTACTCTGCTACATTAAATTCATCAACCTGGGGATCATAAATTGATGAATCACAACGAAAAATGTATGTAGGCCTTAGTTTTGAATCTATCCCTAAATGATTACTTATGCAAAAGGAAAGTAAATTGTTCACTGGTTTTGCTACAAAAATAGAGTTCTTCTTAGCTACAGAAAGAACAGGGTAATACTTAATAATGTGAAACAAAATTATAAAGGAAAAAATAAAATTCTAACACTTAGGATCATTAAACTACTAGACTATCAAGAGAATTCTTTCAATCATCTAAAGCAATGAAAGTTCATGTTGTGGACCTAACAATCAATTCTTCAACTGTTGTCTACTATGTCAATTGTCTTTGTGTGAATAGAAATGAATGAAATTACGTAAGGGAAATGAGTATAAAAATGAATCACACAATTGTATAAACAAACAATACCAAAAATGAAAGAAATGATCATTGTACTCCTCCTTAGGGGGCCCTCCTGGCTCGGGAAATTCTACTTGACGAAACTGTATAAACTAAACGCTTTACAAATGCAGAATTAAGAACTCATGAACATGAATAACACTAAATTTTTTGTATTAACAATAAGTGTGTCTATAAAAGTTCAAATAACAAAGAGAAATGATCAACATTGTTTCTCTGAATATCTAATCACTCGTATTTATACAATAGAAAAAATAAATCAATTAGATCCAAATTATATGGATCTCAAACCCGTCCACAACTGCGTTTATGGGGAAATCTCGTTTAAACGATCAAGCATATCTCCCAGATTATTCACATTTTGAAGAAACCTTTTAAACAAAAACTAAATGGGCTCGTCCTACACAAAACACATGTGGTCGATTTTCATGATTCACCTCCATCGGTTTGTAATCAACTCCGCAAAATCACTTCCAGGAAACTAACGTGGGTTGACATAATATTTGACCAAGAGTTGGAGCTTCGTGATATTGAGCCGGGAAATATCTAATAGACACACAACCATCTCAAACCTTCTATATGAAAAGTCCATGTGGCCGATTCTGATTTGGACAAGTGGAAGTATGAGAATTGATGATGACGGTAGCAGGAATTAAATTGTGGTGGCTTGAAGCTCTTTAGGCTTGACAAAAATGAATTGTGGCTACATACTTCATCAACTGTCATTAGTAAACCAATCATAATCCTCTTTAATTTATTAAAAAAAAGGAAATTTAAAATAATTAACCACTTAATGCTTGGATGTTTGTATTGGTGCATTTATGAGGAAATAAGGTAAAAATGGTAATGGATGAATGGATAGAAGAGGATAAAAGATTAGAAAAGAAGTAATTGAATTGGTAAAAAAGGTGTCAAATCAATGACCCAATAGTTCCAAATCTTGAAAATGGAGGAGAATGTGATGATGGAGGAGGGTGTTGAAGTCTAGGGGAAAGTAGGGAGAGTTACTAGTAGTCCTTACATAAGCAACATAGAAGATACACACATATAGATATAGACAAAGACATACACAAGTAGTGAGAGCCCAAATATATTTATTTATTAAAGGATATAACAATGTAGTACAATGTATAAAATATCTCACACGGAGCTATCAAAGTCTCTCTGTGCTTGTCTATTTATATTCATGTATGTCTAGTTCCTCGACAGTTGTAACTACTTAACTGTTTGGTTCAGTTGGTTAGAAGATACTTCGGTCGACTTACATTTTTCGAATAACATATTTGACCGACTATTTCTAGTCAAATGGAAGGTCTAGTTGACAGAGTCGACTATCCCCTACAACATCTCCCCCCACCTCAATTCCTTTCTCATCCCGAGCGAGAGGGGAGTATCAAAGATCAACTTTAAAAAACTTGATTACAATATCGAGAAGTAGAAAACAGAAAGAGGAAGAAAAGTTGAAGTATAAGGAGACATAATTTCCATGTGCATGACCAACTTAAGGTGTTGGATCTGACCGATATGCTAAGGTTAGAATTCCACCACTGGTTGAGTTGATTGCGTTGTCATTTTCAATTTCAGTGATGAATTTGGAGGTCGTCTAAATGATATTGGGGGATGAATGATTCAATTGATGTGCAAAGTCATACCGTGCATTGATTTATTTTGTGCTTATAAGATTAGTAGTTTCATTTGGGTGAGTATATTATATTTTTCTACTATCTTTGTTGTCTGAACTGAGGATGTCTCTGGGTCGAGCTACTACTCAGTATCTTGCATTTTATATTTGAGATGAGTGAGAGGATTGTTGGTTGTGGAGCCTGATTATATTCTTGATTCAAAGGTTTGTTTTAGCCATTCTTGGACCCCATTCCCTAATGGGGGGGTGTGGGGGGGATTTCCCCCCCACAATAGTTGTTAGGGGGGGTGATAACAATTTTTTAGCCCCCCCTAATAGGGGATTCAAGGGTAGCACCCCTGAAGAAAAATTTGGGGAAATTTTTTCTTGTAAAATATTGTAATTTCGTAGTCAATCTGGACCATTCATTATAAGGTCGCAGATCTTACGGTAGAAGTTATTTTATGATTTTTTTCCCTAGAAGGAAACCCTCTCTTATGAGGGAATTGTATTGTGGTTGTGTATTATGGTGAATATTGTATTCTGAACTATGAGAGAAAGAAGAGGAAGTTACAACAAGTGTGTTGTAGGTTGTATCCCTTCATTTTGTTGGATAATAAAAGGAAGGACCTGGAAATTTCTATGGTGGATGTAGCCCACACTGAGTGAAACACGTATATATGTGTCCTATTGTATTATGTATCTCCTATGTTTTATTTCTTCATTTGTTTTATTTTATTTCTCCACGATATTGTTTTTCTAACAACAACTGACTGCTCGGTTTATTTCTAATTGTGCTTTGTGCCCCTCTGTCTGTTATTCCTTCTCTTGTTGCGAAAGATATAGCTCTACTTCCTTTTCCTTTGTTATCTTCATCGTGAGGGCTTCTTTGATTTTGATGTCGATGGTCAAATTTCTTGTTCTCTCTATACTTTCAACTACATCTCTTTGTATCCTGTATTTGTTGAAGGCATATACAAAGTGAGTTGGCCATTTTCTTACCACAGAGTGTAACAGTACATCTTGAATAGAAATTATATCCATGTTTTGTCTGAATCCTTTAATATTAATATGTTCTGTTGCTAGGGCTATGGCTATATTGTCTTGAGTCTTTTGAATCTCCTTGGATTCCAGGCCGAGTTGTTGTTATGTCTCCTCTTTTTCTTTTTGAAGTCTTGCTGCTTGTTGTTGGTTTTTTGTACTGATTTTGATCATCCTTCCAATCAGTTATTTAAACCCTTCTAAAGAGTTTTGTACCTATGGAATATTATCTACCCCCTCATGCTTCCTGAATTATTCTCTGCATTTCTGTAACATTTTCATTTTCTCTTCTTTTAAGTTTTCTACCTGACTTCGTTATCTAATCAATTTTTTCTACCTCCTCATTGATTTTCTTGAAATGATTTCATGTAAGTCAAATAGGTACTCATTAGAAATAATGGTTGGATCGATTGTGGAATTGACAGTGGAACTAGATGGGCTGGATAGTTGGGTCATTCTGAACTTGATTTTTGATGACTTATTTTTCTTTCTTTTGTGTGAGTACTTCATTGAATTTCCATCCTTGTCCTGGGTGATATTGTTTGATGTGTGGATGGGATGCTCTGATGTTGTACTAAAGGTTTATTTTGAGGAAGTGGGATGTTCTGTTGGGTCATTTCCACTATTTATGCTTCCTGGTCAGGGATGATAGGGTGAATCTCGGGAGACTTTACCTTAGTCCGTTGATTCTCTATATTCTCTATCAGTATGCCCTTTATTTCATTGGCTGACCCTGACTCCTGATTATCATTATGCCGAGGAGTATCGATTTGTTGGATTTCCCCCACCTCCAGGTTGTCTTATTTTTGGATGGTTGGATACTCCATAGTTATTGATGGCTAAACCCATTGGTCTTGTATGTGGATGAATGAATTATGTTGTTGCATCGACTCGACTGTGTAGGTTGTTGGAATTGGTACTTCGGTGACCAATTTTTGTTGTACTGACTCAATGGGATGAGTCAAATCGATCGATATATCATTGACCAAATTTTGTTGTTGTGTTGAGACTAGCTCAATATCTTCGTCATTCAAATCCATTGGTTGGTTGGATGTTGTTGCGTCCGACGACTCATCGATTATAGGTTGCCTTTTATTTTTCTTTGTTGGTTTTTCCTCTATTACAGCTACAAGTTCGGCTGGAAGTGATTATTTAGTTAAGTTGATTGTTGTGTCGACCGTGTTTTACTTTCCTGGTGTTTTTATCAACCTTATCTCCCATTCTATCGTGTTTATTGTGACGTATGTTGGCCTGACGATGGTAGTCTTGGCTTCCAAATTTTTTTGTCTTTTTGTTCCTCTTGTCTCGGTTTTCCGGATTGTAATCCTTATTTTATTTACTTGTTGTTTATGTTCCTTGGATTTTTGCATGACCTCTTTCATCCCCGGTCTTATTGATGAACTATAAATTATCTTCATGGTTTTAGTATCTTGTCTAGTTTGTTTTATTTTTTCAACAATCTTGGTCGTAATGCTCAAAAATGTTTCTTGGACTTCGGGGTCATTGAAGTCAATTCCTTCATTTGATTGGAATATTTCCCTCCATATTTCTTCTTTGTCGATTACTAAATCTTCCTCCACAACAACATTTTTTCCTTTATCCTTTTTGGCCATTTTCTTTCTTTTCCCTGGAGATGGAATTGTAGGGTTGAGTGCTACAACTTGCAAATATTTGACAAAGGGGGTTGTGTACATCTCTACTTCCCTTTCTTCTTCCTTCTCTCCATAATTTGGAGGAAGTATTAAAGGTACCCCAGATTGTTGTGCTTCGGGAGGGATTTATATCTCCTCATTTATCCATCTTTCAAGTTCTAGAAATATTTCCTCCATCATCAGTTGATAATGCAACTGTTTTTGTTCTGGGTTCGACTCGAATCCACACCACAACTTCATATACTTGAGATTGAGTTGAATGTGGTAAGGTTCTGGTAATTCCCGATGAACTACTTGCTTGACCTACCATTTTTTAGAGCTATCTTTCATGCTTCTGACCCATAGTCAAAACATTTCTTGGAAAGGAAATAGACTAGAAGTTCCTGTTTGATCGGATGAGAAGATTCTATACTTCTCCATCTCCAGGAATTTCTTTACTGTAAATGTTGCTTCATTGAAAGGACCAAATTTCTCCATTGTTATCCAAATTAGCAGGGATGGGAATTTTATGGACTTACCAGATTCTTGGTACTCTTTACATTTGGTTTGGATTATGTCGAATAGGTGCTCCGACTAGTTGAATCTTTCGAGATTCTTATAGACTTGGCCTATTGATCCGACTATCATCATTTTCACATTTGATTCTCAACCTTTTGGTGTGAAGCACAAAGACACAATTATTGCAGTCCAATGGGCCTTTAGGTCAATGATTTTATTAATGAGCAGCCCCTGAGAGTTCTTGGATATTGTTGATATTGTCAAGAACTACATCTAGTCATTGGTGCTAGATGAATTTGGTACCTTAGTCCCTGTCTTCGAAAGGACAATAATACGGTGAATGAGTCCATCCATTATTTCTATGGGATTATCTATCCAAAGGTATCCTTGGTGGTACCGAATCAAGATGAACTTCTATGCTTCTTCTTTCCATTTCCCCATGTCGATGACTTGTGGGGCTCCCAGTATGTGTCTAATCCCTTATTTCTCTAAAAAAATTGTTTCGGGCTTCCAGCTGCTATCCTCCATGGCCCATTCTGTAAAACATTTCCATTGTTTTCTCCAGTCCTCTTCTTCTAACCTCGACTGTCGGATATTCTGCATCTGGATTTGTAGGAGTTTTGTAGTTGCTCGATCAAAAACCTGTCTTGGTCATGCACCCTCTGGTGTGTTGGTGACTTTTCCTCTCATCCTTGGCATTTCTGAGTCTTGATCGGTGATCTTCGGTAATTCGATTAAGGATGCATTTGCGCTCATCTCTGTACTTGTTTGTGGGAGTGAGAATAACAATGAGACGAAGTCATAAGCTTCTTCAAAGTTTATAGTTGGTATCCAAATATTGGGATTGAATGCTTCCAAATGTTCTCTTAATTCGCACCCTTTTGTCATAACGGATGGAGATACGACTAGGTCGAATGACTGGATATCTTGATTGTTGATTGGATATCATTCCTTTGGGTCCCGTCGACCATTAAATGAAGTGTCTGGTGATTGGATATCATACGTGTTGACACAATTGGAGGTTACATTGGAGGTTGTGCAACAGTTCTCCCCATCGCGTCAGTCATTAATATTTTTTGTATTCTTGTCTGTCCTTTCCTGACACGAATTGAATGCACCTTCTTTGCATTCATCAATGTTTCCTTGGTCAGTATCTTCCTGAGATCAATCGACAAGAGATCCTCTATAAATGCACGGTCAATATATGGGTCATCCAATTGTTGTTCTTAAATTGTTAGGTTTTTTTTTGTCGGGGTGACTTAGTCGATGTTCTTGGTGACTTGTGTGCTCATCCAGATTGCCATGCCTTATTCTGTCTATGTGATATTTCTGGTTCCTTTGTTCACTTGATCCTCACTCACTTGATGTTGATATGTCCCAACCACTTGATTGTATTTTCATTAGTATTTTCCTTACACTAGTAGATATTGTAAAAATTCCGACGTTTTATTTGCAGCGTTATGGACAAAATTGTCCATATTGTCGCAAAATAGAGGAAATTTAAAAAAAAAAAAAATCATGTTGCCCGATAACGTCGGTCTTGCCACGTTGACGTCTCTCTTGCCACGTTAACGTTGGTCTTGCCACGTTAACGTAGCTCTTGCCACGTTTTCCACTGGAACGTCTCTCTTGCCACGTTTTCCACTAGAACGTCTCTCTTGCCACGTTTGTGAAGACGTATGTCGCAATTGCGACATTTTGGAAACTAGGTTTTCCCCTCCAATGGTCACCTTAGTATGTTCACCAAGTCAAAATACCAACGGCCACTTAGGACTTTTTTACATCGGAATTGTGACGTTACAAAAGCTATAAATATGTTGCATTTGATGGATGTTGCGACAAGTTTGCTATAATAATGATGCTTCAAAAAGGGTTTGCAGGTCTTCTCGGAAAACAAAAAATAGATATTTGTTTCAGTATAAGT
>SNQJ01S0002104.1:185535-198311 GCA_010110895.2 Picea sitchensis | reverse complement strand
TTGAATCCAATTGATTTGAAGTTATTGGACCATATAAATGGGGTGAGTTCTTAAATTTAAGAGGAGATGAGGGATGAATAGAATTTGGGATCTATGGGAGTCAATGCCATGTTTGGGAAGGAACTTAGAGCTAACGAAATTTCTAGGGTTTGATATCTAGAATGGTGCAACAATGTTAGGGTTACATTAAAGCATGAAGTGAGTACTATGACAACAATAGTTCAACCTACTTGTTCGAACAATAATTGCATCGGGTTTCCATTTTGGGAATGAAATTTAATTACAATAAGATTCAAAACCACAGGTGACCCAAAATAATCATGTTAAGCTTCTAGTTAGAATGTGTAGATAATTACGTCGGCCTTTATGCGAGCCCTTTTCATCTTACAAAAGAGTTCATGGGCTTCATCATAATGCTCATTTTTTGCATTATCCTAATCTAGAATAATCCCAAAAATATATGTTCTTTGGGCAACTCAACAATGATCAAATAGGACTAAATCAACTTTGGGGTGTATCTTGATCAATGGAGCATGTCATGAGGGTTTTGGCCTTGTTCAAGACAATAATTTCTTGTGAACAACATTTGGTTTTGTGGTGGGGAGTTGTTTGGCCACCTTAGGATTGTTGGCTCTAATTGGCAGACTCGTGTCCACTTAAATGTTCAACAAAGGTTGATGTAGTTTAGTGTTGACATTTTCAGCGCTAGTTAAGGGAATGTCTCATTGGAAGCACATGCCAAGATTAAATATATGGAGATATGTTACAGGATAAGGGTCTCAACATTCTATCTCAATATCATCCATATATTCCTAGTCCATTATGTTGATCTACAACTCTTATACACACTTTAACACATTTACTATTATCCAATTCAACATATCTATCATAACAAAAAATAAAGAATTACCTACATGCCAATAATTCATGTAGAACATAAGAGTCACAATGTAACAAAAGGGGGTCTTTTATTACCCATTCCAATATAAGAATCTAAAACATCACACTGTACACAACTAGACTATGCACTTACCAAATCCAAGGTACATGAACTCGTAACTATCTAATGGTCTCCATTTCCTTATGCCACTTAACAAAATAGAGGCCCCTATGATGGAGGCCTAGGCTTGTACACTGCTAGGAGTAAGATCCTACGTATTCGAACGACTGACCATTTTGAATTCATAAATCACTCCAATTGTTGTAAGTCCAAATAGGGAGGCTCTATACTATATAGTGGGGAAAAACTCTCATAAGGTTGTCTTCTTTGCCAACATAGATTCATGGATAGTTTCTAAATGGTAATTTTCTACCCGTATCTTTTTTCAACCCGACCACTTAATCCAGAGGATTGGCTAGAGCTTGGGTGTATACATTCATCTATTTAATGTAGTCTCAGCTCTTCTATGGGTTTCTCTCAATGCTTAGGAGTTCATAGTGTGCAGGTATAAGATGTTATGATTATGACTTGTTCTCAGGTACTAGCTATGCAAAATGTTGAAGGTGAATCAAAGCTTGAAGAATAAGATGAAGCGTAGCTTCATGAAGAAGATATTTGTCTATTCATTAACAATGAACAACAATCTATCAATGATACATTGCCTAAAATATGTATTAGAATTGTTGAGTGAATGTGTGCGTCTTGTTCTGCATCATTTGGCTAAATTCAAAGACCATCCTTATGAAGAAATTGTTGTCATAAATGATGATGAAACTTTGAACTTAAATGAAATGGAAATGCACTCCACTTGGCTTGAGAGGGAAAGGTGAGATAGCATGGATGTTAAAGTGACTAAAGCTAAAGTGTGCAATGAAGGTTGCAAATAAGTTCTATCTTTTCGTTGTTGTAAATTTAATTTTGAAGAAAAATGTTAATGAAGCAGGAAGAAATTTGATGTATACCGGCCACAATGACACCTATATGACTTAATTCTCCTTTTGGGCTTGGAATGACTATAATTAGGTCTTGATATTGATATTGTATTTTTTTTTTAAATACCTACACAAAGGTGGCAATTGTGACGTCTTTCACTCTCTTCCCGTCGCTATTGCCACGTCCAAGACGTCTCTCTTTCCACCTCAAAGATTGTCGCTCCCATAGAAACCACGTCGAAGCTAGTAACTCCTGGCCGTTGTTGTTGCCACCTGATGGACGTCGTTCTTGCCACGTCCAAGAGTGTCGCTCCCATAGCAACCACGTCGGAGCTAATACCTCGTCCCGTTGGTCTTGCCACCTCTGAAACGTCTCTCTTGCCACCTTTGAAACGTCTCTCTTGCCACGTCTGAAACGTCTCACTTGCCACGTTTGCAACGTCTCACTTGCCATGTTTGCAACGTCAGTCTTTCCATGTTTACAACGTCTCACTTGCCACGTTTTAAACATTGGTCTTCCCACATTTTCAATGTCGGTCTTGCCACATTTTCAACGTCTCACTTGCCATGTTTGAAACGTCGGTCTTGCCACGTTTGAAACGTCGGTCTTACGACGTCAATATGGGGCTAGAAAATCCAATTTATGATGACACGTGGTGTCATATAACGTCGCAATACAGACGAAAATGTGGTTGTCAGAAAAATGACGTCATGTGAAACGACGTTAGAGGGGGTCCGAGGTTTGTCGGTCTTCCGACAATAGAAAGTGGCAATTGCGCCGAACGCGCCATCAAAATTTGACCCAAATGCAGTAGTGTTAGGTTAGGTGATGGAGTGGTATTTCTATCATGTCTTCATCTACTTTTTGTTAGGCTCGATCGGGTACTTCTTCCTCTTTCCATTGTCATTTTTATTGCTTTCTCTTTGATGCTTTGATGGGTCTTTAATACTTAAATATTCTTCGATGGTTTTCTATACCTACATTTTTTTATAACTGAATTTTGTTTATAAAACTAAGCATGGTTCATTTTCATAAGTAAATTATTACTCGATATTGTTTCGATTCCAACCAAAATGTCGAATTTACATCCCTATTGGCATTTCCCTGCTAGTTTTTTCCAACAGGTTCTTGTATTTCAAGGGTGATACTTTTTTAGATGAGCGCTATTAATTAGTTTTCTAAATGGGTGCCCCAACAGTGTTCTAAGTTGGACTGCTCCGGTTGGTCGAATATCTTCAACAACATATAGCCCAAGCCATGTTGTCTCTAGTTTTCTTGGTTTACCTTTTATACGACTGTCATACATCAAAACTAAATATTCATTTTTGATATCTTTTTTCTTTATATGTTGGTTGTTCCACACTTTCTGCTATTGCTTCTGGACCTATTGATGATGCATTGCGATGAGTCTTCCTTCCTCTATCTTTTTCAATTGGTATAGTCATTCGTTCATACTTTTATTGTTGTCAAATTTTTCTACAACTACAACCCTTTTGGAGTTGGTCCATAAGTGAAAGGGAATAACAACTTATTTTCCATAAACGTGATTGAATGGAGTTTTACATGTCGATCGTTTATATGATGATTTGTACACCCATAACACTACATGAATATTTTCATCCTAGTATTCTTTGTTGATGCCACAAATCTTTTTAAGTCCTTTATGTAATGTTTTCTCAAAATATTCAAATGCCCTGTTTGCTTATGGGTGATAGGTTTTCATTCGTCCGTGGTCGATCAAAAAAATTTCTAGTAGGTTTTTAATTGTTTCATTCACAAAGTGTGTTCCTTGGTTGCTAGTTAGTGTAAGAGGACAACTTAAACTTATGATTATATTCTCGTAGATGAATTTTGATGCGACCTATTTGGTACATGATTCGACTGGCTCAAATTTTTCCCACTTAGTCACATATTCTACAACAATGATGATATACTTAGCAATGGTTCTTCTTTCCATATGTGGAAAGGGCCCACCAAAGTTGATGGCCCATATTTCAAATGATTGATTAGGATTTACTGAATTGAGAGGAATTTCATTTTTCCACATAGGTCGCCCAAGCCTTTGACAACTATCACATTTTCTAACTTGATCCTGAAAGTATTTATGTAAAGTTGGCCACCAAAGGCCTGCTTGCAGTATATTTTTGGCTGTCGTGTCGGCCTGGAAGTGACCCCTAGCTGGTCCTGCATGAGATTCATTAATGACATATTTCCTTTCATGTTCAGGAACACATCTCCTTAGAACATCATTGGTTCCCATTTTGTAGAAAAACCCATTTATGATTGTAAAAGGTGCAACTTTTAAGGCTAGTACTTTGTTTTTTTGTGGATAGATCTTCTAGAGCCTTTCCTTCTTATAAGAAATTTTTTATATCTTCTAAATCCTTAGGAGAAACTTCAAATCAGAATAAGTGTGCATCTGGGAGGTCATCGTCAATGTCTGTCAGATCTTCACATGTTTCAAATCATGATAGATGGTTGGGTCGAACATTCTGTTTTCCAGGTCGTATGATTACGTCGAACTCAAAATCTTGAAATAGGAGTAACCAACGGTAAATATTGCCTTGGTGGATTGGTTTATTAACCAAATATTTCAATGCTTGATGGTCTGTAAAGAATGTGAACATAATGGAAAGTAATTAATGATGAAACTTTTGTAGAGCAAATATCATTGATAAGGCTTCCCTTTTTGTGGTCAAATAGTTTCTTTCTGATTGGTTCAATTTCTGACTTGCATATGCGTTTGGATGATCGACTGTGTCGTCATATGGTTGTTCTAGGACCAACCCGACAACGACGTTGGAAGCATAGACATGTACATGAAACCTTCTCGACCAATCATGAAATTTTAGTATTGGAGCTTCAACCAACTTCTTCTTTAGGAATTCAAAGGATTTATTTTCATAGAAGTTCATTCATTGGCTCCATATAATCTCAATTTATTTTCATAGAAGTTCATCCATTGGAAATGTGATGTCCGAATAGTGATGTATAAACTTTATATAGTATCCAGTGTGCCTTAGGAAAATTTTGATTTGTTTTTTATTCATAGGCGGCTTTAACTCGAGAATAATTTGAATCTTCACCATGTCGAACTTTACTCCATATTTACATACCACATGTCCTAACAAGATTCCAATTGGTGTAGAGAATATGCATTTCTTGATGTTTAATGATAGTTGGATTTGTATGCACCGTTATATCATAAGCCTAAGTAATTGTATATGATTCTTACATAGGTTGTATATTCTCTAGTCGTCAAAGTAGATAGCCATAGTTTTATATATTTATATTCTTGAAATGCTTTAAAAACTATTCTCAAGAATACTATTCGTGCATTCTTCAATCCAAATTGCATGACTTTGCAGGTGAAGGATCTGACTTCTAAGATGAATGTTGTCTTTGGATGATATTATTTTTCTATTGACACCTGATTATAACATGAGAATCCATCGGTAAATGAGTAGCATTTGTGGATAGCGACTTCATTAATGATTTCATCAATGAAGGGGGTAGGGAATGAATTTGTCATGGTAAATCTATTGAGTCCCCTGAGATCGACCAGGCTCTTAGCCTCTTGGGATGATGTTTATTTGGTTGCACCACCATGGGGCTTGCCCATTCTTCTTTGTTAATCAGGTAAATGATACTTTCTTGTAGCATTCCTTCAATCTATTTTTGAACGATCGACTTATATTTATGGGCTATTTTGTATGGTCATTTTTTGATTGGTTTTTCTCCTGGAATGAGTTTGATATTCATCTCTCCCATTTACTCTACAAATCCTTTCAATTCATTATAGTCGCAGGAAAAAATGTTTTTATATTCTTTTATCAGGTTGACTATGTCAGCTATATGATTGTCCATCCAATAATCACCTATTAGAACCATTTTTGGGAGATCGTTCTTTGATATGTCAAATTTTTTTATTTTTTATTTTTGCCTCCTTCCATTTTGGTGGTTTTTCTTCGTCAAGATAACGTTCCCCTTCTTCTATTCTTGTAAAACTTTCTGGGAAGTCAGGATGTTCCTGATCTTGTTTTTGTTCTATAGCTATATTGAATACTGATTTCACATGATTTGGTAATGATGAGCGATCCTTTTCCCATTGATAGCTTTGTCCTGGGCACCTTATATTTTCCATGTCGAGTCTTCGTGCCATTGAGACTTCCTTATTTTTCGTCGGCACAATATTGCAAGTCGATGTTGATCCTAGGTCCATATTCATCTTCCCTTTTTCTTTCTATGCATATGGTGTTGGATTTTATAAGAAGTTTATGATTTCATGTGATGCTTCTTTCACGTTTTATTCTTTTAGATTAAACTCAAAGTCTTGCACAAAATTTTATTTAATTTCTGCCCAATTTACCGTATGGCCACGAGATTCTTCAATCTTATACCATTTATTTGGTATCTCATCTAACGTGCTTGAAAACATGTGGAGACCTAGCATTTCATATTTGTAACCTATCCTTCACAATTTGTTTTCACATTCCTGAATGTGCTCTACTGGATCATACCCAATCTTGAAAATGGGGATATCATCCACTTTGGACAGATTTTGCTCTTCGAAACATTTGATGAAGTATGTCGACACGGTTTTCCACATTTTTAACCTAGAGGAGTGTTTTTCCCACCATCTTGCATCTTGGCCCATGAAGGTTTCTACGAGGCTCTATGTCCTTTTTTGCTCTCTGTTATAGCACGATTTTCCTCACCCTATGCAATCTTGCACAAAGGGCCTTTTTCCATTTCCCTATGCAGACTGTTGATCCCTTTTTGCAAAAATACAGGGTTTAAAAATACATTTTCCACATGTACGCACATTTCCTACTATACAACATGCGTATACATAGGCTGCACCACTACAACCCGCGTACATCAGGATTTTTGCCCAAAAATGAAAAATGGTGTTGTGTTTCCATGTCACGAAAGGATATCTATGATCCTTGACCTTCCATATAGTGGAAATGTTCCAACTCAGCCCTTTAGTTCCATTTGAAGGCTATAAATGGGCCAATTCAGAGCTATGGAAAAGAAGAGAAAGAATTCAACTTTGAGAGAAAAGTTACTCTGGAGAAATTATTTACTTCATATTGAGTCTGCATCCCTTTGTCCTTTAAGTCTGAACACAATGTTCATCCCCCGAGATATTCCCTTATTGATTGAGAACTTCATTGTCTCTCTTCTATGAGATTTCCTTTGGTGCAGGATTGAATTGGTGGAGGCCCAACTGGAAGGAACTTAGTTTATTGGTTCTGAACTGTGCCGACACAAAAGTCTGTAACTTTTCCACTTGTGTTGGTCATATATTAATATAAATACTCTTTTCTCGTCCAAATGATATCTTGCAAATATTTGAATTAATATTCCATGGGAATATTTGTTATGTATGTTAATGGATTATACTATTGAATGTGATAACATCATTTATTATCGCCATATGCTTGTTGTGCTTGGTTGTTGAGGACTAGTTCCAGGTATATTGCTTTGGTTCATGTGGTCAACGGTGGAATTCATCGAACGTCTGGGTGAGGTAGGAATTTTATATTTTCTTTCTATCATATTTGTTTATATAGAATACTTGAGAATAGATTTTATTTCTGTAGACATTTCCTTATGTTTTGGTTTACCCTATCCATAGAGAGATTTTCCTCAAAAAATAATTGGCGACCATACTGGGGATTGAATCTTCTTTCTTAGGGTTTGGAGTGATTTTCTCCTTATATTTCTCTCATTCCTATTGCCTTTCTTGTCATATCAATGTTTGACAGCCTCTGTTCACTCTGGGTCTGAGTTTTTCAACATTCTCCCTTGCCTAGATTTTTTTTTGAAACATATACATGACTTTTTTCTTGGCAGTCGCGTATATACGCGTGTTGTCCTTATGCAAGCTATGTACATACACTTTGTTTCCTTGAATAGTCAGGAACATCAAACTCTTGTGCTTGTTTACTGGGTTTGGTGGTTGTTGGGTGGGATTTGATGTTTTCTTAGTCTTCTTGGGTCTCTGTAGTGACTATTAAGTGTCTATGGGATAGCAGGAAACCTGTCTGGGGTTGAATGTTTGGGTGGAGTATTTCTCATCACCTTTTCATTTTGATTGTCCTTGTACATTGGGATGGGTGTCTTGCTTCTTGGTATCCTACTTGAGTTGTCTCTTTCTATACACATTAGAGTTTTTATATATCAAGTTGTTGTTCAGTCAATGCATTTTCTTTTTTCTTATATTGAAAATAAAAAAATATTAGTCATTTTGCATTTCTTGGCATTTTGATCTTTTGAGTCTTTGTCATTATCTTAGTGCATGTAAAGCAAGATTGAATTTTTTACTTCAAAATTGTAGAGTTGAAATTGGAAATTGCATTGTTTTAAGAAGCATATCATTCATTGAAAATTGAAGTTAGGGATTTGCATTGTATTCCTATTTACTTTACTTGCCGAGTCATAAAATCATGAGTTTCACTACCATACCTTTTTGAGTAAGAATGGACACTAAAATTAATGCTATAATTTAAAATTGATTAGTCGCAATTTTATTTTCTAGGGTGCACAAACTAACTTAGGATTTAGTTCCTTGGAATAGGATTTTGTGAGTAAACTTCTCCAAGGCTATTAAATCATCATATGTGTCTGAAAAAGGGAGTGGAGAAATCCATTTTATAATTGGTAATATCAGAAAGCTCAGCTTACACCGGAGTTAGTCACGAGGTTGCGCGAGGTTAGTTGAAGGGATATCCCCACGATACCTTCTTAGCGTTAGAGATATTTATGGGGATCTATTCATATCTGGGGATATTTCTAGTGCCCTTACCTCTATGAGAGGTGGTAATTTAAAGGTTTCAGGCTTTGCTACCCTGCCCATACGGTGGACCTGACTTATGATTGCTCGCCTGTGCATCGGTTATACATTGGTTTCTTAGTTCGTTGACTTAGGTGCCACATAGGTTACTTGCAGGGGTTATTCTGCAAGTACTCTGGGTCAGATAAGGGTCAGACAACACACAACCTTTATGGAGGATTACCTCTCCAGGGGGATCTAACCGACTGGTTGTTAAGCCCACGAGGGCCCTTATAAATGATTTTGTTACCTCCAATATTTAGCAGGGAGTCTCAGGCCCCTCTTGGGTGAGACATACCTTCTTTAAGGAGGGAGGCCCCTTTCAGCCACTTTACCCCATTTGTGTGCATATTGGTCATTTGATTTTTGGTGTGCTATTTGATTACTAGTTGTACCTAGGATTTATTTTTTGTATCTTGAGTCTTAAGTCATCGTGGAGTTGAACCAGTGTCCCCATCGGTCCCGTCGCTTGTTACAGTTACCACTAGATTTTGAGTCTTTGCCTTCTAAAAGGCGTAGAGTTATTAGATGTGGTACACACACCTCCACTATTCAGACTTGTGATTCTACAAGGATGAGTACTGAACCAAGTCTTCAGAAAACTAGGATCCCTTCGACTCCCATACCTACTATAGTTAATGGCACCCCTTTGACTCCTGCAACCACAATGGTTGTAGTGCCAGAGGCACCTATCATTAATATTTCTCGTCCTATAGTGAGTTCTCAAATGGGTGTGTATTCTACTTATTACACCCCGTCCGTGTATCCTTCGTCCGCCATGCCTGTTCCTTCGAACACTTTTCCCATGACAGGTCCTCATATATCCCTGAGTCTTTCATACAGGGAGAATCAGTTTTACGATTCGGGTTACCCTCTTCACGGAACCCTTTCACAAGGGGGAAACATATATCCTCACTTGAATGATCCTTATCATACTTCTGTCTCTTCACAAACTTCAGTGATGATGCCCGTACAAACCTCTTTAGATCAGTTAGGTGAAGGATACGACCTTTCCAGTTAGGGACAGGGGGTAAACCAGGACCCTTCCTGGCCTGCAATGTTTCAAAGCCAATATTTCCCTGGACCTTAGTATCAAATGCCACAACCCATCGCTAGTCCAGTCACTACCAGTCATATTGGATCTCCATCACCAACCTCTACTAGTCATGTTGGAGATGGGTTGACAACCTCTGCAAGTCATGTTGACAACCCGCACCTAGGTGTTGCTAGTCATGTTGGGGGAATCACTCTAGTCACCATGAGTCAGATCAATGTCACATCTCAAACCTATGTAAACCATGTGGGATACGACTCCCTCGCCTAAGCTAGTCATGTCGAGAGCATGTTGCCAGCCGTCGTGAATAACATTGGGGAATTGAGAAGCCTAGATGCCTCAGATGTAATCCTAAATTCCTTTGCAGGACTTGCGAAGGAGATCACCTTACTTGCGAAGCGTGGGTCTCACCTGATGGCCCTTTAGGTTTTGAAGTGTCTGTGGTTTCCCCACACCCTATTTCTCCTTTGATTGACATGATAGCCATGTCGCTGCAATCCTCTCTTGACCATACCCCTGTTGCTAAGGGTAATGTGTCCCCTATCCCTGTTATCATGCATCCTCTTCAACCAACGGTTGAAGAAGTGGTCATACCATTGCAATCTCTGATCAATCCAACTCTCCTTTTGGAGGGTGATGTGTCCTCCAACCATGTCATCATCATTCCTGATAGAGCTCCTTCTAAACAAGAGAGATTTCTACTCTCCCCGAGTACTCTTCCTTCAAGTCTTGGAGAAGTTCCCTTCGATTGGGATGGTCTTGTGGGGTATCTGATAGCCCCACCTATGTCCTTTCTAGTAAGAGACATTATCCGATATATCACGGAGACGATAACATCTGCTAGCACTTTATCCTCCTTGACTTGGAGATACTTTTTTTTCCCAAGATTATGTCGTCTATTCATAAGATGTTAACATTCCACAGAAGTCTAACACGGGAGCTTTGGCCTCCCCCATGAATTACCGCCTAGAGGACTCCCAAGTGAGTCTAATTTAATCTCTTTTCTGACTCGTCTAAAAAAGTGAAAAGATTTCCAAGTGATTTGTCCCCTTCACACTCATTAAATTGGACTTGAAAGGTCATGAGTCTTAGTTAAGCTATTTTCTGACTCGTTTTCAAAAAGTGAAAAGATTGTCGAGTGAACTTGTCTCTTTCACACTTATAAATTGGATTTGAAAGGACGTCTATTTGGTACAAGTTTATCCCTTTTTCACACCAAGTAGACTAAATATCAATGAAAAAGGACATTTTTTGGTGTTAAGTTGTGATTGCATCTCATGCCCTATATTGTAGTATTGAGCCTATAGTTGGTTCTCTCATTGCGTTATAAACTGTTTTCCTCAACAGTTTTGCAGCCTCAACCAAGCAGATCCTCGTTTATATACTTCAAAATTTGACACCCTATACCTAGGAGGGAACATTCCCCTGAGTGTCCATCTCCCACATGCATCTCCTTGCATTGAGCATAGGTATGTTCTACTACTAGAACTAGTTTTTCTTAATTGCGACACTCATTTCCTCCTCTGTATCATAGCATTCATTTTTCTATGAAAAAACAAAAAAATACGGGCGGGAAGGGAGTATTATCTTATATTGGTAGTAGTTGTGTCGCCTTTGAATAGAACATAAATTTATTGAGTCCATTTGTCATCATAATTTTGGGTTTAGCATGACCTTAGGAAGCTGAGTGTGTTACAAAGAGTCTTCTCTACCGACTGGTTACTCTTCCAATCCCTATGGATAATTTCATTGATGCCTCCTACATCTCATGGTTTCATCATTAATTCTATGATGCCAAAGTCCTCCATATGTCTCATGCTCTTGCTCAAAGGAATTCTATCAACCTGTGTTGACCATTTCTTAGAACTCTTGACTTTTCATGTCAGCCATACCCTTAGTCTGTCTCAGAATCACATGATACTGTAGTTCTATCATGCACCCTGGTCCTACTTTCATAATTGGTAGGTAACCTTGAACCCAACAGTCGACATTTCATCCTTGGTCGTTGACTGGGTGGTTTCCCTTGTGTTCGACGACAAGACATCTATTCACACATTGGGATTCATGTAGTGTCTTGGATTCCATTAGACCTATTGGTGGTTTCCTCACCTTTGTCAGTATTTTTCCTCATTGGATGCTATTCAGAGGGTCTTTTTCATGTACCACTTGCACTTGGTACACGTGAAAGACGCATAGGGTCGTTGGTTCGTGCACATGTTCTTCATCTAATTTCCTCGAAATCATGAAGCTCCTATGTTGTAACTCATGCTGAATGATGATATATGCCTTAATGTTATCCTTTTAGTGAGTCCCCTTCCATCAAACTCAACTCATCTATTTTGGAAATGAGACCTAGAGTCTTATGAGTACCTTTATGCTTGCAGTCATTAGTGGCAGGTTCTCTCACCATCGATATTTGGGAATACATCAATGTCTCTTGATCGATGGATTCTTCAAGTGTTCGACCCCGAATCCTTTATTCACACTTGTAAGAATGTACTTGGTGCCTTGATACCTACTTTCATTATCGGTAGGTTGTCTCGCATTTGTTAACTATATACGTCAATGAACAATAATTAACCAAGGTCTCATTGTGTTCGACCTCAACTCCTTTATTCACATGATGTAGACTTGCACCTTTGGCGAATTGTGTAGAAGACTTGAAGACATCAATATGTGGCTGCAACTTTCCTGAGCTATTGCTTCCCTTTCATTGGAATAGACTTACCTATATGACTTCAGTGATCATGGGATATCATATTGTACTCCATTACATATATCTTCAGATTGATTTTGAGATTGGTTCTACTGGGCCTTGTTCGTGACTATGAAAATCTTTGGCATGTAACCGCATTTGTATTTGCCTATTCATGGCCACATATAGTTGTTTGGTATATTTTCACATGGATCTGCAGTGTAATTCAAATTGGCAACCATGTATGCAAAGTCAGTGAAGAATGTAATGAGAAACTAGTTCTTCTAGCTGGTTCCACATCACTCCACTTTTG
>SNQJ01S0002104.1:170535-180535 GCA_010110895.2 Picea sitchensis | reverse complement strand
CTTTGGAGACACTTCCCCATTCAAGGTACAAGTTAATTTTGATATTCCCATATTTTAAGGTCAGATCAATGCAGATTATTTGGAAAAATGGTTAAATTTGCTAGAAGGTTATTTCTTTGTTCACAATTTTTCCGATAGAGAAAATATAACCTTTGCGCACCTTAAGGCTCTCCCCCATGTAAAACATTAGTGGGAAACTTACTGGGAGAAAAATTCCACAGAGGAGTCTGGAATATTTGGGGCCGATCCCACTTGGTATTTTTTTATGGATGCGATCAAGGAGAAATATTACCCAATGGGAAACTATGATGACCAATACATGAGATATACCATGTTGCATCAAGAGAGGGGCCAAACAACACCGAAGTTCAAAAATACATTCCATACATTGTGCTCCAACATAGGTATCAAAGACTCTAAATGGCATATGGTTCTAAAATACCACAGGGCTCTTCACAGGTAAATCCAAACCAAAATGGAATTTCTTGACATTTTATCACTCAGAGCTGCTTATCGATATGCTGTCAAAATAAAGTAGAAATTTAAGCAGTAGAACAAGTGGGAGTTTGGGTATGAAAATACACAACAAAAAAATTATGGTAAAGGCATCCCTAACTCATAGAACAAACAACCTCAATACCACCAGTCCAAGCCGCAAGAAAAGAAGGGTAACGAGAAGGCAAAAAATGACACTGGGAAGTGGTGCGATTTCCACAAAATCGCTCGGCACATCACCGATGAATGTCACTCAAAACATTCGTTGGTGCTCGAGCTCAAAGAAAAAGAGTTGATCCCCAACTCAGACTCTTACTTTGATAATAATAAAAGGAGGCAGATAATTGATGCATAACCCAATGCTACTGTCGAGATCGCAACAATCGAACCTGAAGAACTAAAGAATCCTAAGGAGAGGGAGCGGATTTTCCATTCACAGATGTGGGCAAATGGAACCCCACTGCCTTTTATTGTTGATACCAGAAGCCATAAGAACTTAATCTCATCAAAGGTAGTCAAGAATTTTTTCCAACAACACCACACCTGCATCCATACAACATCGGGTGTCTTCGCTAGGGTCGAGATCTTCGTGTTAGCTAGTAGTGTTGCTTGTCCTATGACATTAATCCCTTCAAGGATGACGTACTGTGTGATGTTTCCCAAACAGAATTTTGTGATGTTCTATTAGGTCAACCATATATGTGGAAGCGTCATGTTGTTTATGAGTCTTGACCCCATAGCGTCATTGTTACTTTGGGGGTTCATCTCTACAGGTTACCAGAAGTAGTTCTAACTATTGTCTCGACAAAATAGTGCCACAAAGTAATCTATAATACCGCAAATTTTATCCTCTTCAAAATCCGGGAAGAAGGTGAACAGAAGGAAAATGCAACCACTGCATCCTCGACCCAATAAATTTATATCTAGTAGAAGCATATTTTAGAAGAGCACCAAGATATTCTTACCATACCTACAAGGGTGCCTCTACATTTCCCAGTCAAGTGAAGTTATAACAAATCCCATCATAATATTCATGCTACATCTTCACCGAAATATTTCTCCCAAACTCGGTAATATCATGCAGCTAAATTGGTTTAACAGATCCAACCCCTCCAACAACAAGTTCATAACAACCTTCAACAAGCTAAGTAGGATAGCTTCCTCAGCAAGGAAAGCAACTCACCAAGGTTCAGATTCAACAAAAGCTTCCTCAGAAATTTAACATAATGGACACCATTTCTTCCTAAGGGAGGAATAATGATCCAAGAAGAAATTGGTTCCCACCCACCTATTCAAATGGCTCAAAACAGGGGTGTCCACCTTAGCAGTTTTTCTAAATTTTTTTCGATTCCTAAATTTCCGAAGCTGTTTTGAGGCCCTAAGCAACGTTTTTTGGGTGTGGCACAACTAAATTATAGAAATTTTCCAAAGTGAGATGGAAACATGTGTATGCATCGGATATACCTTTCCAACAACCTATCGTACACCCCAAACATATATCATATGCAAATGTTACACCCTTGGGAAGTTGACGTATAACTACCCCCATCAAGGCCCGCAAACCTTTTGGCGTTTCATCTTCCGGGGTTAGGGTTTTTTATTTTCTCTATGTTAAAAATTCCTTTGGAGCCTCATTGTAAACACCATCTTCTGGAAAAGGATCATATCCATCACATCTCTTCTCAGAGATAAGCTGCCACCATTCTAGTGAGTTCATTCACTCTGTATTTTTATAGTTTTTGTACACTTATGTCATTAATAAAAATTGTGCATTATTGTATCTTTGTGTTTCTTGCAATATATGTGTGTATTTGATTATTATATTTCCTCCTTCATTTCATTCTCAAAATAATTTGGATCATGTATTGAGAGGAGGTAGGGGGCACATCATTGGTTAGCTTGAAGTTGAAGATTAAGTCTACATTGGGAATGGTTAGAGATGTGTTTAATGGCATAGGCATTGAAGGCCCTATCACTAAGACAAGCCTAGCCTTAAATAAATTACCAGGATCGGTAGTTGATATGATAAGAGAATCGAATCCTCTATGTTTCTAGTGAGAAGAGAGTACCCCTCTAATGGTGGGAGTTGTGTCAAGTTTACGAGAGTTTTGTTTGGTGAAGTGTGAGATGGGAAATTAAAGGAGAATGGAGGTGAAAATTGGTCACTTGAAGGTTTGAGAAATATTTTAGTGAACAAAAAAGGTCATCCAACACTATTGATAGGCTTTGCAGAGGTTACAAGAGGAAAGGAAGAGGGAGGAAAATGGCCCAAACCTCACATAACTATAGGGAGGAAGGGTTGTAAGTGTATTAAGTTGTCAAAGGAAAAGGCAAGGTCATGCAGGACATCATAGTGATGCAAGTGATAGACGTGACTATAAAAATCTCAATTGGTCATTTTTATGGGATGCTTGCATTTAAGAATACCTTGGCCCTGTGGATTTAAAGGAATTGGTTGAAAATGATAGGGTATACACCAAGAGAAACCTGTCAATAGCACCTATCTATACATAGATATCAAATAAAATAACATCATAATCCAACAACATCATCATTGGAATTCATAATCAAAACATAAAACCATATACAAAACAGGATCACTTGCATGCAAGTGTCCTCAATGAATAATTCAAATTATGTGTGTTGTTGAGTATCCATTTTGACACCTCTATTACCCTATATTATCCTATATCTGAGCCTATTTTACCTATGCAATGTGTATATAATTGATTGTTTCCTCCACAAATTCACTTGATGACCTTGTCCATGTGCATAGAAGGGTAACTTATGATTAAGGCATGATTTGTTTAGTTTTCTTGATTAAATTCAATTAAATGATTGATTATGTATGCTCCTAATCACTTTGACTCTTAAGCAGCTTCATATGGTACTTCACTAATCTGGTACTGCAACCATAGCATGATCTAGTACCCTGTCTGATCCGGTACCAATGCTCCACCTATACCAGTACCAATGTTCCACCTATTCTGGTACTCCACATCGCATTCGGTACCAACTCAGTATAGCATCCGGTACCAGCACACTCAACATTGCATCCAGTACCAGTCGTGTGCCTATTTCGGTATTGCCTTTGCGCCTGATCTGGTACTCATGGTTGTGACTATGTTCATCCAGTACTAAAACCCTGTCTATAGAATTCTGATACCAACATTCTGATACTAGATTTTCACCTCGATTTCCGGGTAGGTAAAGATGAATCTCAAAATTTGGGGACATGGGTTTTTGTCCAAAGTTGGGTCCCATATCTCACACGTGTGGAACTCCATCTCAGGGGGAACAATTCATCCTAAATCATTACCAATTTTTCAGAAATTCTAGGATCATGCCCAGATTTGTGGGAAATGCATTTCCTTGATTAGCTAATGGTTGTACTTGACCTCCATTGATGGAAAATGGTTTTGATTTGATTGTTCATGGATTGGATTGTCTAGAGACAAATTTGTAATGTAAAAATATATATAAATTGAGTGATGGCTCTAAGCCAAAGGAGAGGAATTATTATATTGCAGATTGGATTTCTGAACAGACTCGTTTGTAAATATATTTGTTGAAAATCAATGGAAGTTTGAAATCAATGATCATGTGTGTCTTTTATCAGTTATCATCAGCTTATCTAAAATCTTCCATGTTGGCATCAGCAAGGGGCCACCGATCCAGCTTGGCAATCTCATTGTAAATTATTAGTATAGATTTTGATTTCATGTACTTGTTGTTTTGATTTCATTTCTGATTTCACTATTAGAATTGATTGCAAAGTGTGGTAGTGCAGGAATCGTTTGGGATTCCATCATTCGCATTACATGAGACAACAAATGGAATATCTCATAAAAACTTATGTTTCCTGTGTAGGAATGAAATAGCTTTTCATAATTATCAAGTTGCATTGATTTATTTTTTGAATGTCATTGGTTTGAAGAAGTGTGAAAAAATAGATAAGGATTGCTTGCAATTTATTATTGAATTGAGTTGTTACAGGAAATGATATCAAGACCTCCATCTCTCACATACATGCACTTATAATGGAGTGTTTATACTCTTCCTGGTAGTTCTTTTAGCTCAGTTAAGTTTCCAAAATGTTAATGAGTGATTGTGTGTTTATTATAGGAGATAGAGTCATAGCCCATCTCTAACTTTCATGAGCCTATAATGAGGAGATCTATTCCCTGAACAAGAATTTTGAATTATACATTTGTTGATCAATTTTTCTTTCTGGATTTTGAAATGAGTGGAGAATGTTATTTGAAAAAGTGTGAAAACATAGTATCTTGTTATTGATTGTTTCTTGATAGAGCTATACTCATCAGACATCGGAACCTATTTTTTATTGGCACATATAGTTCATCAAATCTATTGATTACGAATAGCGGTTGATAATTTATGTTTGGTAATATATTATGCATATAATTGCACCAACATGCACGCAAGAGAGGGATGTTACATACACCCCCTATTGGTTTAAACTTCATCCTGAAGTTTCACAGTATATGTGCARTAAATAAACTATCTAACAAGATCTAAATTTCTAACTATCAAACAAAAATGGAAACTGTTGGCACATATCATATGCATCCTCCCAGGTAGTCGAGTGTGGACTATAATTGTCCCACTAGACCTTGACCTGATCGACTGTTCGGCGTCATAGTTGTCAAATGTGATGATTCATAATGTGGATTGGCTCTGCTGTGAGTGCACCCTCGTCCAAAACCTACAAAGAGCTCATGTCAATCACATGTGTAGTATCACTAACATAATGTCTCAAAACATATACATGAAACACATCGTGCATACACCTCAAAAAATCAGGGAAGGCTAGTCAATAGGCCATGGGCCCTTTCTTTTCCACAGCTTCGAAAGGTCCCACAAACCTAGAAGAGATTTTAGCACCCTTTCCAAACTTGATCAAACTCTTGTGCGGTTTCACCCACAAGAAGACTCAATCACCATCTTCATAACTACGATCAACGCGATGCGCATCGACATAACTCTTTTGTCGATCTTGTTCTTCCTTAATCCTTTGTCCTATCGTTTTCATTTGTTCTTCCATTTCTTGGATCACTTTGAGTCCTACCAGGACCCTATCCTCCATTTGATCCCATCTCAAAGGTGTCTCACACAGTCTCCCGTAAAGAAACTCAAATGGCTCCATATTCATGGTGCTTTGATAGCTATTGTTGTATGCAAACTCTACCAGTGGCAAGAACTCCTCCCAATGCTTTTGTTGGTCCATCACATACATCTGCAACATATCTTCCAATATTTGGCTCGTTCTTTATGTCTGCACGTCTGTCTTCGGGTGATACATAGTACTAAAGTTAAGTTGGGTTCCAAAGGCCTTAGAAACTAGTCCAAAATTGTCTTCTAAACACCAATCCTCGATCGGATATGATCCTCTTAGGCACGCCATGCAATCTCACAATATCGTTGATGAAAACTCTATCTATGTCTCACACCTGATACGTCATATGCACAGGGATAAAATGTGCACTCTTCATCAGAGTGTCAACTACAACGAAAATCGAGTCGTGCCTCCTTTCTGTCAGTGAAAATCCCACAATAAATTCCATTGAAATGACCTCCCATTTTGATTTTGGAATAGCGTGTGTTTGTAGTAATCCTGTCGGATGTTTATTTTCAGCCTTCACTTACTGACATTCTAGACATCTCGCCACATAGTTGAAGATGTTAACCTTCATTTGTTTCCATAAGAATAAGGGTTTAAGGTGTGCCCTCATATTCATGACTCTTGGATGAGCCATGTACACTTCCCTATGAGCTTCATTTAATCTCAAACTTATCAACTCATCGTTAGGCGGTACGTAAATCCGATTAGTATACCTCATTAATATGTCGTTGTCCATAGTAAATCCCTCAAATTTTGGTACCAACATGGTGTCTTGTCCGATATTTTCCTTAACCTCTTTATATCCGTCATCGTCACACTGTATAGTTAGAATCTTTTCACGAATATTCGTCTAGAGTGGTATCACCGAAATAATGGGTGGTCTCCGACTCAACGCATATACCACTATGTTCATCGTTCCTTTTATGTACGTGATCTCAAAATTGTACTCGCTAAGTAGTTCTGACCAACGTCTTTGTCGCGCATTCAAGTCACTTTGAGTAAAATTGTGCTGCAAACCACAATGGTCAGTTTTCAGTTCAAAATCCCATCCAATTAGGTAGTGTCTCCACACTCTCAGGGAATACACAATGGCCAACAACTCCAAATCGTGTGTCGTGTAGTTCTCCTCGTGATTTCTTAACTTTCTTCAGATGACCGTCTTGCATCAAGACTTTGCCTAAGCCTTTCTTGGATGTGTCTGTTCATACCAAGAATTCCTCATCCATGTCAGGGAATTTTAGTATCGATGTTGTCTTCAACATCTCCTTGAGCCTTCGAAATTCTTTCGTGCATTTCTCGATCCATACAAACTTCTTGTTTTTCTTCTGCAATTTCGTAATCGGATTTGCTATCTTCGAAAAACCTTCAAAGAACCATCAATAGTATCCAGCTAATAGCCTCTACCTTCGTTGGATCCACGATGATAACTCCGTTGGAGATAACATGCCCTAAACAATGAATCCTCAATTGATAAAAAGAGAATTTCAACAGTTTCCCGTATAATTTGTTCTCTCGTAAACACTGTAGTACCAAGCAAAAATTTTCATCATGTTCTTCCATCGTCCGAGAATATCAAAATATTGTCAATGAATACTTGAACAAACTTGTCCAAGTATTCACAGAATACTCCATTCATCAAGCTCATGAATACCCATGGGTCGTTCGTTAGTCCAAATGGTAAAACGGCAAAATAGTAACGTTCAAACCTTATCTTTAATTCGTCTTAGGAATGTCTTCCTCCTTGATCTGTAACTGGTGATATATTGATCTCAAGTCAATCTTAAAAAACATCGTCATGCCCTTCATTTGATCAAACAAATTTTATATTCTTAGCAATGGATATTGGTTCTTGATCATTGTCATATTCAATTAACGTTAGTCAATGCAGAGTCTCCACGACCCATTCTTCTTCTGTATGAAAATAGCAGGCACACCCCAAGGTGATACACTTGGGCGTATCATTCCTAGGTCCAACAACTCTTTCGGTTGCATTTTCAACTCCTGTAACTCAGGGGTCGACATCCGATAAGGCATTCTTGCTATCGGTTAAGTTCCAAGTTTTATGTCGATGGTAAATTCCAATTCCCTTTTGGGTGTCAAACCTGGTAACTCTTATGGTAATACGTCTGCAAACTCTCCTACCACCGAAAGGTTTTATAGTCCTTCTGCCATGCCCTTATTGTTCATCATTAATATTGCATATATCTTGCATCCTTTGTACATACTCTTCTGTAGTTTTATGGAAGAGATGAACCTTAGGGAAACTCCCTAGTTTCTCCCTACAATCACTTGTCTCTCTCTCCCTCCTGATCAATCAAACTCAATTTTTTCATCTTACAGTTGAGTATCGCATCATGTGATTCCAACCAGTCCATACCGATCACAACGTCATAAGATCCTAATATCATGGCGTACAAGTTGGACTTTGTGAAAAAATCTCCCAGGTTGAGGCTACAGTCCATAACCTTTCCTCCAACCTTCTACTTGGCTCCTGAATCCATTTCCACGTAGCTAAACTCGTCATGTCCAACTGCCTTTACCTTAATTATTTTTAACATTGCACCAGATATAAAACTCTTTATAGCACCTGGATCTATCAAAATACTAAAGGTCTGGTCATCAATGGTACCTGATGTCTCAAGCATAGTAGATTGGTGCTCGGCCTGGCGATTATTCACCGCTACATGAATTTGATGGGCCTTTTCGAAATCTCCTACTGTAGTCTGTTCAGCTGACCCAACTACTCTGGCCCTCTCAACCGGATAGTCACGTTGGTAATGTGGCTCTCCACATGTCCAGCATCTATTCTTCGGTCCATTACTCTTGGTCCCCAAAGTAGAAGTTGTTGGCCCACTAGCCTGAAACCCTGGTATGTTCTGCTGAACAGGCCTAAATTGATGTTGTTGTAGACGAAGTTGTTGTTGGTGATGTGGTACTCTATAGGGAGTCCATTTTTGAGGCGTCGGTCGCCATGGTGTCGTGAACGTGGATCCTCTCGGAGTACCTCGATACCCTGATGGATTTCTAGTTGGTGTTTGGTGCTACTGCACACCAGATGTCGCTTATCCTGTCGATCTCGCATGAGTTATTCTCTCACCCCCACTAATCATCTCTTCCTCAGCTATGAGGGCCTTCTGGACTGCATCATGTAACATCTGAGGAATTAATATCCTCACCTTTTCATGAATGTTGACGTTAAGGCCGAACACAAACTTGTTGACCTTGAGCTTCTCGGTGTTCAGATGTGGAACATACCTAAGCAACTCCATGAATCGGGCCTCGTACTCGAGCATTGTATGACTGCCCTGTTGTAAGGCATTGAACTCATTGAGTTGGTGCTCAATGAATTACTCAAACAAATACCTCTCCCGGAACCGCTCCTCGAATATTTCCCATGACACGTCTTCGACGACCATGTTCAGTTGTGGCAGGAGCGTCTTCCACCATAGAAGAGTGCTCCCCTTCAATTGAAAGACCACCATGTGGACCTTCATGTTGGAGGTTTTATCATGAAGTGCGAAGCACATCGCCATGTTCTCCAACCATGCCTCGGTGGCTGCACCATCTGTGGCACCCAAGAACTCGAGAAACTTGACCTTCTCGAGTTCTCTGTGAACACTACCAGTACTAGCCGGGGCGTGTTGTGGACCCTCCAGGGGTATAGGCACTCAGGCCTCATCTCTATCCAGATGGATAATCAAGGCCTCTAACATCCTCTGAAAGGACCTCATCAACCCAACCACATCCTCCACAACAATCTTCTCCTATCTAATGACTTGTTCTTCTCCTTGGGGGTTAGACCCCTCTGGTGTGGATGTTACTAGAGGCGTTGCACCTCCTCCCCTAGCACAACATCGTCTTCCTATGCGACGTCCTCTAACCATGATTACCTAGAGGGACACAATTCAATTTAAATAGTGATAAATCACTAATCAAGTGGTTATATAGTGGAAGGTGTAATGATCTCCGGTCGCAGGGTTGAACTCACTCTGATACCATATGTACCAACCATCTGTTACTCCTAAGAAAAGCCAAACCCAATGGTAAAAGCAAAAAAATCATTAAGAAATTAACGTCAACACATGATCACATCATCGCCTAATTAACAACATCATAAGTAAAAGAATTACCAGCTACTCATCATGGAAATCACTAACGACGCATTCAACGCGTCAACGAAGGATAACGACACATAGACATAAATAGTGTAGCAGATCAGCACATCATAATCATCTTGAAACAATTTACAACAAAATTCAATTAGATAATGAATATAAAATGGCTACCTGCCCAACCTATCCTACAAGGGTAGGACCTCTAGGACACATAAACAATGCTCAATCCCAGGTTCCAATTGATTTT
>SNQJ01S0002104.1:146248-162886 GCA_010110895.2 Picea sitchensis | reverse complement strand
CTAGTCACTAAATCAGTCATATATATAATAAATTCATGATGCCAGATTAGTTAACATTTAAATTCAAGGTGCAAAAGAATAATGATGAAGCAATCACACACCCACTTAAATTAAGGCGCTCAAGTAAATTTTATTACTAACTAATCATGCATCATCATTAATGAAATGCGCGCAAGAAGTCAAAGCTAAAACATTGTATATACATCATTATTCCAATGTGAAAGCAATCCAATTATTAAATCATAGCATAATCAATGGCGCAAGGTAAATATTCATTAAATTTCTATGGCGCCAAAAGTAACTACACACATGCCCATCCACACATAGCTATAAATCATGTCACAATTAATTATCAATTAAATTATGGCGGAGATGAAATAACCAATCAATCCATATGGTATCAACATTAATTCAATAGTGCCAGAGAACCCATTACTTAGTCATTACACATCTACAAATTTTCATAGCGCAAGAAGTCCAAGGTATAAACAATAATTCTTTTCACCATGTTTTTGTTGCATGAAAGAAGTATAATATTTGACACCCATACATTACATTATAATTTCATTTCACGCCAAGAGTCTAATATCTAAAACCATCATCTGTTACATTAAATTTTCAGTGCGCTCAAGGAATCTAATTACTCAATCATTACACAACAATAATAATTCAAGGCGCAAGAGAGTCAAATTATTAAACAATCATACTTCAACTTTATTCAAGGGCGCAAGCAATCATAAATGCCTAATCAATCATCCATCAGTCATTTTTCTAAGGGAACAGAGAATAATCCACTGGTTTTTAAAGGACGAAAGAGAAAAATAATTACAAATCAACTATCAAGTGCTTCAAGCTTCATAATAAGACAACTCTTCATGTAGCTTGACTATGCATAATTTCATTGACTGAAATCCAATTGTGTCATTGTTTAGTCAATAATTATGGATTACATTAATTAATATAAACTCTATAGCTACACATCAACATCCTTATTATGTTAATTAATATTCTTGAATTGATAAAATCACATGTTTTCCACAATCTAACTCAATGTTACTATTCGTTGTTACATACTAACATAGTTATACTTATTTATACTTCACAATAATAAGGACATGCACAAGTCTACTAGATATACACAAACATGACCAAAAATTAAATAGCTTGAATGTACATTGACAGAGAACTTAAACCTAATTATTATTATTATTATTATTATTAAATGTTTTTTTTTCTTTGATTGCATGCATAGGTCACATGAAAAACACCGAAATCTTAAAAGGGAAGATAAAAACATCGATCCAATAAAGAGGAAGTTTCTGGGGTGAGATCTCACGCTGTTGGGCAAAAATGTTGGGGCGAAGGCAGAGATTTAATCACTCTGGCTGGTTGAAATGCAAAGACTAAACAAGTAGGGGAAAATGTATCCTTCATCTCAGTATGCAGAGGAAATATTAGAGGCACATGCCTAGAAAAATGTTGAGTAAAGAGAGAGAGAGAGAGGGGGGGGGTAAACGCCCTGGGTCTCCAATCGTAGAGAAAAAGGCAACAAGGGCACTGGGATATTTTAAATGAGAGTAGAAAAATGCAAGGGTTTACTATAAAAATATACCTCTGAGCAAGGAGGGATGGTGCAGTTGCAGAGGAGCTTTCTCTCACTAAAATGCAGGGAAAGGGACAATTTGTGGGGAAAAAAACAATGGGGAGAAAATATCAGAGGGATAATGAAGTGTGGCCATGTTGTGTGTAGTTAAAAACGCAGAGAGATTGATGCACATTGTTGGGTGAATCGTTCCTAAACTGCAGAGATACAAAAATAAAATCGTTGAGAATAGAATATTAAATCGTTGAGTATAGAATATTAAATCGCTAAGCAGAGATAAAACTAATAATCGTTGAGCAGAGATATAATAATAATCATTGAGCAGAGATATAATAATAATCGTTGAGCAGAGATAAAAATGAAATCGTCGAGCAGAGATAAAAATGAAATTGTTGAGCATAGAAATAATAATGATCGTTGAGAAAAGATAAAAATGAGATCGTCGAGAAGAGATACCATTCCTTTCATCATGGTTTAAACAAAAACGCAGAGATACCATTCCTTTTATCATGGTTTAAAAAAATGTAGAGATACCATTCCTTTCATCATGGTTTAAACAAAAACACAGAGATATCATTTCTTTCATCGTGGTTTAAACAAAACGCAAGGAAAGGAAGGACATGGTGCATTGAGAAAACAAATTGGTCAGGGTAAAAGGGTGAGGAATGGAGCTCTTAGCCACTATAAATTCGTCAAGGTAAAGAGCATTGGAAGGGCGCACCAGTTGTTGGAGAAATCAAATTTCTGGGAGACTCACTATAGGAATCTTGCTACCAGGGTGGTGGGTTTCAAGGTCCAAAAACAAAATATCAAAACATTCCATCATATCCTTTACTACAAAATCATCCACCCTAAATTTACAACACTAAACAATAGAATTAACTACATTTTAATTTGAAACTTAATAAATTTTATCTCATTTTAGGATTACCGTAACTGAAGGTGAAGAATCCGAAGTTGTTATTATGTGCTTGCACTCCCTCCTGTCTCCCACCTGCTAACCGTTGAGACTAAAACGGTACCTCCCATCCAACGTTAGGGGTACTCTTCTTCTCCCTTATGCCCCCGAGCCACAAAGGGGCCATGCACAACCACAACTAGAATACTCTTGCTCCTAGCTCGCCTCGCAAGGTCGAGCTACCACTCTCCTTCTCGAGTTGGGTATCCCAACTCTCACAAGAAAAATTAGTCAAAAAAAATTCAGCAACATAACCTTACTCATACAAGTCATGATCCATTCCTCTTCTTAGCCATTTCTTTTATAGAATTTTTCTTAGTGACCACTTTCCATTTGCATGTTTAATTCATTTTATTAAAAAATGATTAGGAATTACTCCCCCCATACACTTGTCACCCATCCCCTTAGTTGCACCAATAAATTCCCCATTTAATTTAATTAAATGACAATTTCCCTCACCCATCCTAAAAGCACTCCTAAAATCACTCCCATTTGTCCATGTATTCCCTCTGTTTCCCTTTTAATGACTGACGCCTTTCTAAAAATTAGTTGTGTTTAATTTAGGAAATTTCTTTAGTTAGACTAGACTAGATTCATTTCTATGCTTCCACGTTCCTTTTACATTTATTTCCTTTCTTATCTTAGTTTCCAATTTGGTATTCATTGCACACATTTACATAGTTAAATCTTTAGATATAATTGTTTTATTCTTTCAATTCCTAACTTGATTTTTCTTCATCCCCCACCATTTATTAAATTTATAATTTAATTTTTTTTAGTCTTCTTACCCACTTTAGACTTAAGCTCAAATTTTAAAACTAGGATTAGAAAAAAAAAATTAGAATATTTTATGATTAATAAAAATTGTTCATTTAATAATTATTTTAAGTCCGACAATGTCAAAACAAAAATTGTTTTCTAGGCACCTAGGTTCATTGACTCACCTTTATTAAAATTGTGGCGTGCCCTTCAAGACGCACTTTGTGCTCCAAGGGTGCCACTTACCTTTATTCAAGTTTTATTTATGTGGCATGCCCTTCAAGACGCACTACATGCTCCAAGAGTGCCACTTGCCTTTGTTCAAGTTTTATTTATGTGATGTGCCCTTCAACACGCACTACGTGCTCCATGGGTGCCACTCACCTTTGACTGATTTTGGTAGTTTTCCAACCCTTGGATTCAATACTCCATCAGGAGACCTTGTGAGAGACTAAGGGCCTCTAAGGAATAAGGACCCTTCCTTATTTCATGCCCCTTATAATCTTTGTGAGAGACTATCTCAATTTTCCCTCATGGCATCGTGGATCTATCAAACTAGGTAATCGTTAACCTACAATTCCATCCACGTTGGGAGTGCTAGCAGGTTGTGGCAGGGTTGTTGCCACACCTCTCCCTCAATATCTAGTTGTTGTGCATGGCCCCTTTACTCATTATGTGAGTCTAATTAGAAATCAATCGTCAGCTTGCATCCATCAACAAAACACTGTCAATGATCCATAAACAACATTATAATATACCCGATCATATGTCACATATGCATAAATAGAAATACCCAAACCATATATAGTCCACTCCCTGACTCGATCTGGAGTCCAAGGATGTCCATTGATTCCATTGTCATCCTCAATCTATTGAGTGTCTTTCACACTCAAAAGAAAACCATCAATAGCACATGTCTATACATAGATATCAAATAGCATAACATCATAATCCAACAACATCATCATCAGAATTCATAAGCAAAATAGACAACCATATACAAAACAGGATCACTTGCATGCAAGTGTCCTCAAAGCATAAGTCAAATCATGTGCATGCAAGAGTGGGATGTTACACACATCAAGTCCAAACTCAACCTTGAAAACAAGGTTAGCGAGGACCTACCTGTGGAACCATTATTTCTCATCCTTATCCTACGCAACAACAATACACCCAATATACCTCACAAACCCAATTTCCCCCACAAAACCAACTAATATACCGTACTCAACCACAAATTTCCCCAACCATAGCAAGTACGATTACCATAAAAAAAACCTCTTATACCTACCCACCTACTTGCACAACCCATTTCTAACCCCAAAAATAAAGTAGCTCAACCCACTTACAATGTTGAGCTACGAAAATGTTCCATTTATATGATTACTCCTCTTGATCTAAATGGCATTCATCTTATATCAGGAGAAGTACTTCATCAGGATGATCCTATTATTATTGAAGAACCAATAGAGGAGGAAACTCCTAGCCAAGAAAATAATAATGATAGTTCTAATGCAATAAAACAAACTTCTTCCTCTACAATAAAAAAATCAGAGCAGTCTAGCACTCCTTTTTTCCTAGAAAGGTTGATTTTAGATGAGCAAAAAACAATATGAATATGATTTATTAGATTAGTTAAAGAATGGTTGTATTAAAATTCCATTACTACAAGTAATAAAAGTTATATCAATCTATGCTAATACACTGAGGGAATTGTGTTTAAATAAATGAGGGAGAAAGAAAAAAGACCCAAAGACAATACAAGTTATTAGTAAATTGGAAGATCTAATGTCGGGTGAAATTTACATGCAAAAATATGTTGATCCTGGTAGTCCCATTGTAAAACTTTGTATCAATAATGTTTCAATTGAAAACACATTAATGGATTTAGGAGTAGAAATACATGTTATGAGAAAAGGAACTATGGATGAATTACAATTGCCTAATCTTCATCCTACGCCCACAATTTTACAACTAGCAGATAGATCAATAATAAAACCAAAAGGTGTATTAGAGGAGATCATGGTCTCTTTAGATTCTTGGGAGTACCCTATAGATTTTATGGTTTTACAACCCAAATCTAACTTGTGTGTTCATCCATTAATATTAGGGAGGCTATGGTTAACTACAACTTATCATTTTATCAATTGTAGATCATGAGACATGAAAATTGCACACGGGGATTCAATTGAAAAATTCAATTTGTATCCACCTGCTAAATCTTTAACTGAATAAGAATTTAGACAATGCTTTCAATATGAAAACAATGATGAATAAATAGTTCAACCCATTTTAAATATTAACCAAGGTATGAATTTAAAACAGGATACTGAAGAAAATCAAATAATTAATTTTATCAACAATTCTAACTTTACTCAATACCCTTGGAGGGGCATACTTTTGATCATATATTGGATATAAATTTTCAAGAAAATTGTACTATGGAAAATTTATCAAAACTTTTTGGTTCAATGTATTTTGATAATTCAATATCATAATTAAGTAGCACTGATGTGAAATTCATCAAGGAAAAACCTTAAATATTTATTCTAAACTTGAAGAATTTCAAAAAGAGCAATTAATTCAAAACCTACAAAAATATTATAGTGAATTTGCATGGGAATATACCGATATGCGTGGAATCCATCCTCGTACATGTATCAACCATATTTATATAGATAAAAATTATAGGCCAATCAGACAACCCTAAAGACGTATGAATCCAATCCTGAAGGAAATTGTAAAAGAAGAACTGCAAAAACTACTAAATGCGAATTTCATATATCCAATTTCTAACAGTCAATGGATATCTCCTTTAGTAATTGTTCCTAAAAAGAATGGTAAATTGTTTGTTTGCGTAGATTATAGGGAATTGAATAAATCTACCTTGAAATATCATTTTCCCCTACCATTTATAGATAACATTTTAGATTCCTTAGAAGGAAAAAAATACTTTTCTTTTCTTGATGGGTTTAGCAACTATAATCAAATTCAAATATCTCCAGAAGATTAGGATAAAACCACATTCACATGCCCATGGGGGACATATTCTTATAGAGTACTACCTTTTGGGTTGTCCAACGTTCCTGCTACTTTTCAACATGTTGTTCGAGGTATATTTTTTGACTTGATCCATGATTGTGTAGAAGTATATATGGAGGATTTCACAGTTTATGGAAATACTTTTGAGGAAGCATTAGAAAATCTCGAAAACGTTTTGATCATATGTCAAAAAACTAATATATCATTAAGTCAGGAAAAATTCCATATATTTCTTACTGAAGGAATTGTTTTGAGTCATTGTATATCATTTGTACGAATAAAAGTGGATTTGGAAAATTTAGAAGTCATTTCTAAAATTCTAGTGCCAAAGACTGAAAAGGATGTTAGGATTTTCTTGGGATATGCTAGCTACTACATGTGATTTATTGAAAATTTCATAAAAATAACATCTCCATTATTTAAACTACTCATTAAATATAGTGTTTTTTTTTGGAATATTCCTTGTCAAACTACTTTTGAAACATTGAAATAAAATATTTTTGTAGCTCTTGTTTTAAGAGGGCCAAATTGGTCTCTCCCCTTTCACATATCCATAGATTCTTTGGATACAACTTTAAGATAAATGCTAGAACAAAAATAAAATTAAACTTTTTTATGTCATTTATTTTGTTAGTAAAAACATGACAACCCCCGAATTGAATTACACAGTTACGGAAAAACAATTTCTTCTGGTAGCACATGCAATCAATAAATGTAGGCACTACATCACTAGTTATGAAATATTTAGTCACACTGACCATTCTATCATCATATATATAATGAATAAACCAATTACTAATGGAAGAATTACTAGGTGGCTTCTTCTGTTACAATAATTTAATATCACTATATTAGATAGACCTAGAAGAGAATATGTAGTTGCAGAGTTTCTTTCCTGGATTCATAATGAAGGTGAATCAGTTCATATAAATGATAATTTTCATGATGAGCATATATTGTCAGTATCTACTAAATCTCCTTGGTTTTTAGATATCGCTAACTATTTGGCTATAGGAAAGTTACCTCAACACCTCTCACCAAAGGAGAAGTAGAATATTGTTAGACTTAGTACCGCATATTCTTGTATTGGTGGAGAAATTTTATGTACTAGACCTAATCTAATTATTCGTAGGTGTGTATGAGAGGATTAAGTGTTTGACATATTAAAGGCATTCCATGATGATCCATGTGGAGGTCATTTTTTCGATAAAAAAACTGCATACAAAGTCCTTCATTTGGGGTATTATTGGCCTACTCGATTTTAGAGATGCCAGGAAGTATGTCATAAGTTGTGACAGTTGTCATTGGATGGGCCAACTTGTGAAAGTATATGAAATTTCTCTACAACCTTGGGTGATCATAGAGCGTTTTGAAAAATGGGCTCTAGACTTCATAGGACCTATCACTCCAATGTCAAGAAAAAAGAGGTATATTCTGGTATGTACTAACTATGTTACTAAATGGGTAGAAGCTATACCTCTTCTTCATGCTACTAAACAAGATGTTGTATATTTTTTATTTGAGGATATATTTACTCGTTTTGGTGTTCCAAGATAAATTGTCACATATCAAGGAACTTAGTTTACATCAAAACTTGTCCAGACCATTACAAAGAAATATAAGATCAAGCACAATAAGTCTTCTCCATACCATCCACAAGACAATAGGTATGTAGAATCTACAATCAAAGTTATTGAAACCATCTTAACACTTCAGTTGTACCATTGAGATTAGGCATATCAGGTTTCAAAGGCACATTGGGCATATCGAACTACGTAGAGTAATATAATCAAACATACACCATATGAGATAGTATATGGTAAACAAGTTTTTCCACCTATTGAGTTCCAAATAAAAAATTTCAGGACAACATCCAAGATAGGAATGGATCTTGCATATGCTCAACAACATAGGATAGCACAACTCAATTAATTAGATGAGATACGGCAGGATGCAATTGAACACACCACCATCATCCAACAACAGAGAAATAAATGGCATGACGAGTTCATCACTAAGAATAAATTCAAACCAGGTGACTGGTCTCTTTTATATGATTCTGAATTTAAAATTTTTAAAGGAAATCTCAATACTCGTTGATTATGACTATATGAGATAGAGATAGCTTTTTTTATGGATCCATAAATATCAAGACTATTGACAAAGAGAGCATTTATTTTTTGGCAAATGGACATATATTAAGGTTATATAAAAATCCTTTAAACATAGAATAATTTATTCACAATCTTCTACAACAATCATAAACGAAGATAGTAAGTAAGGGAATCCTTCCCTTGCTCCCATCTCAGATTGATTTTCTTCCTCCTATAAAAATATATACATAAAAAATAGAAAAAAATTAAATTATATATATATAAAGAAGAGTGTGGCCTGTGAAAACCATTTTATCAGTGTAGTTGTGCATGGATTTTTAAGAGTAACTACAAGATTTTTCAAAAGCTCATGTTCAGAATTTCAGTGTTCCAGCCTTTGATTCTTAGCAAGCAAAGTTTCTTTTTCAAATAAAATTGCAAAAATCAAGTTTTTCAAGTCAGTTTTTGCAACATCTAGACAAATATATTTTTCTCTTCATTTCTCCAGTTAAAAAATTCATAGATTTTTAGAAGTATTCATAATTGCAATATAGTATTTTCAAAAATAAGCATTTCAACAGTCTTCAAAATGACCTATTTTTTTTCAGTTCTTGTTCAGAATTTCAGAAATTGATTCTCAACATTTTAGATCTTCTCCAAATAGATATGGAAAAAAGGTAAGTTGCAGATCAATTTAGTTCAATTCTCGATCTCACTATTCAATTTTTTCCACATGAATATATTAAGATCAAGCTAATTCCTGCATTGTTTAGAATTTCCATAGTTAGAGAGTTTTTTGGTAGCTACCGAAATTCCCCTGTAAATGTTTTTGAGAAATTGCTAGGTGTTAACTTATTTCCAAATCTAGTATGCAAACTATCAACACATTTTTCATGGCATTAAGGAAATAATTTCAAACATTCTATCATGAACTTCATCATCAATGGTTACAGGATTTCCAGATCATTCATTAGCAGATCCATATTTTCCAGCAGTCAACATTAGTTTTTTATTCAACAAGTAAGGAGTCAGCATCAACAATAAAGGTTTTTCAACAAAGTCAAATTTGGTTCATATTTCCTCCTCTAGCTTCATCAAATTGAAAGGTGATCAAAATCATGGTTATAAGTAAATCTAAGGTAATGACTTTTCAAATAATTTTGCTATGAGGATTGTGAAATATGTAAAATAATTTGGACAAATTAATAAGAAAGTATTGATATACATCTATCCTACCTTATTTATAAAATTATGATCTACCTCATTCCATTCTATCCTTTCTTATATTACCGCTTCCATTTTATACTCCTAAAAACCTACCATAGGTATCATCTCTCACATGAGATTAACACTCACTATATTGTTATAGCAAGATTTGCCTCACCCTATGCAAAGTTGCTCAGAAGGTCTTTTTCCATTTCCTTATGCAGAATTGAAGTCCCTTTTTGCAAATCCTAGAGATAAAAACAATATTTTTCCACATATACACACCCTAAATATTATACAACATGCGTATACACAGGTTGCACCATTACATCCCATGTACATCAGGTTTTGTGCCCAAAATTAAAAAATAGTGTCCGGTTTCCATGTCACGTCATGGGATCCATGATCCTTGACCTTCCATATACTGGAAACATTCTGACTCGACCCTTCGGTTCCATTTGAAGGCTATAAATGGGCCATATCCGACCTATGGAAAAGAGGATAAAAAATCAACTTTGAGAGCAAAGTTACTCTGGAGAGATTATTCACTTCATATTAAGTCTGCATACCTTTGTCCTCTTAAGTTTGAACACATTGTTCAGCCCCCAAGATCTTCCCTACTTGATTGAGAACCTCATTATCTCTCTTATATGAACTTTCCTTTGGTGGAGGATTGAAGTGGTGGAGGCCCAACTAGAAGAGACTTAGTTTCTTGGTTCTAAACTGTGCCAACATGGAAGTTTTTAATTCATTCACTTCTATTGATTCCATTTTAATAGAAATACTCTTTTCTCATCCAATCAATATCTTGAAAATATTTGAATTGTTATTCCATGGGAATATTTGTTATGAATGTCGATGGATAATGCTATTGAATGTGCTAACTTTATATATTATCACCATATGCTTGCATTTCTTGGTTGATGAGGACAAGTTGCAGGTGTATTGCTTTGAGTCAGGTGCTCAAAGGTGGACTTCATCGAACATCTGGAAGAGGTAATCTCTTTATCTTGTCTTCTTATCATATTTTCTTATATAGCATACCTAAGATTAGAGTTGATTTCTGCATTCATTTCTATCTGTTGTGGTTTACCCCTGGCCATAGAGATACTTTCCTCATAACACACACACACACATATATATATTATTAACGTGTTAATTACTCTAAAATCACCTAAGATATGACTCAAATCATTTATGGGTGACAACATTATTTTGAATTGTGCCTTGGAAATTGACATTTCTATCGAAATGACCATTTTTCATCATTTAAACGATAGAAATAATCATAAAAAAGACCACTTCCCAATTTTTCCCTCGTCCAAATTCGATATAGAAAGAGTATCATTCCTCTCTCTATTCACTGTGACTAAGAGTTGATTTTGAGACCAACATCTCCTTTAACATTGTTACATTCAAGCATGGGTCCAGTAATCAAACATGAATTAGTTGATGCAGAGATACTGGATGCATATCCAAAATGCCATAGGAGATTCATAAAGGTGGGA
Organism: Picea sitchensis; assembly: GCA_010110895.2. Taxonomy (NCBI): domain Eukaryota; kingdom Viridiplantae; phylum Streptophyta; class Pinopsida; order Pinales; family Pinaceae; genus Picea; species Picea sitchensis. The sequence goes on along the minus strand of SNQJ01S0002104.1, from coordinate 151,717 downwards.
TGGTTGTCATTTCTATATAAATTTCAAGGCTATGATGAGCAAGTAACAAAATAATTTGTTAAAATGTTTGATGGAACTGAAGCCCATATTGAAGATATTAAGCTACAAGTTTCATAATATTTTATTGCTCAAGCTACCAGATTAACTTAAATTGGGGAGAAGTGGTTTAAAAATTAGAATATGAAGGGGAATATATGGAAATATTTTATGAAAGATCCTAAACAATCTTCGAGCTAGACCAAGGCAATTCCATGAACAACACTGAAGAAGAAATGGAGAGATATTGTGTACATAATCCAAAAATATGTTACCTGTGAGGGAAGGTATCGGCTTGTGTTCTTTTATGAGCACATATTGCTACTACACTTCATAGAAGGTCAGGAAATCAATTTACCATATTAACTGTTAAATAGTTTGAATAAGACGGAACTGAGGATACAAAAAAACCCTAGGAACTTGGAGAGAAGTTTATTTCATTTTGGTTTTGTTAAAATTTTGGTTGAAGCTAAACTACAAGAGAAGAATGATAGTTGGACATAGTTTTTAGTGCGGAATTGATTCATGGAAGTGCCATCTAAACAAGGGATTAGTGTTTTGAAATGCAAGTCTAGCAAAGCTAAGGTTCCCGGGACAAGAAATTTGAAATTAGGTCTAAAGAAGACAAAAAAATGGATTTGAACCCTGAATCGAGTCAAACAAGAGGTTGGACCATGATAAAATTAGCAAAGAAACCTAAATTTTTTTAGGAAAGGAGTTTAAATCCTGAAATCGAAATGGAGAATAAGGGTTCAAAATCCCAAGAATTTGAACAGAAGGAAGAGACTGTGGAAACTAAGAAAAGGAAGATTCCTTTGGTGCATCGAACCAAAAGAAGCATGGAAAAAAGTTTGAATACACAACAAGATGATAAAAACACAATTCAATAAAAATATGTAATTGATCTTGAAGAATTGGATAAAGAACAACATAGTAACATTCATATTAAGAAAATTCATAGGAATTTCAGTAAGAAGCCCGGGACAAGATCATCTTCCAGTCATTCACCAAGTCTAGGAGATAGGGGTAAGTTGTAAAAACTTGATGATGATGTAACTATGAATTTTGATGAGCCTATGACTCGGGAAACCAAGGATTATACAACCACTGAACTTGAGAAGGAGGTCATTCCATATTCGGTATCTTCTGCCTCAATGTTATCGAAACGAGTCAATAAAGTCAAGAAGCTAAATTAAGAGCTTCAAGAGCTTGAATTTCTCGATAGACGTATCAAAAATGAGAATGAAACACTAAAGACTAATATTTCCAAGCTACAGAGGGAAAATGAATAGCTTGAAGCAAAAAATAAGTTGCTCATCAAGAAAGATAGAAAATGGTACAACCAAAGCTAAAAAGTAAAAATTTGAAATCAAAGGTTGAAGATTAAGTTCAATGAAGATAAAAGGAAGATCCAAGATTAATCATTTGGTCTAAATATTTTAATTGATGTCATGGAATGTATTTAAGAACTAAGGATCAACAATTTTGAAAACTTTTAAATGTTTCAAGGAGGCAATAGATTTTTGAGGAACGAAGTATTTTTGTTGCATGAGGACATGCAACATCTTCCATGTGGGGGAGATGTTGGGTCCTCAATGTAATATACCAGATATAAAATGTATGAAGAATAAAAATAAAATGCTAGTAATGGCAGAATAACAGCGATATAACCAGAACATTCACCACAATAACACTCAAATGATATAAGAATAACAACAGAAATAGCACTTTGAATCTGAAAGCAATATTCACAGGCCTCTTCGAGGGGGAAACCTCCAGTTGAGAAGAGCTCTATTACAATAATATCCAAGCTACGGTTCTCATACCCTCAACTCCTATTTATATTAAAAAGAAGCATCTAGAGGAAGATCCTTCTAGAAGAGGAAGCTTCTATTAGGTCTTATTACATCCACCTTATTCTATTTTATTGAAAGGCCTTATTAATATTGACCTTTATTACATCTGAATGTATTGTTCTACCTATGTGCGGGTTAGGACCCTAACATGTCCACCCCCTTAAAAAAATCCTTGTCCTCAATGCTTGAGATGAGGAAATTGCTGCAGAATGGTAGTTGGTTCCCAAGTGGCGTCTGTTGGAGTTGTATCTTTCCACTAGACTAGCACTTCCTTGATGGTTCTCTGATGTAGGTGATGTTCATGCTGGTTCAAAATTGCTTCTGGTTGTAGCCAAATGGATCCTTCTTCAGCTAATTCTGGAAGGTTGGTTTGAATTTGGCACTTAGCTCCAATCACCTTCTTTAAGCATGAAACATGAAAAACAGGGTGTAGCTTTGAATGGCTGGGCAAAGCTAACTGATAGGCGACTTGTCCCACATGCTTGAGCACGGTATAAGGACCATAAAATTTGGGCGCTAGCTTCTGACAATGCTCAGCCTTGGGGGAATTTTTCTTGTAAGGTTGCAGTCGAAGAAACACCTGATCCCCTTCTGCAAATTGACATTCAGAGCGACCTTGATTTGCTTGTTGCTTCATGCAATTTTGTGCCATGACCAAATTTTCTTTGAGGGTACGAAGAATAGCCTCTTGAGTTGTAAGTGTTAGGTCAACTGCCTGGACCTTCGAGGCACCTGGTAAGTATGAGAGAACTGAAGGTGGATTCTGTCCATATACCGCTTCAAAAGGAGTCATGCGTGTAGTTGTATGGTATGAAGTGTTGTACCACCATTCATCTAGGGGTAACCATTGAGCCCAATGATTTTTATTTTCCAAGGCAAAACACCTCAAATATGTTTCCAAACACTTGTTGACAACTTTTGTTTGGCCATCAGTCTGGGGCTGATAAGCTGTGATGAGATGCAATTATGTGCCTTGCATCTTGAACAGTTCTTGCCAAAAATTTCTTGTGAAAGTTGGGTCGCGATCAGAAACAATAGAGTGCAGTATGCCATGAAGCTTGAAGACCTGATCCATGAAGATTTGAGCCACCGTGGATTCTTTAAACGGGTGTTGAAGGGCATAGAAATGAGCATACTTGGAAAGGCGATCAACAACCACCATGATGACGGATTTATTTCCCGATTTGGGTAAGCCAGTAATAAAATCCATAGAGATATCCTTCCAAATAGAAGGTGGAATCGGGAGAGGTTGTAGTGTGCCCGGCGATTTGACTATTTCTCCCTTGTTGCATTGACACACGTCACATTCATCTACAAAATTATGAATCTCTTGTCTCATGCCATCCCAGAAAAAGGAACATTTGACCCTGTCATAGGTTTTGGTGAACCCGGAGTGCCCTGCTGTGGGTGTACCATGAAGCTTAGAAAGTACCGTGGATTTAATCTTTGATTGTTTACTTAAATACAAACGGCCTTTGTACCTTGGGGAAGCTGGAGCATTGGACTACAATTGTTGGATCAACTGCGAACTTTTGGGATCTTGTAGCCATTCCTGGCGAACGACTTCGAGCCAATCTGGTAGAATGAATGAAAGAGAAAAAAGGGATCCTTCATCTTCATATTTTCAGGAAAGTGCATCCACAACCACATTGTCTTTTCCTTTCTTATAAATGATCTCATAATAATATCCAAAGAGTTTAGTCACCCATTTTTGTTGTTCTGGGGAGGAAATGCATTGTTCCAGAAAATACTTGAGGCTTTGATGGTCTATCTTAATTTGGAACCGTTTCCCCAATAGATAAGGACGCCACAGATCCATAGCATGCAGAATAGCCAACATTTCCTTTTCATAGATGGATTTGCCCAGATTTCTTTCAAATAGTTGCTTGCTGGTAAAGGCCAAAGGTCGACCCTCTTGCATAAGGACATCACCAATTCCTTTCCCTAAGGCATCGCATTCCAACACAAAGGTATTTGTGAAATCAGGAAGGGCAAGGACTGGAGTGGTGCACATGGCCATATTCAAGGTTTGAAAATCTTGAGCAGCGGCTGGAGTCTAAGTGAAAGACTTATTTTTTAGGAGAGCAGTGAGAGGTGCTGCAATCTTCCCATGATTCTTAACAAACTTGTGATAATACCCTGTTAAGACTAGAAATCCATGCAAGCTCTTAAGAGTCTTTGGGTGAGGTCAGTCTTGCATAGATTCAATCTTTTTAGGATCCACCTTGAAGCCATCTTTGTCAACCAAATGACCCAAGTATTCTACTTCTGAGGCGCCAAAATCACATTTAGATTGTTTCAGGAAAAGTTGGTGCTGAGAGAGTAGATGGAGAACTCGATCCACATGAGAAAGATGGTTTGTCCAGGTTTTTCTATAGATGAGGATATCATCAAAGAAAACTAAGACAAAATGGCGAAGAAAAGGATGGAAGACATGATTCATGAGGCTTTGGAAGGTGGAGGGGGCATTACACAAGCCAAAGGGCATGACCAAAAACTCATAGTGGTCCTCATGAGTTCTAAAGGAAGTCTTGGGGATATCTGCCTCTTTCATATGTATCTGGTGGTAGCCTGAATGAAGATCCAGTTTAGTGAAGAATTGGGCGCCACTTAATTCATCCAGGAGGTCATCAATGACAGGAATGGGGAATTTGTCTTTGATGGTAAGTTTTTTGAGGGCATGGAAGTCAAAACAAATTCACCAAGAATCCTCTTTCTTCAGGACCATGACCACAAGAGAGGAATAGGGGCTCGTACTAGGGCAGATAACGCCTGCATTAAGGAGTTCCTGGACCATTTTCTCAATTTCATTTTTTGGGGAAAAGGGGTGATGATACGGACAGATATTGGGAGGAAGGCTTCCTGGTACAAGGGGAATGGAATGATCATGAACACCATGGGAAGGAGGGAGGTCTTGGGGAGTGGAAAATACCAATTTATGTTTAGAAAGGATGGCTTGGAGGTCTTGCGATACCGAGGGTGTCTTTGTTGTTGGTGACCCTTTTTTAGCATCTTTTCCATGCGATGGGAACTAATGATCTCAGGTGAACCGGTGGTGATGCCTTGGAACTTATATTGATAGCCCTCCTAGTTGAATTACATGGTTAAGTCTTTAAAATCCATGAGAATGGGACCCAAATTCCTTAGCCAGTCTGCACCCAGCATAATGTCATAACCTCCCATGTCGATAGTGAACATATGGGATTTCAGGTGGTAGTCACCAATTTGGAGATGCACATTTTCACAACACCCTCCACATTTCATGGAATCACCATTGGCAATCATGATTTGGAAATTATTGACGGCATGGATGTAGCAATGAGTTTCTTGGGCAATGCGGCGATGAATAAAATTATGGGTGTTGCCACTATCAACCAGAATGATGAACTTCCGATGCTTGATGTAACTGATTAGCTTAAGGGTTTGGGGAGCAGAGAAGCCAATGAGAGCATTGAGGGAAATGATTGGTTCTACTTCGGGAGGGTCTGAGGGAGGGGTTATGTCAGTGGATTCAGGTGATTCAGACATAGAGGGAGTTTCTTTGTCTTCTTCCGAAATCTCCTCAGAGATGGCCATA
>SNQJ01S0002104.1:82383-146238 GCA_010110895.2 Picea sitchensis | reverse complement strand
GTTCGGAATGTTGTTTTTGGGATATCTTCTTCCTTCATTATGATCTGATGATACCCTGAACGGAGATCCATTTTTTTGAAATAGATTGCTCCATGTAGTTCATCTAACAATTCATCAATGACGGGAATGGGAAACTTATTTTTAATAGTGATCTTGTTGAGCTCTCTATAATCTGGACACCTACGCCATGAGCTATCTTTCTTGAATACCATTACCACTAGTGCAAAGTAATAACTTTGGCTAGGTCTAATAATGCCAGCCTCTAACATTTCTTCAACCATTCACTCAATTTCACTCTTCTTGGCATAAGGGTATCTGTATGGCCTGATGTTAGGAGGAACACTCTCAGGAATTAGGTGAATTTCATGATCACGATTTCGAGTGGGTGGAAGACCTTTGGGAAGATCTTCAAATAATTTGGAATGCTTATCAATGATCCTTTGGAGATATTGAGGAATATATGGCTTAGATGTTTGAACATCTAGTGAGCATAGTGAGCATAGTTGTGCAATAGTTGTGCAAAAATTCCAAGGTGTCTCAGATGTAGCAGCGAAACCCCGAGACCTTGAGCTCTAATACCATATGGTAAGATCCAAATATCAATATAGCATAGAAAAACCTTAGACAAAGTACTCAACGCCTTGAAAAAGAGATAATTTCAGATAATAAGCCTCTTCGAGGGGGAAACCTCATTTTACCCCACTTAAATGTTCAAGTACAAGATTATTCAAAATGAAAATGTCTCCTTGGTATATATAGGAGACTAGGAGGTATAATTACAACTAATGGCCTAAAGCCGACATTAATAAAATAGCATTACTAATATAATATGCCCCAATTAAGGGGTAATGATCTAATATTAGGGCTTAACATTATGGCACTTTATGGATATCATCCTCCATCCATCACATCACCCTTGAGAGGGAAAGTGAAGGTTCAAACAATGGAGGACCACATAGAGACCAACAAGAGGTTTCCAAAATATTTGAAGGGAAACTTGGTTACAACACAAAATAGGATGAAACAACAAGAAGATTAAAATTGTATTGAAATGGAATTTGAAGTGGGGGATTGGTATTTATGAGGCTACAACCATGCATATAGATGTCCCTCTGGAAACAAAATAAGGACAATAAATTAGCATGCAAGTAGTATGGTACCTATAAGGTATTGTAGAGGATTGGAAATATCGCTTACAAATTGTAGTTTCATCCATATTCACATGTACATCTAGTCTTCCATGTTTCTTGCATAAATAAGGTAATCGATGACAAGATTCAAGTTCAAATATTTTACCAAAGTTTAATGAAGAAGGGAAATTCATATTAGAACTGGAAACAAACCTTAAACAAGGATTAAGAAACTACAAAATCAAGCAATTACTGAGTACCTCATTAAGTGAAAGAACCTACCAGTAGAAGAGATTACTTGGGAAGATGATTTCTTCATGGAAAAACATCCACAAGTAATCAAGTGTTGAGGGAAACACTTGTTTGAAGGGAAGGGGCATTTTAATCCCTCGATAAATCCCTAGATATTAAGTTATTATATTTTTATTGTTATATTAGTTTTTTTAGGTAGATCCTTTAATTGTAATTGTACCCTTTGTCTCTGATATATACCAAGGAGACCTAGTGTTAGAAATTATCTCATATTGTACATTTTTTCTATTGTAAAATGAGGTTTCCCCCTCAAAGACATTTTACATGCTTTCTTCTTTCTCTTCTCAATCCATGGAGTCACTTCTCTTTCTATTTTTATACTATTTGGGTGTTTGGTGCATAACAAAGTGAAACTAAAATGGTTTTTTAGACTGAAGATAATTAAAATGATAAAGAAATTGCAAGATGCATGCACACATCCACACTTTTTATTTCGATGAAACAACATGAAACTTGTAACTAATTTAAAATTAAATATGCAAATAAATTAAGACTACATTTTCAATGCAATGCAAATCTCCCAAATTCCTTAAAAACAATCTAATAAGAGCAACTAACCTGAAAATGAAATTTCAACAATTAACTCAAAACTATGCCTAGAACAAGAAGAAAATCCCTTTTGTATTTTTCAATTTTGAAACTTGTAAACAATGGAATTATGATGGAACAAACTAATTTAACTATAATAGGTTTAAAAACACAAGTTAGTACTTCTAGATTTCAAAGGAAATTGTGAAATCTAGGTCTTCAATTTGACATGCTTGAAAATTTCTACTACCTACAGGTATGTTCCTAGGTTGTTTAAGAGTGACCTACATACAACGCATTAGTTGTTTAACAACAACTTGAATGTGAAATAAAGTGCATGCAAACTATTAAGAAGAAAATGCATATTGTGTACAACTATCAATAAAGAAGGTTGCATGCATGTATATAGAGTATAGTAGAAAAAATAAAATGTCCACTATCTATAGGTATGTTCATAGGTTGTTTAAGAGCAACCTAAATACTACGCATTATTTTTAGAACATGAACTTGAATGTGCAATAAATTAGTGCATGCATCCTTCTAAGGAGAAATTATCTTTTATGTGCAACTATCAACAAAGAAGGTTGCACACATGTATAGAGAGTATAGTAGAAAAAATAAAATTTCAAGCCTAAGACAATAGTCAACTTCCTACTCCTAAGGTTGTTAAGAAATAAACTAGCAAAGTCAAAAGAAACTATAGGATAAATATTGAAAAAAACAACCCAAAAGGAAGAATCCAAAGAATTATCTTCGGTGGAGTCACTAGTTTTGTTAGAGGGATTTTCACTACACTAAGTATGAATCCCCAATGACAAGGTTAGAATCTTATTGACATAGAAAATAATTGATCTAAAATCAATGTTTCGTATAATTTAATGTTTTATAATATAAATTCAATGAGAATAAGAAAGAGGAATACTTGGTGCATGGTGTTTGGAATTGATCATTGTGAGAAACTTGGTCAATATGATTCCAACACCAAACTTATTGATGTACCTACACATAATCAAATAAACAATACCTTTCTCATTTCCAAATTGAAATTTCAAATAAATGGATTAAATTGAAAAACATAAACCCTATATAATTTTAGGTTAGTCCTTCAACCACATTCCCAATATTATAATATCATAAACATCAACAAGAATAAAAAAATGGAATGGGGTTGCGGGAAGCAGGATAAGGGATATCTATATTAATGAAACAAGATGTGTACAACAAAAAAAAATTAAATGATCCCACAACATCGCCTCCATTTCCCAAGTTTGGGTTCCTCTATCCTCAACCACTTGATTAAACTCTCACTTAACAATCAGGATACAAATATTACTATGGTATGGGAGCCATGGTGTGGATCAACAAACTCTACATAAGACTTATTCAAAACTTGGAGAACCATGTTGGTTCTATACAAGGAGAGTACTAACAAAAAGATAATTTATCAAATCTCAATTTATTTCTCAAAACATACGAGTGTATGTATCTCCTCCCAACCATGTGTCAATTTTCACATGAAACTCTATGTGACTAATTTCATATCTGAAAATTGCTTCCTAGTGATCTAACTATCACTAAACAACTTTACACTAAAATTATTGACTGAAAAACATATGCAGAAGAAACAATAAGATCATATATGAATCATCAATACAAAAGAGACACAATAATTATGTTATGTAAATTATCCAATCCTTCAAATCTGAGGACAAAACTAGTCCTCTCAATGTCACCAAGACTGAGGAAAAAACTAGTTTTCTCAGCCAATACAATGTCACCAAAATATGTGGAAAACCTTGTCCTCCAATAACCATACAAATCAGAAAACCAAATCTCAACAATATACTGTAAATATCATCTTCCCACGAATCTGTTGTAGACCACCTGTACGACATTCTAGCATCACCTGTTATCTTGTATGGATATGTGCCTTCCCATAAAATCAGATACGTGATTCACCTTACTAGAAACCCACGTATATACATTTTTTCTCCACTACAATCTGTGTATACCCTATACATGATTCTTCCTTCTGCAACCCGTGTATATATTCTATTTGTCCTTCTGCAAACCATGTATAGTACAAAAAATTCACTCCACACGTGCAACCTTATTTGCTTCTCTCTTCAAGGATAGATTCACCACCTTGCAAACTTTTCCTTTATTGAGATCACCAAGCCTCATAGAACAAGTGTAGACTCACTTTATGCTAACTACATTCTTTCATGTGATGATATAATGTCACAATGACTTCTCTCCTTTATATACAATCCTTAGGGGTCACCATAGAAGCCCCTCCACAATTCAACATAAAATTAGGCTTTCTTTGTAGGTGTGAAGCCCCAAAACAAGCCCACAAATCCCATCATCAAACCCATGAATCCCCCACTCAAATCCAAAGGGGTTTTCTCCAAACCAAAAGTGTGATATGGTTCCCATGACGATTTCCACATGACCAACACCTAGGGTCATGTGAGAGTACCTACCCAAAGCTACACAAATAAACACTCCCTCTTAGTGAGGAAGGTATTCTCACCACACTCCAGAAGTGGGAATGCCTCTTGATGCTACAAACTCAACACTCCCTCTTAGCAAGGGAGGTATCTCATCCTCCAACATCTAGATGCATAATTGTCGCACGTAGTAGATATATCTATGAATATTCCACATCATCATTACTCTAGTATTCTATATTGGATACTTCCTTTGTCACTGTGAAAAATGGGTCTATGAGCTTTGTCATGGCAAAAATTCATGTTGTCAAGTCTATCTTACTGGATGCATCCACAGTCACTGGGGGAAAATCTGTCTAACTGGTCGCATCCTTGGTCACTGGAGAAAAAACTATTGTCCAGTCTGTTTGATTGGCTACATCCTTGATCACAGAGGAAAAATATGTTTGATTGGTCACATCCTCGATCATTGAGGAAAAATATATCTCGTTGGTTTCACCCTCAATCACTAAGGAAAATCCTATTGTCCAATTTGCCTCACTAGCTACTCCCTCTATGACAGAATAAAATCCTATCTCTTGACTGGATGCCTCCTCTATCACTGTAGAAAATCCTACTGAGTCAATTGGGTCCTCCATGGAAGGTACAAAGCTCTAAGAAGCCTTCTACTCCTATATCTCCTATCTGACCTCCTCAAACCATGAAACCTATCTGCCAATCCTGGAAGATGTTTCTCTCCCATCTAAACCTAACGAGGAACTCCCTCTAGATGACCATCTCTCCCTCTGAGCCAAATGACTCTCCCTGAAATTGGGCTCACTCTGAGACCGCATGCTCCTTATGAAAATTGACTCCCTCTCAGTCTGCACAATCTATGGGGTTGTCTACTCTCTATCCATTGTCCTTTGCATGGTCCTGGGAGGCTACTCCTCCCTCCTGGATCTCGAGGGCTTACTACCTTTTAACTTTGGCTCCCTTTGAGATAGTACTGCTAGTGAGGCCATCTACCTTACTAATCATGGAGACACTTGCTCCCTCTCCTCTATCTCTTTGTTCCTGCTAGACATAGTACCCATAGGCTGACCCCTTGGCCTATATAGGTTTCCCTCTCTAACTCCAAGAACCACTTACGATATGAAGCTACACCATCTGGGCACAAGCAGTACCTGTCCATCTCGAAAAAATATATGATATCCCTTCCTCTAAATATCATATATTGAGAGGAGAATCCTCCTAAGTTTTGGCACCCACAACACATTTGACACCCTCAATATCTCTCCTGACTCCAATTGAAATGATATTGTACTCGATCCTCATACTGAATGCTTGTCTCCCATACCAATCTCCACACATAATTCTGATCCAGTCTCTGTGAGAGTGTCAAACAAATCTCGTGTACCTGTCATATGGAAAGATGCTTCATTGTCCACTAAACAAGTCTCCATACTAGAGACTGTACCTGAAAGGTCGGAGACCAACAATATATCCCTATGGAACCTTTTTGCAATGTCATTAACCTTTTTTGTTGATGTCTTCTACCTTCTTCCTCTTCCCCTCCAAAGTGGACACTGTGAAGCATAGTGGCCAAAGTCATGACAACCAAAGCATATTATCTTGCTAATATCTTTCTTCCATCTTGGCTCTAGGGATGTTTCTCTTTCAGGAGAAGCTCTTCTTCCTGGAGGACCTCTTCTGTCTAGATGACCTCGTATACCCCTCTTAGTGTGGGCTACAAGGTCCTAGTTCTCATCACTATTACTCTTCACCATACCATCCATATTCTCCCTAGACACCAAACGAGTCCCCTCCTGGATATTATCAATCCATATCCTATCAAAAGTGGGAAATGTCTCTCATGCACATATCCCCTACATGAATGGTTCCCATGACCTGGGAAGACCTCTCAAGGCCACATTCACTAACTCATCATCCTACACTGTCTCACCAATTGATTCAAGTTGATCTCATATCTAAGTAATATTCATAAGATAGTTGACCATTGTGTCTTCACTGGTCATCCTAATAATATACTACTAGTGCTTCTAGTGTAGAATCCTCCCTATATTTGTGTTTTTATAGATACCCACCAAGCCATAATACATATTCTTGGAAGTATTCTTCTTAACAATGTGGGGGATCAAGTGATCCTTCACATATTCTAGCAATACTCATTTTGCCTTCACTTCTTTCTTCGTGTGTGATGTCAACTCTGTGGATTGGTAGGATTTGTAACCACACTCTCAACATACTCCTTGAGGTCATTTTCTTCCAACAAGAGGATAATATTTGCCTTCCAATCCTGGAAGTTGGTTCCCCCCTCCAACCTATCCTCAATTTTTAATTTGCTCACCATATTGACCTACCTGGAATAATAAAAAAGACTAAGAAAGATAAACACTCTTCCAGTGTTGTAACCAAAATTATGTCTCAATATGATCTTATTCCCTTCAAATCCCAAGATTTGATACCATGTTAATTTTCACATGCAACTCTATGTGACTAATTTCATATCTGAAAATTTATTCCTAGTGATCTAACTATCACTGAACAACTTTACACTGAAATTATTGACTGAAAACATATGCAGTGGAAACAACAATATCATAGATGAATCATCAATACACAAGGGACACAATAATTATGGTTTGTAACGTTATCCAATCCTTCAAATTTGAGGAAAAAACTAGTCCTCTCAATGTCACCAAGACTGAGGACAAAACTAGTCCTCTCAGCCAATACAGTGTCACCAAAATATGAGGACAACCTTGTCCTCCAATAACCATACAAATCAAAAAACCAAACATCAAAAATATTCTATAAATCTCCTCTACCCATGAATTTTTTGTAGACCACTTATACATCTTGTTGATGTCACCTATTAGCCTGTATGGATCTGTACCTTCCCAAAAAATCAGACATGTGATTCACCTTACTAGCAACCTATATATACACATTTGTTTCTCCACTGCAATCCACATATACCCTATATGTGATCCGTCCTTCTGCAACCCGTGTATATATGCGCTTTGTCCTCCTACAAACCATGTATATGAAAAATTCACTCCACACGTGTGGCCTTCTTCGCTTATCTTTTCAGGTCCAGATTCACCACCTTGTAGATGTTCCCTTTGCTGAGATCACCAAGACTCCTAGCACAAGTTTAGACTCACTTTATGCTAACTCAATTATTCCATGTGATGATATAATGTCACAATGACTTCTCTCCTATATATACAATCCTTAGGGGTCACCATAGAAGCCCCTCCACAAGTCAACATCAAATTAGGCTTTCCTTGTGGGTGTGAAGCCCCAACACAAGCCCACAAATCCCATCATCAAACCCATGAAGCCCCCACTCAAATCCAAAAGGGTTTTATCCAAACTGAAAGTGTGTTGTGATTCCCATGATGATTTCCACATTCCCAACACCTAAGGTCATGTGAGAATACATGCCTGAAGCTACAAAAATAAACATTGTGGACCTCTTATTTATATATCTAGAAAGTAGTTACAAATTTTGGGGTTCGAAATCTAGGCTATATAGGTGTACAACCTATAGGATATCTACTCAAGGCCAATGAACTTTGAATTTTATTTATATTTTTTGGGACATTTCCAAGGTTCACATGGATTTCTAACCAACAACCTACACACACAAATTTATGTGCATAGGTTGCACCATTACAAGGCACACACATAAGGGAATATGGCTTTATAACTTGTCCAAATATTTGGAAACTTGTTGATTAAACAAAAAGTAATGTCTTATCTCAACTCAATTGATTTAGAGGACCAAATATGGCTATAACATTTTCCCTTGAAGAAGACATCAATTTTTTGAAACCAAATGTAATCACTTTAAATGCTTTAAATTTCCAAGGTTGTAGTATTCTTTTGATGAAAAAAAAACTCATAAAGTGATAATACAAAAAATGATTAGTTGATATATGATAGAAGGTATGTTGTTAGAATAATGTAATTATAGATATTTGTATTTTATCACCTCGCCCAACAACCTTGTGTTAATAGACTCTATTGGTATGAAGGTTTAATTGTTATGGTATGTGCGATAGTGGTGTGTTTCCATATTTCACTACTAGAGAAAGTACCAATAGAAGGAAAATCCCATGTTCCGCAAGTCTCAAGTCTCGTGGATCATAATATGAATTTTTAATGCTTTAATGGGGGTTTCTTATGCTTTGATTATGACTATCGTTTTAACAAGAAAATACTAAAACAGACCCAATTTGTTGTCCTAGAATGTATTTAGCTTACTTTAACATGAAAATGTAATGTAATAATGTGATACAGAATGTTGGATTACTGAGAGAGGGGGTGAATTAGTAATAGAGAAATTTAATCCTTTTTCACCATAAAATGCAAGTGTTATATCAATGTAGCATTATCATCCAATAGTTGCAAAGTAAATAAACAATGAACAAATGAGCAATCACACACATACACAGTACACCAGTGTTTTATGTGGAAACCCAAAGCAGGAGAAAACCAAGGAATTCTTTTTCTTATATGTCTTTAAGAATTACAGTCATTGGAAGCACCAACTTCCTTTGTTTTCCAGCTACAACTAGAAGGAGGCTCCAACCCCCTAGTTTCTCAAGCTACAACTTGAGGGAAGATCCAACTCCCAAATTCTCTAGCTACAACCAGAAGGAGGCTACAACCCCCTATGTTCTCTGGCTACAACCAGAAGGTGGTTACAACCACCTGTCCTTGCCCCATCCAACCGCCCTGACGTATAAGTAGAATGATGGAACCATTGTCACACTATCACTGTGAGATATACTGTTATAAACTTGTACCAATAACATGAACCATGCATCAACCTGTACCTCAACCTGTAATAAACCTATATCATAAAAAAGTGCATCAACCATGCAACAACCTGTACCAAACAACCTGTAATCAACCTGTACCATAAACAAGTGTATCAACCATGCACCAACCTATAGCTCAACCTATACCATGAACAAGTGCATAAACCATGCACCAAACCTGTACCAATAACCTGTCACAAGAACTTGTCCAAACAACCTATCACAACAACCTATCTCATCAATATTATCAACCAAATCAGATCTACTCACTAAGATCAATCACCAAGAAAACTCTCAAAGATGTGCATCAACAAAGCATAACACAACAACTCATAATCGTCACCAAGATCAATATGTGCTTCTAATAATATACCAATACAAGTATGCTACATCATCCATAAACCATGTGTCAACAATACTACTAACAAGTTCCTCCAACCATGTACCAAGTATCTACCAATCATGTATAAACTACTCATCAACTATGACTCATCAAGATGTACCAACATTATCAACTATACACCTCATGTATGTGCCAACTCATCAACTACTTCTCTCAACCATGTACCCAACATGTACCTCAACCAAAATACCTCATTAATTTCATCATTCAAATCTGATTTGTAACTCTGTAATAGACCTAGTGTATATGATCACATACCTGCAAACCTTCCTTAACTTTAACAATAAGAGACTAGCATTTTCATCAAACTTTACTTTAGTCTCAGATGACTAGTTTTGGATTAGTCAACAACCCTAACTTGAAATAATCATAACTATGTCCCTGTAATGAATAAAGATATGAAAATAGTACAAAATATTATTCATTGTGTTTTATGCAATTCCTCCAGGTGTCACTACTTGGAACCTCTCAGAAAAAGAGTTATAGAAAAAATGGCATATCTTGTTGAATTCTGGTTTATTCTAGAGAGCGAACTTGTAGAGTGTGCCCCGCATGGAATATTTGTTGTATGGATATGAAAATTGTACATGGAATACTACAGACGGTACTCTAACCAACTCATTTTTTCTTACAAAATTTGGATATTTTATGAAGAAGTTATGACGTTTTTATCCGAAACACTTGTTTTAGATTAGTTTCAGGACTAGCCACAAACCCTATTTTCCACGGCGTGTAACTCCAAAAATACAACGACCCACAAGCTGAAATTGTTACCACGTCTACTTGGATATGTTTCCTCACTGGCCTCCCAATTTCATGGTCTGAATCATTCTAGAAAAAAAAAAATCGAAAATAGTGAGATGACATGTAAATAACATACCTTAGAAAGCATCATCAAAAGAATTTATCCTCCCTTGAATCTCGGTCTTCTTTACTTCACCTTCCCTCTGAAATTAGGCTTAGATATCCTTTGGTTACCTCACTCACCTGTAGATATTCAATATGCTCAATTTTTATTAAAATGAGAGAGCCTTGCCTCTTATTTATACTTTCATGTAGCTTCCTCAATGGGTTACCTTTTAACCATCTTAACCCACTTTCCTTATTTTAGGGTTAACCCACTTCTAATTTCTCCATTAACTTTATTATTTAAATAATTTATTTTGTATTCACTTTGACTTATACTACACTCATCACTTCACTTTATCATTTACCTTCTAAAATCTCTCAAACCACTTTGACTACTTTGACCTTTTGGGGCTTCTAGATGACTCATGAGGGTTCTCCAACTTCACATGGCCATAACTCTCTAACCGTGAGGAGTTATGTGACGTTCCACATACCATTGGAAATGGAATGAAATTTAATATCCATCTAGAATAGTCGTTCCTGTAAATATATCAAAACTCATACCATTATCCATCAAACAAACATGGGTCCATTACCCAAACCTGAGTTCTCCAACTTTTCATGGCCATAACTATCTAACCGTGAGGAGTTATGTGACGTTCCACATACCACTGAAAATGGAATTACATGTACTATCCATATAGAATAGTCTTACCTTCAAATATATTAAAACTCATACCATTATACATGAAACAACCTTGGGTCCATTACCCAAACCTTTGTGCTACCGGAATTCGCTACTGGGCTTTCTCCAAGGGTTGACATCAATCACTAAGGGTTGGCATCAATCTACAATATCACTCTCAAATGGTTGACATCAATGACAACCAACAATCCATACCAATTGTCCATCAACCTGATCCAACTGTCTGAAATGTATGTTGTTTGAATAGTGTAATTATAGATATTTGTATTTTATCACCTCGCCCAACAACCTTGTGTTAATTAGCAGTATTGGTATGAAGGTTTAATTATTATATTATGTGGGATAGTGGTGTGTGTCCATATTTCACTACTAGAGAAAGTACCAATAGAAGGAAAATCCCATGTTCCTCAAGTCTCATGGATCATAATATGAATTTTTAATGCTTTAATGGGGGTTTCTTATGCTTTGATTGTGACTATCGTTTTAACAAGAAAATAGTGAAATAGACCCAATTTGTTGTCCTAGAATGTCTTTAGATTTCTTTAACCTGAAAATGGAATGTAAGAATATGATGCAAAAAATCACTTATTATAAAACCTTTTGTAGCAAGAATTTTGGTTATGCATTATTATGTCTACCTCGGAAGTGTGTAAATGGAATTATTACCTCACCTCTTCCCAAACACACTTGACAGAGATTATGGAATTTAGATTCGATTCTTGGTGTGATTTTTTCACCCCCTAGAGAAAAACGATCATTGTCCCTTAATTGTTATGGGTTGTGAGATAAGGCTTGCGAAAAAATGAAAATAAATGGATATATTGATGATATTTTGGTTCGTTTGGAATCATCTACAAGGAATATCACTATGGACTCCAATATCACATAAGTTCCATTTCCCTAAAATAATGGACGATTTTGAAAACTAGGATTTTTCCTAGTGAGAGGCAATGCAAAAATTACATTGGAAAGTTAAAGTATGAAATGACTACCCTAAGATAATACTAACAACATTGTCATATTTATCATGCCCAAACACACTTGATAGAGCTACATAATGTCATTGCAATTCTTGGTGCATTTTTCACCCCTAAGAACAAGATGGGTATTGTCCTTCATTGGCTTTGGGATGCAATGTAGGGCATGTGATAAAATTAAAACGTATAGATGGATACTTTAATTGTAAGTTACATTGGAATCATCTACATATAACATCACTAGGGACACCCATCCCACGGGATTTACACTACCATAAGAATATTCTCTCAAATGATTTCAAAATATAGGATTTTTACAAGTGAGAGATAATTTAAAATTTGCATTGGAAGGTCAAGCAGAAAATATTTTTCTTGGAAGCATGCACATAATTTTCTCACCTATAAAAAAACCCAAACTCACTTTATGGATTTGACAAAATTTGGTTACAATGCTCGGTGTGGTTTTGTCAACCCCAAGAGAAAAATGGCCATTGTTCCTCAAAGGCTCTAGGCTGTGAGCTAGGGTTTGAAACAAAATGAAAACCAATAGATGGATTGATGAGTTTCCAATTCCATTGAAATTTAATACATGAATATCTCTAAATACACCCATATCATAGGAGTTCTAGTTCCCTAAAATTGTTTTCTCATATTATTTTGAAAACTAGTATTTCTCCCAATGGGGGGCAATGAAAAGTTGCATTGGAAGGTCAAAGTATGAAATGGATACCTTGGAAGCATGTGGAAAATGTTCTCATATTAACCACACCCAAAATACATTGTGTGTGTGTGTGTGATGGAACATATTTTTGATGCTCGATGTGGTATTTTCACCCCTGGCGGCAAAGTGGTCATTGTCCCTCATTGGCTCTAGGCCACAAGCTAAGCACATGAGATCAAATGAAAAAAAAATGGATGGATCAATGAGGTTTCAATTATATTGGAATCATGTACACAAAATAGTGCTAGGGTCTCTCTTCTCATAGGAGTTCCACTACCCTAAAACTATTTTCTTAGACAATTTCAAAAACTATGATTTTTTCCAATGAGAGAAAATGTAAAAATTACATTGGTGGGTCAAAGTAGGAAATGTGTGCCTAAAAAGTTTGTATAAAATTTTCTCAACTTGATTGCACCCAAACAAACGATGAAATATGTGGTTTTTTCACCCTCAAGAGAAAAATGGCCATTGTCCCTTAATGGATCCTAGCCACAAGCTAGGGATTGAGATAAAATGAAATCTAGTGGACGAATTGACAAGTTATCGATTCGGTTGGACTCATTTACACAAAACTGTGATATGGATGCATAACTCAAAATTTTCTAAATCACATGTAACTTATATGTTGATAACATGCTAACAAATGAGAAATATTATGGACATGGCAATTGGATAATGAGATCCTTGTAGAAACATACTAATTGCTTTGCAATGAATTTAATATAATAAGTGTAATTCAAGAAAAACAAGGTTCACTTCTTTTGAGGTTGATCTTTAGGGAGAAACAATGCCATACTAACTTCATGGCCTAACTCAACCTCTATCACTTGAACATTTTTAAAATAAAAAAAATCAATCAAGCTATAGTTCATGTGGTCCAAGTTCAAAAATATAATTAATGAGTTCTCAAGAAACTTGATAGAATGATTCTCTTGGAGCAATATAAGACTTTATTTGTTAAATAATACAAGTCACAACCAATTCAAGCTTTGATAGAGTCTCTCTTTTCTAATCATCAACATTTTCACTTATTAGTGTCATGGGACAAGATGAGAATAACATTGTGTCATTTTGCCATATGTCTCACATATTAAGAATGAGAGTTGCACTAACATTATCAAGAGGATATGAAACCTCATTCACATGTCAAGAGGGAGGATGGATAGATTGATTGGTGGGAGGATGTTGTTTCAAAAAAAATGTCTTTTATTTAAGGTTATGGATGTGAAAATGAAACTATTACAAAAAGAATGGATAGAGTTGTTAAAGAATAAAAGTAATGGCTTGCGCATAAACAATAGATCATCTCATTTGATGAATAATCACATGCCTAGTAAACTAATATTTGACACTATATCATAATTTCCAAAATTAATAGTACAATGGAGGTCAATTGTGGGAACAATTACACTGGATTCGAATGGGGATAAGTGAACTAAATACTTCTTTAAGGTCTTTATCCTCCAAATAAGCCAATAAAAAAAATTTCAATGTTAAAGTCACACAATTAGAAGGCACATTAGGCTCAAAGAAATAAGCTCTAAACTCTATAGCTATATGCACAATCGTCTATAGTGGTAAGGGTTAGAACATAAATACTCATGTAGGAATTTAAATAGTTATACAACACTCAAAAAAACATAAGGGCCATACTACACTATCATAATGTGAAAGGTCTACTCATTTTTATTAATAGAAATATGAACACATATACATATTTACAATTACACTTCCTATAGTGTTAATAAAGCCCAATCATTGACTCTTTAGAACCATTGACTCTGTAGAAATGTACAATAAGAATAGCTAACAAATGTGATCTCCTTATTTTCCAACCTATTTATACTTACTCTACCTAAAGGTTCATTTTACTCAAATGGATCTTCATCACCCCTTGTGACTATAACCATTGTTACTTCCTTGTTTCCTTTATTTAATTCATTCCCTCGATTATTTCATAACTTTCATAAATTGCATGCCCATGTTGCTTTTCCTTCCATACACAACCCATCAAATTCCCTTGGTGGATCACTCATAATGTTCATTCATCATGCTCACCATTTCCTTCCCATTATTCTATGACATGATTATTTTCTTTACAGCCAAACCACATAATCCTCATAACCTCTCAAGTGCCTAAACTCTCACGTGAATCAACTTTCATGTGCTTGTGCTTTTATTTATGTCATTCTTTCTCATGATGAAGCTAACATGTTTTACACATTATTTATTTCTTGTGCTTTCCTCAATGTATATTGGACAATCTATGGGTCCATTTTCAATTTATCACTAGTTGCAACTTATAGCCCAAAGACGTTCAGAGACAAAGGAAATAATCGATCTCAAGGTAATAAAAAACACACTAAGCATAAAAATTACATTTTGCAACATCTATCATATATGTTTGGGATGTTGGAGGTGAAAACATTTTTCATACATTTTTTATCCATCCATTTCCATGTTTGACCATCAAACACATTTTTCTAATCCCTCCCACTATGAAAACCCCTAGTTCTCTTCGTTGTTCAAGAAAACACCTTTGGGGTGGTGAATCTCATGGGTGAATGATGAAACAAGTGATACTTTATTTATAGGAGATATATATAACTGATGACGCATTGATACTTGGGGCCATTTTCATTTTATCACAAGTTGGAACTTGAGACCTAGAGCCATTCAGGGACAAAGGCAACATTAGTCCCGAGGACATAAAAACACACTTAGAATTGGAAATAAATTTGATAATATGCATCACATGTGTTTGGGAATGGAGGATCTAAGAATAGTATCCACATGCTTCTTGGGAATCCATTTCCAATTTTTAACATCAAAATATTTTTTCCAGTGCCTCCTATTGTGCAAAACCATAGTTTTCTTCTTCAATCAAGAAAATGACTTAGGGAAGTGAAGCTCATGGTTGAATGATGCCCCTAGTGATAGTATGTGTAGATAAGTCCAATGGAACTAACAACTCATCAATATATGGCCTTGTTTTCATTTTATCATGAGTCACAACTTGCGTACCAAAGTCATTGAAAGATAAAGGAAATGTTTGTCCTAGGGGCATACAAATCACATCGAGAATAGGAAATTTATTCTATAAACTATGGATAGTGTAACACTCCCCGGGACTCCCAGGCCGAGGAATGCCACATTACTACTTCTCTTGTCTTTGATACCAAATTGTAACACACCCAGGATTATACTTGTTGGGTTATGCCACACATTAACTCTTACGGAACTTAATTACGTTGTAACATACCCAGCCTACCCAGACTAGGTCATGCCACTTAAGAACTTACAATAATTTCATATGTATACAATTATAACTTTAAATAGATAATGCATTCTTCTAATACACAGATTAATGCGGAAATAACAATAAGCCTATACATACAACATATACAGAAAATACTCATAAATATAAGACATGTACAAATACACAACATGAAATTGAACACATAATTGATACTTATATTTTTATAGAAGGTCACCAACTGCATGCAGACCTTCCACAATCCTCCCAACCTTAGACTATGCTTCTCATCACTCTCAGTAGTGGGTCACCCCCGAGATGGGACTAAACTCCACCCGAGTAAAGGGATTCCTAAGCTAGGTTGAGACAATAGGAAGTTACATAGTCAATAGGAAGGATTTCTTTCCAGGAGCCAACTCACACTAACAACCTACAACCTCTCATTCCCCACATGCCTATCCCACCCCAGGAAGTGTGCCCCTTCTCTGCTCAATAGTCCTTCAGTTTCCCCACTTCCCTTCGAGGGATTTAGAAAAAGGTCGGACAGGAATTCTCAGAGCACTATAGATGCAGGTGGGATCCCTCATGAAAATCAGTTCCCCAACAAAATCTCTCACCTAGAGAGAGTTTCTCACATGCCTGAAAACTTGCTTCTTCAATCCACAGGCCTGTCAACCCGTCTCTAAAGTTTGTCCAGTCCAAAGATTAAGTCAATCAAGTATAGATTAGTTAAAGTATGGAATAGATAATGGAAACAACCACGCTCAGCCAATGAACTGTGTTGGCAGCAATAACATTCAAGTAAGTCATAGTATGGGCTCGGGCATAGTACATGTGTGATGTACATAACAGGTAATATACAAGATCACTATTAAAGGTTTTTATGAGGCATGGAGAGGTGCGACCGATGGAGTCAATTGTTGGCTCTGTGAATGTTGAGTGAGAGTCAATGCATTGGTGAATGGGGAAGGATGGGAAAACCGACTATTTTCCCCACATATATTTGCATGCACCATGATTGACACGTGGATCTCCTAGAGCTCGTTTCTCTCCACTTGTGATTCGTTCACCCTCCATAAGAACTTAGGATAAAATAATTATCCTCACCATAGTCTTTATGAATAACAAAATAATATTCCCTTAGAGTTAAGACCTCAATCTTATCCATTTTTCCTAGTCTCTTAGCCCCTCTCTTTCCCTTCCTAGTGGAGCTTAGTCCCCCATACTCTTTTATCATGGTTGGTCTACATGCAGTGATGTATTATATTAATGATATGAGTGTTTACATATACAAAATTAGGCTCACTGTCCTTTAACATCTAGGCTCTTTGTCTTAATCATCACATAATCCTCCTAGATTATAATCACTTGGCTCACCAGACTATAAAACATGTTTAAAATTCAGTTGGGGCTCGGCCTTAGGTTATTACATTCCCCTCCCCTTATTTATATGTTTTCCTCAATGCATCTTATTTATATATTATCATAAATATTTTCAAAAATCTTCAAAAAGATGTGGGTAGTATGCCCGCATAGCATCCTCATGTTCCCAAGTCACATCCTCGGGAATGTATCAAGTTCATTGAACCTTTACTATCTCTATGGCTTGATTCTAGAGTTTCTTGATCTTCAGGTCCAGTATGCACACCGGATGCACTTGAAAAGCACCTTCTTGCTCCACCTGAATCACATTCCAATCAATAACATGATTAGCATCAGGTATATACTTATTGAGCAATGATACATGGAATATATTATGAATAGACATTGATGCAGGTAATGAAAGAATATAAGCTACAGGCCCAATCCTCTCTAGGATTTCTAATGACCCACAATAATGAGTTTCCAACTTGGAACAATTTCCCAACTTCGGGGATTTTTGTTGGCCTTCACTTTCAAGAATACATGATCACCCACTTTAAATTCCTTGTGAGTCCTGCCCTTATCAACATAGATTTTCCATCTGTCCTGAGAAGCCTTTAAACTCTTCTTTATTTTTGACATATGTTCTTCCATTTACCTTAGCAACTCTATCCCAACCATTTCTCTGTTTTCTGGGTTGTCCCATCTTACTGGTGTGTTGCACCTTCTGCCATAAAGTGCCTCAAATGGGCTCATCTTTAGATATGCTTGGTATCCATTATTGTAAGAAAACTCTAGAAAGTGTAGGTAGTCTTCCCATTTTGATGGTTTATTCATCACATACATCCTCAACATATCCTCAATCACTTGATTCACCCTTTCTGTTTTCCCATCAGATTCTGGATGATAAGATGTGCTAAAATTCAAATTTGTTCCAAATCCGTTGAATAATCCTTTCCAGAAATTCGATGTGAATTTTGGGTCTCTATTAGACACAATTGTCTTGGGTATACCATGAAATCTATCAATTTCCCTCATATAAATATCAAAAACATTAGTTTCTTTGTGAGTGAGCTTCACTTGAATGAAATGGGCAGCTTGGGTAAGCTTGTCCACCACTACAATGATAGAATCGTGTTGCTTGCTTGTTCTGGGTATTTTAGTGATGAAGTCCATTGTCACTACTTCCCATTTCCACTTAGGGATGGGTAATGGTTGCAGCAACCCAACTGGTTGTCTATGTTCAGCCTTGAATTTTTGACACTCCAAGCATTTGAAAATGTACTCGGCAATTTCTTTCTTCATGCTTGGCCAATAATATTGGCTCTTGACTGTTGCAAATGTTTTCTAATATCCTAGGTGTCTAGCATAAGGTACGTTATGCATTTCCCTCAATATCATTTTTTTTAATTCCTGAGAATTGGGTACATAAATCATGTTTCTGTACATGATAATTGCATCCATTCCCAGCTTGTAGTCCTCAATTATCTGTTGCGAATTACCTTGTTATAATTTTGCCACTAATTCCATGTAATGCAAATATGATTTTGCAGCCTCTGAGATTATGTCTTTCAAATCAGATTGGTAAATGCTGATGGATGTAGCATGCAAATCATGCACTTTTCTACTGAACGCATCATCCACCTTGTTCTCTTTCCCTTTGATATGATTTATATCAAAGTCGTATTCACTCAGAAACTCCAACCACCTTCTTTGCCTGGAATTTAGAGTTGGTTGATCAAATAAATATTTAAGACCATTATGGTCTGTCCTCAACTCAAATCTTTTTCCCATGAGATAGTGTCTTCACTTCTTCAAGGCATGCACTATGGATTCCAACTCCAAATCATGAGTGGCATCATTCCTTTCATGTTCCTTCAACTTCCTTGATTCATAACATACTGCAACAAACCCATTCTGACTAAGGAATCCACCAAGTCCCCTCTTTGCATGCATTTGTGCATACCATGAAATCTTCATTTGGATCAATAATCCTTAGGATTGGAGCACTGGTTAATAATTTCTTCAAGTGCTGGAAAATATTTTCGCATTCCTTTGTCCACTGAAATTTCATTCCCTTCTTTTGTAAGGAAGTGATCGGGTGTGCAATCTTTGAAAATCGTGCAATATATCTTGTGTAGTATCCTGCAAGGCCCATGAATGGTATGACTTATGTCACATTCTTAGGTGTTGACCACCCTTTAATGGCCTCAATATTTTCAGGGTCCACTACTATCCTTTCTTCAGATATGATTTGCCCCAAATAATGAATTTGGTTCTGATGAAATGAGCACTTGCTCAATTTGGCATAAAACTAATGCTCTCTTAACAATTGTGATACCATATTCTAGTGTTGCTCATTCTCTTCTTCCGACTTGGAATATATAAGAATTTCATCCAAAAAGACAATGAAAAACTTATCTAAGTATTCTTTAAAAATACCATTCATTAAACATATGAATACATCTGGTGCATTTGATAACCCAAATGACACCATTGTGAACTCATAATGGCCATACGTTGTTCTAAAAGAATTCTTGCTAATGTATTCATCTTTAATTCTTATATGATGATAACCTGATCTAAGATAAATCTTTGAGAATATTTTTACATTCTTCAACTTATCAAATAGGTCATCGATCCTTGGAAAAGGATACTTATTCTTTACAGTTAATTTGTTCAATTGCATGAAGTCAATACACGGTCTTAATGTTCCATGTTTCTTCTTCACAAAAAAAACTGGGACATCCCAAGGTGACACACTTGGGCGTATATACCCCTTCTTCAGAAGCTCTTCAAGATGCATTTTCAACTCCTTCAGTTCTGGTGTACTCATCCTCTAAGGACTCTTGGATACTGGAGTTGTTCCAGGCATCAAATTTATAGAGAAATCAATATCTCTCTTAGGTGGTAATCCTGGTATTTCTTTAAATACATCCTCAAATTCCTTTAGGACTATATAATCTTCAATATTTGACATCTTATCCTTAGGTGTTTCTTCCATGTGGCCTGAAAATAATTGACAACCCTTTCTATAACACTTCTTCAGCTGCAATACTGATATTTCTCTGATAGTTACTGCCCTGGGAATTCCCTACACTGTCCTTAGGTTCCCTTCCTCATCTAGACAATTAAATTCCTTATTATGACAGTCTAAGACAACATGGTGTTGGTCCAACCAATCCATACCAATTAGAAAGTCATAGGAACCTAAAGGAAAGATGTTCAAATTTTCCTTGGTGCTCAACCCATTCATGCCTACTGGACATGACTTAACCAACTCAATAACTTTTCTTTTGGCTTTGGTAGCTAGTTGCACGAACCAATATTTTAAATGCTTTCTTCTTGGAAAATGAAATATTTCCACCATATGAGGATCTATATAAATATTAATAACTCTTCAATAAATTAAAATTGCAATGGTTTGGTTGTTGATCATACCTTCCACTTCAATCATGTGTGATTGAAACTTTGCTTGCTTGTTGTCTAGGGCTGCATAGATCCTTGGCACATTTCTGCCCATGTCCTCCATTGTTTCAGCTTGGTGTACATTGTGAAAAACTCTCACTTTGTGACTTATGTGAGGAAAATATTTATACTTATGATCTCGTTTACAACCCCAACATTGAATAGGTGGTTTCCTTGGCCTTTTCCCACATGTCACAGTCGTTCTGGGTTCTCTAGAAGTTGGTTGTCCCTGAGGACTATTTCAGAAGAATGGTGGATTATTCCCCTTATTCCTCTAATCCATGTTGAACTTCTTCTTGTATTCCCAATATTTTTGGAAATTTGGCTTTCCTTTATGCTAATCATATAGGAATTTAGCTCACCTTATGGTATCTTCCAGAGTCTTGGGATCATCATATTGAATATTGTCATTGATGAAAGACGGTAACCCACTCAAATACCTATGAATCTTAATTGTCTCATCCTTGATGAAGGAGGCATACTTCAATAGTTATAAAAACCTTCTTTCATATTCATCAATGGACATGCTTGAGTTCAAAGAACTCTTTCATTTTATTTTCATAATATATCTTAGTCAAGTATTTCTTTTCAAAATACTTCTTGAATTCCTTCCAAGAAATTTTTTTATCTTTAATGTGTTGCACCTGCACAAGTTAGTCCCACCACATGGACGCCTTTCCCTTGAGTTGATAGATAGAAATTATTCCTTCTACATGCGAAGAATAATTATGCAATTGAAAATATTTTCTCATGCCTAACAACCATGTATTTGCATCTTCATCCTTCTTTTCTTCGCCATCAAAGGTAGGAGGTTTTATTTTGTTCATTTCTCCTCATATTTCATCCGCCTTAGACCTATTTGTATGCTTCCTGATAGGGGATGAACTTGAGATATTGTGTTCTCTCGTATTGGAATTCCTTGGGGAGAGATGGTGATGTATGCTAGCACTCCTTGATATTCGTTTCTCATCAGGAGACCTATGAATTCCAATTATGTCCAAGCTCTGCATTAACTTCATGTTGAAGTCCTCCTGTTGCTCCTTGGCTTTCATAATCCTTTCATTATCATCCTTGTGACTTTGGACATCTTTCTGCAAATTCTTAATGGTCTCTACCATATTTATGTTTTCATCCTTTCCTTCACCGTGTCCATTGAAGTTTGTTCCTTCAACACCCATATGGACATCCATCCCTTTGATCGCATCTTCCTTGATGTAATCCCCCTGTGTATATTTGATCTTTATTCACTCTGTGTTGATCCTGATCTAATCTAGTTGTTATTAACTCTACAAAATGTGTAGCCAACAGAACTTTGTCAGGATAACAGACTCAACAATTTCATGAAAATATGAACCATTCTGGTTCAATAATACATCAAACTTGTTTCTTCTGATTTTCTGAGAAATTTACTGTTCATCTCAATTTTATGGGTAAACAGTTATGTTCTACTATCCAATATCTTTCCAATGACTGCTCCCTTGCTCAATTTTGAGTTCTGAGCAGGAAGTTATGAATATCTGAAAAAATTGTCTTTGAAAACAACAATTCGGCACTATACCTCTTTTATTTAGACCGAAGTCTCAGATGACCAAGGGTTATGTCCAAGTGATCAACTAATATGTTCTCATCCAGAGCTTTGGGACTTCGAGGATCCAGAACTTTGGGCTTCGAAGGCTCCTACTACCTCATGCCTTATTTCTCCCAAACGTCGAACTGGAAAATTCTTGCACAGTACATCTTCAGAGCTTTGGAGCTCCGTTTCTTCGAAGTTTCGGAACTTCAGAACTTTGGGCTCCGAAATTTTCTCCTACTCCACACCACAACAATTCGGCACTAGCCCTCTTTTATTTATACCAAATTATCATATGACCAAGGGCTATTTCAAAGTGCTCAACTGATATGCGCTCATCCGAAGCTTCGGGACTTCAGGGCTCCAAAAATTCGAGCTTCAGAGGCTCTTACTACCTCATGCGTTATTTCTCCCAAATGTCGAAATGGTGAATTCTTGCACAATACATATTCGGAGCTTCGGGGCTTTGCTTCTTCAAAACTTCATAACTTCGGCTTCAAAAGTTCTCCCTTCTCCACACCTCATTCCCTCTGAACGTCGAACTAGTGAACACCCGGAGAATCTCTTCATAGCTTCATGCTTCAAAAGTTCTTGCATCAACTTACACACATTTCCTTGGATGTCGAATTTTCGAATTCTTGGGCTGGCACTTTGGCATTTCATTACTCTAAAACTCGGCTTCTTCGGGCTTTGGAGTTTTTACCTTCATCATACCATGTTTCCTCCAAATGTCGAACTGGCGAACACCCCGAGAAGTTCTTTAGGGTTTCACACTTCAGAGGTTCCTACAACCACTTACTCCAATTTCCCCGAATGTTGAACCTCTAAACTTCTAGAGTCTAAAAAAAAACCACGCACCGGGGGGTGCTATGTAGCAGAAAATAAGGAGTTGACATGTGGACCAATTTGACAGGTGATACGTGTCAAGTTCCAATTGGCACTAAAGGTCTTTGAAAAGAATGAAAAACGATGAAACGTGTTAAGAATCAAGTGTGTCCACATCACCCTAGGTGACATCAATAGGCCATGTCACTTCG
Organism: Picea sitchensis; assembly: GCA_010110895.2. Lineage (NCBI taxonomy): Eukaryota > Viridiplantae > Streptophyta > Pinopsida > Pinales > Pinaceae > Picea > Picea sitchensis. Next base: position 122,631 of record SNQJ01S0002104.1, on the reverse strand, counting down.
GTGCTTCATGAAGTTGGAACTTCGGGCTTCAGAGGTTTCTGGAACTTCGGGCTTCGAAGGTTCCTTCTACAACACCATTTAAAACTCTCGAACCTCAAATGTCTGAATAGATCCATGTCACTCTTGGTGATGCCGTCATGTCACGTCACTCTGGCATTCCCGGACTTCAGCACTTCGGGCTTCAGAAGATTTCACATCCACATACTTGATAACTCCCGAATGTTGAAATTTTGAACAGTTGTTTCCTGGAGCTTCATGACTTCGGGGCTCCAGGACTTCGAAAAAATTCTCATCTGCACACTTAAAAACTCTCGATCATTGAGATTTCAAACTCTCGATCATGTCCATGTCACTCTAGTCGATGTCATCATGTCGCGTCACTCTAGTGCTCCGGGACTTCTGAACTTCGTATAATTCCTCAACACAACTCCTCATTTCTTCTAAACGTCGAAGTAGCTAACTCTCTGAACTTTGCTTCTCCGGATTTTTGGGACTCCAACACTTCAGGGTTTCGGGCCTAGGAATTTTTTGGTGCTGATAACCATACAACTCTCGAACTATTGAACGCCAAAATTTTTGAACACTTTCTAATTTGCGGACACATGTCTCCAATAATGGATGGTTCATAATGGTTTCGGACTTCGAGACTTCGAAGAAAATTCCACTCTGTGCCACCACAAACAGATTTCCCCAAACGTCGAACTACCGAACCACCTGGGGGGTCCAATGGTCTGCCTTCCCCCAAATGATCTACGATGTATATCCACTTTGAGACTTCAGAGCTTCGGGGCTTATTCCTCCTTTTGTCAAAGTCTTAAAAAATTTCAACGCAATGAACTCCGAAGGACTAGAGGTTAACCGCCATGCTCCTTTCCCAGATCTGACGGCTATGAATAATCTTCCTTCTCCCGAACAAATCCAACGGCCAAAAATCTCAACTTTGTGGCCTAAAACCATAGTTGTTGTGGTTTCTTTCCTCTGGTGACTTTCCCGAACCTCTAAACCTCTTGATCTTTTGAACACAGTCAAGGTGTGCTCTTAGCGACCTCTTGGCACTCATGCATGTTCAAAACTTGAATTTTGTCCATTTCAACAACAATTCACTCTAAAACTTTTGCTTCAATTTCGACTTACGTGGCCCATCAAGGCTCAATGTTGAAAACCGGAACTCTGATACCATATGATAACACTCCATGGGACTCCCAAGTCGGGGACTGCCACATTACTACTTCTCTTGGCTCTTATACCAAATTGTAACACACCCAGGCTTATACCTATTGGGTTATGCCACACATTAACTCTTGTGTAACTTAATTACATTGCAACATACCCAGCCTACCCAGACTCGGTCATGCCACTTAAAAACTTACAATACTTTCATATGTATACAATTATAACTTTAAATAGAAAACACATTCTACTAATACATAGATTAATGAGGAAATAACAGTAAGCCTATACATAGAGCATAAATAGGAAATACTCATAAATATAAGACATGTACAAATACACAGCATGGAATTGAATAGATAATTGATACTTATCTTTTTATAGAAGATCACCAACTGCGTGCAGACATTACATGATCCTCCCAGCCTTAGACCACGTTGCTCATCACTCCCGGCAGTGGGTCACCCCCGAGCTGGGACTAAACTCCACTCGGGTAAAGGGATTCCTAGGCTAGGCTGAGAAAACATGAAGTTACATAGTAAATAGGAAGGATTTCATTCTAGGATCCAACTCACACTAACAGCCTACAGCCTACCATTCCCCACATTCCTGACCCACCTCAGGAAGTGTGACCAGTCTCTGCTCAATAGTCCTTCGACTGCCCCACTTCCCTTCCAGGGCTTCAGCAATAGGTCGGACATGAATTCTCAGAGCACTATAGCTATAGTTGGGCTCCCTCAGGAAAATCACTTCCCCAACAAACTCTCTCACCCAGAGAGAGTTTATCACGGGCCTGATACCTGCTTATTCAATCCACGGGCCTGACAACCTGCCTCTTCAAGCCCACGAGTTTGACAACCCGTTTCTTTAGTCCAAAGCTTAAGTCAATCAAGTATGGGTGATGGAAGCAGAAAAGTTCAGGTATGGAATAGGTAATGGCAGCAACCATGCTCAGTCAAGGAACTGTGTTGGCAGCAAAAACATTTAGGTAAGGCATAATACGGGCTCAGGCACAATACATGTGCATTATGCATAACAGGTAATGTATGGGATTATTGTTGAAGGTCTGCGTGAGGCATGGAGAGGTGCAGTTGATGGAGTCAATCGTTGGCTGCGTGAATGCTGAGTGAGAGTGAATGTGTTGGTGAATGGGGAAGGATGGGAAAACAAACTATTTTCCCCACATATATTTGCATGTGCCATGATTGACACATGGCTCTCCTGGAGCTCATTTCTCTCCACTTGTGATTCATTCACCCTCCATAATAACTTAGGATAAAATAATTATCCTCGCCATAGTGTTTAGGAATAATAAAATAATATTCCCTTAGAGTTAAGCCCTCAAGCATAGCCCTTTTTCCTAGTCTCTTAGCCCATCCCTTTCCCTTCCTAGTGGAGCTTAATCCCCCATACTCTTTTATCATGGTCAGTCTACATGCAGTGATGTATTATATTAATGTTACGAATGTTTACATATAAAAAATTAGACTCACTGGCCTTTATCATCTAGGCTCTCTAGCCTAATCATCACATAAGCCTCCTAGCTTACAATCACTTGGCTCGTCATCCTATAAAACATGTTTACAATTCAGTTGGGGCTTGGCCTTGGGGTATTACAGACAGTGTGTTTAGGCATAGTGGAGGTGATAACTTTGACCATGTGCTTCCATTCCAACCATTCCCAAATTTGACTGTCATACACATTTTTCCAACACCACCCACTACGCAAAACCAAAGTTTTTTTCTTCATTCAAGAAAGCATCTTTACACCAGTGAATCTCATCGATGATTGACACTCCTAACACTAGTCCATGCAAAATGCAATCAACAACTCATCAATCCATGATCCCATGTGTATTTTATAAGGAGTTGCAACTCACATCCTAGATCTGTTTAAGGACAAAGGAAACATTGAGGGCATAAAAAATACACCAAGCATTGGAATTGTGTTATGTAAGATTTGATAGGTGTAAGGTGAGAAAAAATTTCATGCACTTCTGGAGCATCCATTTCCAAGTTTGACATCCAACTGCATTTTCCAATTCCACCCACTATGAAAAGCCTTAGTTTTCTCCTTCATCCATGAAAATACATTTAGGGAGATGAAGCTCATGGGTGAATGACACCCCTTACACTACTCTACGAACTAACAAATCATTGATTCATGGGACAATTTATATCAAGGTGTAAATCATAGATCAGATCCATTCAAGGACAAAGGAAACATTGGTCTTGAGGACATTAAAAACACATTGAACATTGAAATTGTGTTATGTAAGCTCTAGTAGGTGTGTTTAGGCATGGTGGAGGTGAGAACCCTATCCATGTGATTTCATGGTATCCATTTCCAATTTTGGCCATCAAATGCATTTTTCCACTCCCATTGTACAAAACCCTATTTTTTCTTCATCCAAGAAAACATATTTAGGAAAGTGAAGTTAATGGGTGAATGAAACCCCTAACAATAGTCCATGTAAACAATTCCAATGGAATTGATGACTCATAGAAATATGGGCCCATTTTCATTTTATTGTGAGTTACAACTTGTGGCCCATAGCCATTCAAGGACAAAGGAAACATTGGTCCTCAAGGCATAAGAAAACATAGTACATTGGAATTACATTATGTAAGATCTAGCAAGTGTGTTTAGAGATGGTGGAAGTGAGAACATTGTTCTCTTCTAGAATATCCATTTCCAGGGTTAACCATCAAAATGTATTTTTCTAATTTCTCCCACTATGCAAAACCCTCTTTTTCTTCTTTGTACAATAAAACACCTTTAGGGAAATGAGTCTCATGGGTGAACGATGCCCATAGTGCTAATATGTGTAGATTAAGTGGAACTAATGATTCAAAGATCTATGGACCCATTTTAATTTTAGTATGAATTGAAACTTGTTCAAGGACAAAGGAAACAATGTTTTGGAGGGGAAAAAAAAACACAATGTGTATCACAATTTAATTTTGTAATCTTTGTCATGTGTGTTTGGGCATGGAAAAGGTGAGAAAGTTGTCCACATGCTTATAGGGGAATTAAAAACATACCAAGCATTGGAATTGCATTTTGTAAGATATAGTAGGTGCGTTTTTACATGGCATAGGTGGGAATGCAGAAGTTTCAATGATTAATAAGTCATTATCAAAACAAAAAAATGAGCCATGCCTCTAAGAAATGGTTGAGTTAAGAAAATTCGATGATAGAACGTTAATTTTATAATTGAGTATTTTTTAAATGGATAACATCATTATAGTGATTTCATTGTAATGTTTCAACTCCCATTGAGATTTCCCATTGAGATTTTTCATTAATAATCCAATACATATCAAACATTGTTTTTCTAACTTTAAAGCTTTTTAATTTTAACTACAAAGGCACCTAGTTATTATAGTTCTTCCATATTTTAATACTACCTCAAGCATTGGACATCCCTAGAAATAGGTGTTGGACACACCTACCACACTTAGAGGGGGGGTGAATGAGTGTGGGGCTCTTTTTCCCAAAACTTCCCTCTTGCACAAAAACTCATCAATTAGCATTCAACATTTATTCATTACCCATTGTTGTCATTTATAACCAGTTTCATCAATTAGCATTCAACATTTATTCATTACCCATTGTTGCTTACTTATAACCCGCTAGATGTGAGCACATATCAGCAACATATATCAGCAATATATCATCAACAAGTCATCACCACAATGAACACGCAGAACACAAGATGTATGTACAATTTTCTTTATTACTTTGACTACAACTCTTGGGGTTTATCAGAACAATCAATAGAGTACAACTCTACAAGAGAACCACTCTATATGCAAGACTCATATTGCATTCTTCAACACCAATCGGTATGAGGCAACAATCCTCAAATAAATATCAATGTACCATAAACAAGAGCATCAACCATGCACCAACTCCGTACAGACAAATTGCACTCAACCTATACCATAAACAAGTGCATCCAACCATGTGTACTCAAGTATATATGAATCATGTGTCAATCCACTATCAAACAATGACTCATCAATATGTACCAACATCATCAACTATACACCTAATGTATGTACTAACTCATCAACTTGTCTCAACCATGTACTCACATACCAACCAAAGCTCCTCATCAATTTCATCAAAATCTGATTTTGTAGCTCTGTAATAGACCTCGGTGTTTCCGATCACATTTCTACAAACCTTCATTAGCTTTAACAAAGAAGAAACTAGCATTTTCATCAAACTTTTCTTTAGTCTCACATGCCTATTTTGGATTAGGTCAACAACCCTAACTCTTGAAGTAATCATAAATTTGAACTCAGAATGTATAAAGATATGAAAATCGATACACAATGTTCTTCAGAGTTTTTATGCAATTCCTCCAAGTGGCACTACTTGGAACCCTCCGTAGTGATTTATAGCAAAATGGCATACCTTGTTGAATTATGGCTTATTCTAGAGAGCTAATTGTAGAGAGTTCCCACACAAAATATTTGATGAAATGATCTGAAACTGTTACACAGAATACTAAAGACTGTACCATAACCAACACATTTGGTCTCACTGAATTTGGATCTGTTATTAAGAAGTTATGACGTTTTTTACCCGAAACACCCGATTTTGACTAGTTTCTCAGGATACACAACCCTATTTTCCACAGAGTGTAACCCCAAAATACAACGACCCACAAGCTGAATTTTAACCACAGATTACTTGGATATGTTGTATCGCTTTCATAGAAATTTCAGGATCTGTGCTAATTATAGAAAAATTTATAGCGAAAAAATGGTGAGATGACCTCGAAAAAACATGTTCCTTAGTAAGCACCATCAAAAAGAATTTATCCTTCCTTGCATTTCGGGCCTCTTTTCTTCACTTTCCTCCTAATTTCGGCTTAGATATCATTTGTAAACCCTCAAGACACCCATATATTCAAAATGAGAGATTTCTATTTTATTTATACTGTCCAAGCAGCTTCTTTAAAAACATCTTCCAGGCCCACGGTCCCACTTTTCCTTATTTTAGGTTGGGTCCACTTAATTCTCCATTAAAATTATTATTTAAATAATATTAACCCATTTCTAGGTCACTTTAACCTATTTTCCTTATTTCTTAGGGTTAACCACTTCCATAAATATTCCTCTTCTGATCTTGTCACCTTACTTATTATTTCTTGATTTTGTCACTTCTTGATTATTTAAATAATCCAATCTTGAATAAATAATATTAACCCATTTCTAGGTTACTTAACCTATTTTCCTTATTTTTAGGGTTAACCACTTCCATAAATATTCTTTCTTGATTTTGTCACCTTATTTTATCATTTCTTCTTTAGGTCACTTTGACTTCCTTTTGACTTTGGGGCTTCAAGCCTTCATGTGAGGGTCCTTCATCTTCAGAAGGCCATAACTCTCAAACCGTGAGGAGTTATGTGACATTCCACATACCACCAGAAATGGCATGACAAGCACTATCCATCTAGGATAGTTTCACCAACAATTTCCTTGATCTTTCATCTTGTTATTCCTCATACATGGGTCCCTCCAACCATTCTTCTAGGATAACTCAATCCAAAGCTGCCTTCCCTGAGGGCTTTCACCATAAGGGGACTCACTTTGGAGTTCATCCATTCTTGTACACCCATCAATCATGATAAGACAATAATGAGTCATCTATACATTTTCCAACAATGCATCATATACCAATGGAAACCACATCGATCCATCTTCATCATGCATCAATGAAAATCTATTGATCCATCTTCATCTATGCATTCTCATCAAGGACAATACATATTATATTACATCAATCATCAATCAATCAATCCTTTGACATCAATCAATCACTTGACATCAATCAATCAAACCATTGGCATCAATGACAACATGATCCAAATTAATCTCCCTTTGGCATCGATGGCAATACTAACATTGATGTCAACATCTAATTACCAATTATTGATGCCAACATGTAGATACAACATGTTCCACATCAATAATCACTGTGACTATCTTCCACATCAATCTCTCCCATCATCAGACATCAATCACACAATGTGATTATTCCTCTTTGACATCAATGGCAAGGCTATTCTCCTCTTGGGGCTACTTCCCTTGCTTGATCTCTCCTTGGGGCTGTTCCCCCCTATCTGAATTCCTTTAATATTCCTCTGAATAATATCCCACCTTTTGAATAAGGGATATCACACTGATGTAACACTGAAATCATAACAGTCATGATCCCCCTGAAACCACATGCCTCGTCTCTCCCGTGATCCGATAACCGATCCACTTGAACCATGCCTATGTCCTCTTTCTTCAAATATAGGTCTTTCTTGGTATGCATATGATAAATATCTCCTCCTAGAATCATGGGAAGAAGAATGACTTCTCCCTAAGGGTATGTCTCCCACTCTTCTCCTCGCGTAGATGAAAAATATGATACCAAATGACGATCCTTTGACCTCGTTCATGCATCAAACTTGTGCCATACCATACATCATGAAACAAAAGATATGTCATCAATGAAATAGAGAATCATGAACAATATATCCACCTCAAGTAAATCATACCAAATGTGCCCACTCATGCACAACACCCATGTACATCAACCATACATCAACAATGTGCCAAAAAGATATCATCAATGAAATGTATCCACCATATGCCAACATGTGCATCTACCAATATGCCAACATGCATCTACCAACATGCCAAACAATGCATCTATCAATATGCTAAAAAATACCATCCATAAGTGTACTATCATGCATCATTACCTGTACCAAGCAAGTATATCAACCATAAAGTCCAATAAGTTAAGATTCCCTAATGATGTACACAATGACTATCAATCTATTATGTCTCAATGTGTAGCCTATCCATGAAAATGCATGCACCATGATATTCAACACAACATAAGCCCAATAATACATCATAAGATATATTAATGAAACTTCAAAAAGTACCACCTATGTAATTCCAACAGCATCAACATCAAACCATACTCATGGGTTAGTGCTATGTAATCAAGATTTTATTTACATAATCCAATAAATGAAAACTTAAACTCTAACAAATAGTGTCAGAACCTGCAACAAAACAATGTCAGACTTCTAAGAACAGAGTTATACCATCACATCAAACTTCCAAGCCATGTGCATTGCCTTTTTCCTTGCTATTTACAAATGTGACACAATGCACTGGCCAGACAAATGAGTGTGTGTGTACATGACCTATTCATAACGTGAACGGTGACGCCACTATCACCACAGTTACTTGTATGTGCCTTTGTGTAAATGGCAATACATTTGAACTTCTTTAATATTTCATTGTATATTTGCATCTGCTCAAGGTCTTCTTCACCCACTCCTCAGATGACCCTTCTCTTCAGAACTTGAGCTCCGGTATCCATATTTTCAAAGATGTCTCCCTTTCTTACTTCATTCCTTCTTCTAGCCACATGCTATGTGAAGTCCTCATCATGGACTTTTCTTCTTGTGTTCCAGCACCCCGATTGTATTAAATCCACTACAGCTTGTAGTAGCATTTCATAGAGTTACAGTGAACAAAATTATGTCCTATTTGATCACATCTCCAACATCTTGTGGTGTTATGTTGATTCTTCCATTATATCTCTTTCATAAGATCTAAGACTAAAAGCTTTGTGACCATATCCATTACATGAATAACAAATGCCCATGAAAAATACTTTCATACCTTTGCTTTTGGTGTCCCAAGAATAGCTTCATGTCTTCCTTTGCTTTATTCCTCTTTTGAAAATTTCTTTTCCTTATGTAGATGGTTAATTTGCAACATTGTCTTCCCCTTCTTTGATATATTTTCCTCATGCTTCTTTGAGGTTCTGCTTCAGCATGTGTATCTTCTCCTTTGTATCCAAGACCTTATTAATCACATGATGATCTTTGACTTACCAAGATCTGTGAGCTATTCTACAAGAATTTGTTTGACTTTTCCACCTTCTTCCTAACGTCAACAATTTCAAAATTTAACTTACAACATGACTTTTCCTTTTCATTTATATTTGAATCTTCAATAGTTCCTCTATTCATTTCTTCAATTCAGGTCTTGAGATGGACAATAGTTTCTAAAATTTTTACTAATCTCACTTCATCTATATTCATGTCTTCTTTTCCATTCTTTAGTCTTGTGATCTCTTCTTTCCTTTTCTTCTAATTTAGAACTCTCTCTTTCTTGTTCTTTGAGCATCTCTTTAACTTCAAGATGTGCCTTTTGAACCTCCTAAGAAACTTCTTATGTTATCTGAAAGATAGTTATAGTGTGTATAAAAATGATCACCCTATACATGTATAATCCCTCTTCAATTTCCTTTGAAGTTTTAATAGATTCTCTCATTCTTTTCATGGGATAAATATCAAACCCTTACACAAACTATATCTACACATTCTTCATACTTGTAGAGAAAAAATTCATCATCATCATCACACAGCATCCTCATGGGTTTTTAGAGTGTTCTTCTTTTTACCTTCATTTGAAATATCCCTCATGATCTTTCCTTTTGCCAATATCAACACATACTTTTCTTTCATTTGAAATGTCTCTTCAAAAGATCTCCTTGTGCTATTATCACTTGATTCTTTTATCTTCACTTGAAATGTTTTCAAAATCACATTTAGAACAATGCATCCAAGAGTTTTGATGATTCTTTGTCTTTGATGATCCTTGATGGAGTGGCTCTCAATTCTTCTTTCTTCCTTTTTGATATGTCTCCTCTAGCTTTTAGCCATAGATCCTTGGAAGAAGTGCATTGTCTCACTTTCTCCTCTCTTCGATAGGGCTTGAGAGTCCACTAAGAATTTTCTTGAGAGCCAATGTATCATTCTTTCTTTTTCCTTCCCTTTGAGCTTGAACTTTGACTTGTTCTTCAATCGAACATATCCATCGCATGGTTGGCTTCCAAATAGTTGTTCCCATTGTCTCAAATACACTCTCATCTCTATTCTCCAAGTAGAATAGTTTTCCCTATCAAGGATTGGAAATCATCATCCATTTGTGTGTCTATGGATCTCCTTCCAACTTTTTAAGGGTCAGAGGAAGGCCCGCCTCAAGTACTCAATTGTTGGACACACCCCACACATTTAGAGGTGAAATGGAGTGTGGGGCTCTTTTTCCCAAACTTCCTCTTCAAAAAACTCACCATCATCTAACATTTATTCATTACTCATTGTTGTCATTTATAAATCTCAAGCATAGATGTGAGCACATATCAGAAATATATATCAGCAATATATGTCATCAACAAGTCATCACCAATGAACACAAAGAACACAAGATGTATGTACAATTTTTCTTTTATTACTTTAATTACAACTTGGGGTTTATCACAACAACCTGAATAATAGAGTACAACTCTACAAGAGAACCATCTCTATATGTAAGACTTATATTTCATTCTCAAGACTAACCGAGATGAGGTAACAATCCCTCAACAGATATCAATTGTACTCATAAACAAGAGCATCAACCATGCACCAAATTGTGCCAAACAACTTGTAATCAACTCCGTACTATAAACAAGTGCATCCAACCATGTACCAAGTATATACCAATCATGTGTCAACCACTCATCAACAATGAATCATCAATATGTACCAACATCATCAACTATACACCTCATGTATGTGCCAACTCATCAACTACTTGTCTCAACCATGTAATTCCTTAAATATGTACCTCAACCAAAAGGACTTTCATCAATTTCATCATTAAAATCTGATTTGTAGCTCAGAAATAGACCTGTTTCTTGATCACATTTCTACAAACCTCATTAACTTTTAACAGCAATAAACTAGCATTTTCATCAAACTTTCTTAGTCTCACATGCCTAGTTTTGGATTAGTCAACAACCCTAACTTGAAGTAATCATAACTTCTTGAACCTGTAATATAAAGATCTGAAACTGATACACAATTTTCTTAGTGTTTTTATGCAATTCTCCAAGTGGTACTCACTTGGAACCTCTCAGAAAATGATTTATATAGAAAAATGGCATACCTTTGCTGAATTCCCATGACATTCTAGAGAGCAACCTGTAGAGAGTGCCCTGCACAAAATATTTGATGAATGATCTTGCAATTGTTACACATAATACTATAGATTCAACCTAACCAACACATTTGGTCTCTCACTAAATTTGGACCTGTTATTACAGGTTATATCGTTTTACCTGGAACATATGATTTTGACTAGTTTCAGATCCACCACAAACCCTATTTGCCATAGGAGCAACTCCAAAATACAACGACCCACAAGCTGAATTTTGAACCACAGATACTTGATATGTTTCATCACTGCAACAATTTCATGGTTTGAAGCATTATAGAAAAAAGTTATAGCTTAAAATGTAGAGATGACCTGAAAATAACATACTCAGAAAGCACCATCAAAAGAATTTATCCTTCCTTGTATTTCCTCGGCCTTCTTTCTTCACTTTCTCTTAGAATTTCGGCTAGATATCATTTGTAAAACCTCAGAAACCTATAGATATTCAATATTCTCAAGTGATTCAAATGAGAGCCTTGCCTCTTATATATACTCTGGCAGCTTCCTGAAAACATCTTCTAGGTCAATTTGGCCCATTTTCCTTATTTTAGGTTGGGTCCACTTCTAATTTCTCCATTAAAAATTATTATTGAAATAATACTAACCCATTTCTAGGATCATCATAACCTATTTTCCTTATTTTTAGGTTAACCACTTTCCATAAATATTCCTTTTGGATTTTGTCACCTTACTTTTATCATTTCTTGATTTTATGTCACTTCTCTTGGATTATTTAAATAACTTACCTTGAATAAAATAATATTAACCCATTTCTAGGTTACTTAACTCTATTTTATTTTCCTTTAGGTTAACCACTTTCCATAACATTCCTTCTTGATTTTGTTGTCACCTTATTTTTTATCATTTCTTCTTAGGTCACTTTGACTTCTTTTGACTTTGGGGCTTCAAGCCTCATGTGAGGGTCCTTCATCTTCATAAGGGCATAAATCCCCAAACCAGAGGAGCAGTGTGACATTCCACATACCAATTGTGAAATGGTATGACAAGCACTATCCATCTAGGGATAGTTTCACCAACAATTTCTGATCTTCATCTCGCTATTTCTCATACAAGCATGGGTCCTCCAACCATTCTTTCTTCTAGGATAACTCAATCCGTGAAAGCCGCCTTCTCCCGCGGAGGGATTTCACCCTGTTGGGACCCGCTTTGGAGTTCATCCATTTGTACACCTTTATCAATCATGATAAGACAATAATGAATCATCTATACATTTTCCAACAATGCATCATATACCAATAATGGAAACACATCGATCCATTTCATCATGTATCAAATGAAACTCATTGATCCATCTTCATCTATACATTCTCATCAAGGACAATATATATTATATTACATCAATCATCAATCAATCAACTTTGACATCAATCAATCAATGGATATAACAAACCTAGAGGACAATTCGATGGTGAAAAGATTCCACCTATCTTGTCCCGCTGAAGCTGTCTCTCTGAGATGCAATATTTCTCCCACACCATTCTAGTTCTGCTCTACCTGGGCCAGGTGGAGGATTCTAGTATCATTGTGCATGATAGAGGGAGGGTGCACCATTGGGGTTTCCAGCAAGGGGCGCACACCATCTATTGAGGAGGGATAGTTGTGGTTGAGGGGCATGGAGAGAGGAGTAGGAATAGATAAGAGATGTTAAAAATTCTCCACTGGATGATCACCAAAACCTAGATAATCTACTTACCAAGGAGGCTCCAAATGCTTCCTAAACTTTCCAGAATATAGACGGGACACCTGTCACTAGGTAAAGTCTCGCAGAGTTTCTATATGAAGTATATAACCTCCAAACTGAATAGATCTGAGTCTCCAAAATGTCCTCCTTCTCTTTAATTCGCCCTACTACTCAAGAAATAATTTGAGCCACAAAACTGTCTCGTAGCTACTAGATCCGATACAGTCCAAGGCCCCGCAATGAAAACCTAAGTGATAATCCTCAACGGCCCCGCCAATCTCCTACAACTAATTTCTTCAAAGATGGTGCACCTCTTTGCTTCTGAATCAAATGGTGCGCCCTCTCTTTATCTGCATATGAAACTGATGTGGAATCCTCTTGCAACTCAGTAGATCTAGAACTAGAATGTGGTGTGTGGGAGAGTATTGCATCTCCGGAGCACAAGCTTGGGACAATATAGGTGGAATCTTTCACCGAATCGCCCTCTAGGGTTTGTTGGTGTCAAAACCCTCAAAACCCCCAATATTGGGCTCACTAAAGAAGCCGTAAATCAAAATAAGATCATATGAATGAATGAGAAGAGGCCTCTGCCTTTCCTTTATATAATTTTGCCCAATTTTGTCCCTCTCCAAAGTGATCTATTTTAGATTTAATTAATTAATTAAATCACTTTAATTAATTAATTAACCTTTTTAGCCTGAAAAGTTCCTATTCTCCTCATTTCCGCCACTCAAATTCACTTCTAGCCATCCCATCTCCTGCAGAGTGTTGCTCCTCCCGGACCTAATGAGCTATTACACTGAGAGGTTCCTCCAAGTAATGGGGCCCAAAATGACTTTCAGTGAATTCCATCACTTATAGCTCAAAATAGTCAAAATCGGTAGGAAATTTCTGAATGCACTTAAACCAAAGCCAACCCGTGAGTAATGGTTCATAATGATGGAATATGATCATCAATGCAAGATAGACCCCATAATTCCTCTCAAATAATTTCTATACTTTCTGATAGCAATCTATCTCAAGTACTTCCTGTCATCATAAATCTCTCGCCTGGGTGATGATGTCTCAAAGTGGACACATGTGTTCTCCCCTGCTAGTGTACCTGTTTTCCTCAAGAAATACCCAAATTCCCTGATGTAAAATACCAAGATCCCATGTACATCTGTGGGATACATAGTATAACCTATCCAACGATGAATAATAGTACACTCCACCCCCCGGATCCTTATCGGGAAGTGAACTGCAATACTATGTGAAGAACAATCCTAGAAGATAACAACCCTGCGGAACTCTCTACACTCAATCTATATGGCCTTTTATCCTAATGAGTCTATCCTCCAAATTCTACTACTAAGATCCAAACGATTTCCATAAACCGCATATGATGATGCCAGAATGAGGGGTATCAGTGAAGATCTTTCAGGAGGCAATTCCCTGTTGCTATAAGCAAATGGAAGTTTAGAATAATTCCTTCTCTGCAATGGTCCACTTCCGTCGGGCCAATGAACTACTCCAATCCTCGCAATCCCCTGGTCCCATGTTAACCTCTGATGATCCTCCCGCACACTGCACTACTCTGCCCACGCATCGTCTGTCCTCAGATATATGGGGCAAGGATCCTCCTGTCGATCCTCAAGTTAAAATACTTGTGACCAATTTAACTCATGTCTTTAAACCTATCGCATAGACACTCCTCTCAGAGAAGAAGCACTGCCCAAACGCCTCAATGCCTCTATCATGATGATCATGAGGAATAAATAGTCTCAAATTTCATAGACAAGTAATGCCGACCTTACCTCCAAACCAACCTAGTGAGGTGGCTCTTTCCTGGGTGTTACCCGGGTCGCCATGTAGTGAAACATATTTCTAACCAAGTGAACTCTCGAATCCTGAAAAACTTGGAAGTTTATCACTCTAACTTCTAACTACTCAATGAGACTAATCACGGGTCGGGCTCCTATGTGCTCATCTCGCTATCTCCTATGTTGTTATTAATGATAAACATGTCGTATTGTGCTAATAGAAACATCTCCACTGACCAGAGGGACTGAGGTGTCATATGCTTTGGTCAATCCTAAAGATTCAATGTAAGCTCTTCCATCTGTATCCATGAAAGATGCTCTCCTCAGGTCACTCTGTGTCCCAACCATCCAATACAACCAAAAGTAACTCCTCCGACTGGTACTCAACTTCCATTTCATCTACTATGCAACCTGTTGGAAATGGTGAAGGCGATCTCCCACAACTATGTGCTACTGCAAATGAGAGACATCTGCATGGCTTCAGTGTGTCTCCTCCCTGCCAGGCACTATACACCTCCAAATGCCACCATATATCTCGACATCTCTTCAGGAGCTATCACTCATCACTGTATTCTTCGGCATACTCATGTCATCTCCTAAACTCATGTTGCATCATAGATCCTCGGGCGCATTTTAATCGATCAATCTCTATATGGAGATCGATCCAGCCCTAAGACACAAATGGGAGGTCCCCATCAACTGTGCTCCTCTCTCGCTGATCATCACCATCCTCTCACAACGTGGATTGGATCGATACATCGAGTGTCCACTAAGATAGATGAAGTGATCTCCGACAAATCTCCTCAAGAGGCTCACCTGACCTAGACTCTGATTCTTGAAGGTAATTCTGTGTGCCTCTCAAGAATCCCCTCGGAGTGTTCTCCAACTCCTGAGTGAGTCACTCCATCTCCAACTCCTACTCCGCTAGAGCCTCATGATACATCTCACCAACCCTAGATATCCCTATCTCACAACAACAACTGCTGGTATTCGGCCCCTTTATCACGATACTCTCTCCGAGTAGAAAATCATCCATGGAAAATCCCCCATCTGGAAGCCCCATGCACCACCTGAGCTCTCCCACAAGACCGCCATCACCGCATGCATGTCATCAATATCTCTAGTGGTTTCCCTGATCATAGCCTACTAACTTCAACCATGCTTCAAAGTGGTGACTCTCATCATGGTCATACCGAGTGCCATCCACCCCACCTAGTGTCACCTCCGCTAGTGCCAACTCCAGACCACCAAAACACTTCTCTCTGCATAAGATAGCATGCTCAATTGCCCATTTGCCCATGCAGCACTGTCTATCCATAATGTGAATCCCATTATCATTCTCAAGTGCTAGCTCCTCCGAGTCATACTCATCCAAGCAGGAGCATATGTATCCTCCTGCACTCAACTTGCTACTATCATCTCATGCTTAGACCCTTATATGGATGTGTATCCGCATCATGCTATGGTCATCCCGACTACTAAAGAGTGCATCCTCATCCATGGAATAGATTCCGAAGCAATGTCTTATCCAATTCCTATAGCTCTTGCACTCCACTTCCAACCAATGAGTCTCCAATAGTTGTGACTTTATCTCCTCTAGTTGACCTGTATATGTGAGGTCAACTGCTTCTGCACGCCCCGTGATTCTCCTCCTGATCTGTGGGCTTATCTCAGCTCCATGGTTTGTATCCCTCACACTAGGCTAATCCCATCATACCTCGACGTACACTGATCTCCTCTCTACAGGACGCGGCTATATCATGGGTGTCTGACAGGTGATAGATGTGTCACGCCTCCCTTAGGAAGATCATCATCTCTAGGCGCTAACACATATGAATCCTCACAAATCTCACCAGTATGTTTAAGTGTTGAATCCTCAACACTACATGACAAGGAAGATGAAGAACATGCACTATCATCTTGTCCATCCAACTACCTATCCACACAAGGGTCATCATCCCCCTGAAGCATGCAAGCATCAGTAGCCTCCAGTAAGAGTCATCATCACTATCATCTGATGTAGAGTCATTATCACTAGCCTATGTGCATGAGTCACTATCATCATCGAACTGGCTCAACTCTCATCATCACTATCATAGTGTACCTCAATGATATGCTTCTACCCTTACCCCTACACCTATGATCCGTTCCCAAGGCACCCTGCAATTGTAGCAAAGTTGTGTGTCTCCTAATGGGTGTGGGTTTCTTTGTTCTTCCCACCACCTAGCTTCTTCTTTGCTCCTTTTATATGCTATGATGATCCCATGTAAAACATCATCTTCACTCCAACTAGGGTTTTTCATGGATATAAACTTTTGAGCGTTATTAGAGGCCCAAGTCTCACAAAGTGCATGATATTCTATTTCACAACTCATGCCTATTCCAACAAAATCTAGAGACCCCATCTTTCCTTATAGAAGATCCTTCAGGCTGGCAGGAGTCTGGGCTCAGATAGCACTAGATTTGATGTCCAAGGGCCTGCAATGAAAAAACCCAAGTGATAGAATCCAAAAAATCCCTCCCAATCACCTGTAATGAATCTCCCTCAATGGATGGTGCACACCCCTTGCAGGGAACCCCCAATGGTGCACCCTCCACCTCTTCCTGTGCCTATGGTTGTGTAGAACCCTCCTGCAACTGAGTAGATCCGAACTAGAATGGTGGGAGAGTATTGCATTCAGGACCAAGCTTGGGACAAGATAGGTGGAATCTTTCACCACCGACCGCCCCTAGGGTTTGTTATTTCAAACCCCTCAAAACCCCCAATATTAAGCTCACTAGCTAGAAGCCGTGAAATCAAAATAAGATCACATGAATGAATGAGAAGAGGCCCCTTGCCTTTCCTTTTGGCAGCATTTTGGCTCACCTTGTCCCTCTCCAAAGTGACTTTCATTTTATTATTTAATTAACACTAAATCACTTTACCTAATTACTAACCTTTTTACCTTTGAAAAGCTCCTTATCTCTCCTTGTGGCTTCCCTGGCCACTGAAAGTCACTTCTAGCCATCCCATCCTGTAGTGTTGCTCCTCCCGATTCCAATGAGCTATTACACTGAGAGGTTCCTCCAAGTAATGGGCCCAAAATGACCTCTTCAGTGAATTCCATTGACTTAAAGCTCAAAATAGTCAAAATCATGGAAATCGTCGGAATGCAACGAAACCAAAGCCAACCTGTGTGGAATGGCTCATAATGATGGAATATGATCATCAATGCAAGCTAGACCCCACAATGCCTCTCAAATACCCCTGTACTCGCTCTAGCACCCATCTGGCTACTCTGGTCATCATAAATCTCTGCCCTGTGATGATGTCCCAAAGTGGGGACATTGCATACAATCTACCAATTTTGTTATTGCCTTAGCCATTAGACAACCCCAAAACTAGGCACTATCAAATATAATATCATGATGGTCCATTGAATGTAAAGCATTTTTTTAAAAATAGTTTTTTTTTAACTCTAGTTTCTTTTACTTTTTTACTTTTAAAAATAGGAGAAACCAACTACTACAATTTTGTTAGATTCTACTACTTCCTTGGGCATTATATAGCACCAAACTCAAGTATTGTAATATATATATCGCAAACTCAAGTATTGTACTATATATATAAACATATTTTCAATGATTTTATAACTGTTTTTTATTAAACATGCATAGTAACACAAAGGGATGCATAATCACTTTGTTTAGAAAGGCTATATAAGTTTATGAGGTTGAGGTTGTGAGTGAGGATCCAAAGACCATGTGGCACAATAACTCAATTGTAGAGAGATTTGATAAAGTAAAAAATTTCAAGTGCATTGTATAAAGTGTGTCATTAGTTGCCTTGACTAAGTAGAAGAAAATAGTTAAGGATGTTGAGGGTTGCTTCACTAAATAGTACAAGGATGAGATCATATGGATGTGAACTAGGAGGTATATATATGAGTACATATGTTAATAAAAATGAATTAATTTATGAAGCATTCAATTTTCAAAATAGTGCTTGACTACCATTTTTATCGTTATATAGCTACAACCACTTCATAAACCTCTATATACGACATTGTTCCTCCATAGTATCAGAATATTTTTTTTATTCTTGTTTATCTTCATGATCATAGGCATAAGGCCAATTATATTGTTTCTTTTTACTAGTGATGACATGATTTGATACATTATTGAGACTTCGTCAACTTTACATAGACTAATGTTACTAAGACTCACGTATTACTAGGAGTTGGATATGATTGACATTGATATAATTAATGTATTATTGTATTATGGATGATGCAACGCTTTCTTTATATTTTCATGTAATGTTTAAAGTCTTTCCTTTCACAATAATTATTTTATTATGTTTAATATATAAGTTCATGATTTTGTTTTCTAAGTAAAAATTATTCATTCATTAACTATAAAGCTCATGCTCATGACTTTGTCCCTTACTTATCTTACTATACCTCACCATACCTCGAGACCTTAAACACACTTAGGATGAAAATTGTTCATTCATTAACTATAAAGCTCATGACTTTGTCCCATACTTATCTTACCATACCTCAAAACCTTAAACTCACTTAAGCTTAGGACGAGTACTAGAATTAGAGCCTTAGTACCTAAGCTTCTCACAAGGATCTTTCCTACAATAAAAGGCAAATTGAATACGAACATTCAATGTCCCCAGTGCCTATGCTACGTTTTCATGTTTTATCTATATTAACATATGATATTTCGTCTCCATCCTCACACCCACCAAATTTGTTGGTGGGACGACAATCATCCTCACTATAATAGAATTTTGGTCCATGGTCATGATAATAATTTCAAAGAAGGTAATGAATCTAATCGAGGTTTAATATATTATATAGAAGTGCGTCATGTTGGCAGAGTGGTAGTCTCGAAATATTCATTATGTGTACGCTCTCGTGGAGCACATTGGCTTGAATGGGTTGTTCACGAGTTCCAAATTTAACTTTTCAATTGGAAAAATGTTTCCTTTTTATGAAAAGAACTCAGCAATAATTCGAAAATGGGACCATCGGACCTAAAAGGTGTTGATATAGAGTTTGGAAAACGAAAGATTTGTGATTTTCTATACTTAGGAGAGAGCAAGTCATTCGGAGAACTTGGTGGGGGTGTAAAGAATGGGACAATCTTAGATTCATCATATTATTTTTTTAGCCATATGTAATACAATTTCATTCACTTTTCATATCACATGTATGATTTGGTTGATGTGTGACTCCAACGCTTGCTTTCAATTAGATAAGAGGGAATCTTATGGAAACACTACATACAACTAGAAAATGATTAGATAAGAGGGAATCTTATGGAAACACTACATACAACTAGAAAATGATTGCCAAATTTAAAGACTAAGGAAGAGTACCAAATCACAAAAATCAAATCAAATGAAAGTTAGGCTAAGGAAGAGTACTATATCACAAAAATTAAATCAAATAAAAGTTGTTAGGTTGTAAATCAAAATAAACTAAAATTGTTAGGTTGTGGGTTTATAATTTAGAGAAGATGTCAAATGGGTTTAGAGTTGGAATTTGAAATTTTTATTTACTTGTTATTAATAAATATTTTGTTTGGGTTTAGAGTTGGAATTTGAAATTTTTATTTCTTATTATTAATAAATATTTTGTTTGGTTTAATATGAATAGTTAAAATTTTAAATTATATTTTATGGTTAAAATAATTTATGAAAAGTAGTTTATCCATCAAATTTCATCTCTTTATAATAAATTTTAGAGAGAGGTTTGTATTATGAAGAGGATAGGTAATGTTTGAAAGTGAACATAGAATGATTTGATGTTAGATGGGTAATTGAATTATATTAAAATAATAAAAAATAAATCATTGAGGGTTGGTGTATGAAATTGCTTTCCAAAATTGTTGCAGTAGGAATGTGCACTTGTTGTGATTTTTAAAAATACACATGCATTTTAGGAACGTGCACACGTTTCTATTTGAATTGATTTGGCTTTTGTTGAACCTCCACACACTTACCATTACTGCCTCCATCTTTCCCTTCATGTATATTTGAATCTATGTGAAAAAAGTACACATGTTCTTAAGTGCACACATTATTAATGTGTGCATGTTCCTTTGTCTAAGAAAAAAAAAAACACAACTCCCTTCCATTAATTTTCTCCTACCCATGGCATCTCTTCTTTGTCTTTTCTCCAACCCCCACATGTAGTTGTGTTCCTAATTTGGCCCAAATCTGACAAGGAAAAACCCAATGGATTCAACTCTTCTAATATAAGAGTTCTCATTTTGAGGTAGGTATTATTCCAAATATCATTCTTATATTTTCCAAATTTTCCAAATTTACATAGATTTAATGCTATATGTATTATCCTAGGAAGGAGCAAAACCATGATTTGAACCCAAACCCTACCCCCAACCACCCCCACAAAACCCATACACATAAATTAACCAATGTTTAGATGAAATTAAAAACTTAATTAGTGGGCTTAAGAATACTCGAGGGTCATCTTATCTTTCCTTGGCCACTTTGCTTGACACTAATGTTGCTTCCATTGCTCATGCCCAAGGCCAATTATCCAATATATATGAATATAGGCCTAGGATGAGAGAATACTACTCAACTAGCATGAGTAAGGAAGATGTGAAAGATTTTCATATTACCAAACAAATGATTGTCCAATTGTTTATTGACCCTAGATCAACCAAACCCCTGATTGTCCAATTGTTTATTGACCCTAGACCAACCAACCCCTTGATTGTCCAAGTATTTATTGACCATAGACCAACCAACCCCTTGATTTGAGAAGGAGACATCTCTATATTGACTAGTGCACCTTCCAACCATTCAAACTCAGCTAGATGGGCAAGTCATTCATGATATTCAATAAACCTCCCTGCAATAATAGGGAGGTTCCATTACATTTTCAAACTAAATTATGGGTCGAGTTTATTATGGATCACCATGTCAATTATTTTGACATTAGTGAATTCCATGGGGTTGATCTTGGCTCTTTTCTTAATCGAAAAAGAGCCAAGCATAACCCATTGAGAGGGTTGCCCCTTCCTAAGCATATGAATACCCCCCCCCCCAACCATGTCAAGTTGGAGACAAGATTCATGTGACTGTTACTATGGTAACCACCCTAACATGCAATGTACTTCAACATAGAATATTTGTCATAGTATCTCATTGGGATCCATCTATAGACTCATGTTTGATCGCCAAGGGTGGGGCCTTTAGGCCAAAACACAAGTTCTAGATAGGTCACAAAATCTAGCCAAGATGGTCATTCTTATTCCAGTTCGATAGTTCCTCATCGATGCTTTAATTGTAGGCATAATTGTTATGGGCCAACAGAGGGTCATGCGCAAGATAGTTTCTTGGATGAGGTTAGTATGGGATATTTTTATATTTTCATTGATTATCTATATAATTACAATTGACAAGTATTTGATAAACATAATTGTAAAGTATTTATAATTTTAATTGTCTAGCATGTACAACTCCTACAAGATGATACTCCTATCTCCAAGTGGTAAGATACATACTCTACCACATTTGATGTAGGAGTTGTAGCACCATGTTCCATTGGGGCATGACCTCAGACATAGGTATTGAGATGATTTTATGTTTTTTCTCCTTAGAAAGTTGAACTCAAGTTACAAATCAGAAATGTGTATAACTATAACCATAAATAACTTACATGTACAAGAATTACATGTGTACTTTAATTATACCATAATTAAGAGAAATATCAACAAAGGTTGGGGATGAGAGGTTGGGACCATGTAGGTGTCAACATTTTGACCATGTCTTGCTCTTTATTTGATTATTAATAATATGCACAACTTTTGAGAGGAGGCTTGATGCAATGTAAACTAGGCCAAGGGTGCTAGGCCCTTAGAGGCCATATTTGTACTCGAGCTCGATTCAATATAATGAAAATTTGTGTATTTTCCATGTGGTTTTTTATGTTATTATGTTAATGCATATGAGTGTGAGATCGTGAGCAAGAGTTGTAGGTCTGAGGCATAGTGAGAAGCTCCACCATCGATCATTGAAAGGATTGATGATGATCCTTTAAAGGACGATATCGGGGAGTATGGAACCGTGGAGATCTAGTCATTCATCTTAGTCCAAGATCGACAGTTATTAAGTGTGCGGAGGATTAAAGTTGCGTGACAATTATGTAACTGGATCGGACAAATAAGTGATGGTGTAGATTTTGAAGAACAATAGCCAAGAGATCGGACCAGAATTGGTAGAGTGCGGAATGAGGTGGGGTGCAGAACACTCGGTACACCCGAAATCCCTAAACGCTGATACGTCTTACATTCCAATGGCCGAGACCCAGAGGTTGCCACTCGTACAAAGTTAGCGTGAGGGAGGCTTTGGTGTCCCGGGAATACAAAGTTAGAGTGAGGGAGAGGCTTTCATTTTTTTGTACTAACTTAACATATTATAAACATGTATGCAACCATCCCACATGTTTATTTCATTCACCACCCATACACGATATGGCATGACCACATTTCATTTCATCCTTTAGCAATGCACCTTCTATGTCCATCATGCATTGGATTGGCTTGAGGTATTACAACAAACATGCTTTTAGATCCATCAATTTAGTTTTCACTTGTCTATTTGTTTTATGACTTGTATTTTTGTGGTTTTATAGTAGCCTAATTGGGTTGGAATTTGTTTTTTGTAGTACATGGTGAGATTTTTTCATGACCACCTTGTCCCAATGATTTATATGCCACAAGTTTTCCCTACCATTGGTATTATGATTTCTCCCCGCACAAGCTATCTCCAATATTGCAACCGATGGGATTTTATCATTGCCCGTCCCCACCACCACTTTAGAGACACCCTTCTATTGTCATCCACCTATCATCATACCCATGACAAGTTTGAGTGCACCTTCTTTTGTTTCCTTAGTCTTCATTGCACATGCCTTTATGCTGCTTCTACCAATGTTGCAACCCCCTTTATTGCCTCTACAGTTGTTGCATCTACAATTGCTACCTCTATAGTTTTTCCCTCTACAATTGTCGACATTCTCATATTGTTGCAACTCCTAGTATCAATCATATGCTTTAAAAGTGCCCTAATCTCCTTGGCTTCCCATTTTATTGGAATATTAGTCTTGGTTCTTTGGGTTGAACATATGGTTGTTCCAAGAGTTCTTATAAGTGTTACACATGTGAAAATAGTTAAATTAGTTCAATTTATTTGGTTTCATGTATCTTTTGTTGGATTTGTTGATTTCATGAGGTTGCTTTCCCTCCTTCACCTATTTCAGCTCATGTCAAAATGCCCCCCAAATGTTGGTTTTAAAAGGGCTCCAACCTAAAAACACACCCACAAAATCTCCTCTTGATCAGTGAATCAATTAACACAACAAAAATCTTTATCACTAACCAACAAACACTATTAATGATTAAATTAAAGCATATATCGACTTGCTCATGAATCTCATTATCATAAAACTAGGATAACAAAATTGTAAACCTACAACTTAAAAACAAATGCAAATGATAACTAAACAAAACTACAATAACTCAATCAACATATCATTAACACAATCTTTGAGAAATTGAACTAAATCTTAGAACCATCATAGAATCAAAGAAAAACACATTAATAACAGAATATTTAAGTGGGCAAACTCAAACAGTGAGAAGAAACCCACTATAAAAATGAGGGGGAGTACTTATCCTAATTCAATAATACAATATGCAGATTTGAATTGCCAATCGTTATAAGTCCGTACGGGGAAACAAAGTTGTAGGTGGTCTCTAATTGTGTATTCATTGTTGTTATCGGGTGTGTGCGCGCTCTCGTGGAGCACGTTGGCTTGAATGGGTTGTTCACGGATTCCAAATTTAACTTTTCAGTTCGAAAAGTATTTCCTTTTTACGAAAATAACTCAGCAATAATTCGAAAAGTACAAGTCCGCATCTATTTACTTTTTATGAAAAGAAGTGAGAAATAATGCAGGTTTTTGTCATGATTAACTAAAAGGAACCACCGGATGTAAAAGGTGTTGATATAGAGTTTGGAAACTGAAAGATTTGTGATTTCCTGCACTTAGAAGAGAGCAACTCATTAGGAGGACTTGGTGGGGTTGTAAAGAATGGGACAAATTTAGATTCATCATATTATTTTCTTAGCTATATGTAATATAATTTCATTCACTTTTCATATCACATGTATGATTTGATTGATTTACGACTCCAACATTTACTTACAAATGGATAAGAGAGAATTTTATGGAAACACTACATTTAACTAGAAAAGGAAAGGATTGCCAAATTGAAAGGTTAGGGTCTACTACATCACAAAAACACAAATCAAATTAAGGAATATAGTTTAAGTTGTTAGGGTGTAGGTTTATAATTATTTTAATAATTATAGAAAAGATTAAATGATTTTAAGGTGAGAATTTGAAAATTCTGTGTGTTTATTAATTTTTTTATATAAAAGTTTTGACCATTTATAAAAAATTTAAACCATATTTAATTATTAAAATATTTTATGAAAAATAATTTTGACAATATGTTTGAAATATGTTTGAAAGTTTAAAATATGTAATGATAGATTGAATCACTTAATTATATTAAAATAATAAAAGATAAATAATTGAGGGTGAGAATACAAAGTTGTGTCCTGACATTGTTTCATTGTGATTTAAAAAAACAGAAGAGGCACATTATTAAGCATGTTTATATTTCTTTGTTTAAAAACAAATTATTTAAACAAATTAGAAAAAAAAGGTAACTTATTTTTATTCATTTTCTTCTTCTCACATCATCTTTTTTTTTGGGTTGTCTTTTCTCCGATTCATGCATGCATTTTGTTATTAATTCAGCTTAGGTCCGAAAAGGTCAGGAAAGAGATTCACATAATTGGGTATTCAAATTTTTTTTTTTAATAGAGGAGTGGGTTCTTATTTCAAGATAGGGTTTATTCCACATGTTATATAATTGTTAAATTATACAAATTTAAATAGTTTGTAAAATTACTTTGTTATTGTTTAAATGTAGTATTTATGTTATTAGGATGGATCAAAACTCTAATCCAAATATAAACTCTAACCCTTAACCACCCCATGAGACCCATATATATAAATTAATCAATGTTTAGCTGAAATTAGATACCTAATTGGTGAGCTTAGGAATATTACAGAGTCATCTCAAATTTCCTTGGCCACTTCACTAAACACCATTAACATTACTTCCATTGGCCATTCCCATGGCTAATTATTTGATATATTTGAATATAGGACTAGGATGAGAGAATACTACTCGACCAAGATCAATAAGGAAGAGGTGAAATATTTGCATGTTACCAAATAGATAATTGTCCAATTGTTTATTGATCCCAAAACCAACCAACCCCTAATTTGATAAAGAGGACTCTTTGCATGGATTGTTGCACATTCCAGTGATTCAAAGACAACAAGATGGACATGTGGTTCATGTTATTTGATAAAACTCCATGCAAGAATAGAGAGATTCCATTATATTTTCTATGTAAATTATGAACTGATTTTATTATGGGTTGCCACATCAATTATTTTGACATCAGTGAATTCTAAAGGGTTGGTCATGTCTTTTCTTAGGATCAAGAAAGGGATAGGCATAACCCATTAAGAGGGCCACCCCTTCCTAGGCATGTTCCTAACCCCCCTGCCCATATACCTCCTCAACTTGGAGATAATATTTGTGAAACTAGTACTGTGATATCTACCCTGACACGTAATGTACTTTACCATAATTTATTTTTCACAACATCCCATCAAAATACTTATATAGATGACGCTAAATTGCTAGGGGTAGGGCCTTTCGGCCACACCATCGATTCTAGACATACCACGATATCTAGGCAAGTTGACTATTCTAGTTCTAATTCAATTGTTCCGCATCAATGCTCTCATTATGGCCACATTTGTTATGGGATAATTGAGGTTCACGTGCATGATATTTTCTTGGATGAAGTTAGTACAATTTTTTTTTTATATTTTCATTGATTATGTATATAATCACAATTTACAAGTATTTGAGAAACACAATTGCAAAGTATTTTTAAATGTCTTTAATTAATTTTCATGTACAACTCCTACAAGATGATACAAGATGATACTCCTATGTCTTGAGGGAAGGATACATACCCTCCCACAAATGATGCAACAATTTCAATATTGTGTTTCATTATGGCACCTCACACAAGTATTTATAAGAGTTTATGTTCCCCCCCAACAAAAATAAAAAAAATAAAAAAAAATGAGTTCACTCAAGGTATAAGTGAAAGATATATATCACTATAACCACAAATAATTTACAAGAATTATATGTGCCCTTTGCTAGACCATAATTAAGATCAATATCAATATAGATTGGGGATGGGAAGTTGGGATTGTGTGTTCTATTGATTGATTGATATTAATAAATTTCAACATTTTAACTATATCTTGTTTTTTTATTTTTTTTATTAATAAAATGTATAACTTCTTCTAAACTGTTGGGATGGGCATGCCATACACCTTTCAATCTTGTAGTGGAGAAGGTAATGATTGTTGAGTAGTAACAAGTATTAAATGAGTAATAGCAGGGAATAAATGTTGAGTACTGGTAGCAAATAAATGCATATCACTAGTAGGAATTGAATGCCAAGTAGCAACAGTTGGCCAATTAATTGTTGGTGGTTTCCAACATGTAGCATTGGAAAACCATAATTGGTTTATGGTTTTGCTATGCTTATTTATTGAGTGTTAGGGTTGGAGGAAAAGCGAGTGTGTGAGTTTTAACTTACTGTTATGTTGCCAATGTTTCTTTGGAATCCTTATGTTTCTACTAAAGTCTCTTGTTGAGAGTGAAAAGACTTTGTAATGTATTGTAACCATTTAGTTTTTGAATAATAAATTGAGCATGCTTTAGAGTGTGGGGTTTTCTACCCGAAGGGTTTTCCCCAAGAAATTGTTGTGTAATGGTTTTCTATTTCTTTCATTTGTTTTCTACTTATCATCTACAACTATTTTTTAAAGTTTTTTGCACATTTTTCTCTCATTGGTTAGTGTAGGAAGTGTATTCCACAAGTTTGCTTCCATTGATTTGGTATTAGAGCCTAATCACCTCAGATCCAAGGTGTTAGGGACATTTTTTTAATCTAATCTTGGTTTGAGTGGGAGCCTGCACAAAATAAATATTTTTGCAAGGAAATGGATAACATGTCTAGATTAAAAATGGACAAGTTTAATGGAACTAACTTTGAGCGATGGAAGCTCAAGATGGAGGATCTTCTCATAGATTGAGATCTATGGGTTAAAATATATGGAACCAAACCCATCTGTATGAAATACGGTGAGAGGGAGGAGTTGGAGAGAAAGGCAAGAAACCTTATTGATCTCTATTGGGTCAATTCAGTATTATTGAATGTTTCTGAAGCAAAAATTGCAACACTCTTTGGAGGAAGTTGGGAGATTTCTATCAGGCTAAATCCTTGGTTAATGAACTTTTTTTATGGAAACATTTGTTTTCCTTAAGAATGGGTGATGATGATCCTAGAGATGAGAAATTAAATGCATTTAATACTATTATGACCCAATTGATATCAATTGGAGTGAAAATGTATGAGACAGATTGTTGGATGACCCTTTTTTGCTCTTTTCCAGATTCATGGGACAACCTGGCAATGACCATTGGAAGCACTATAAAGACATTAGTGCTTTATGAGGTCATGGATACTTTACTCTTAAAAGAGGTGAGGTAGAAAGCTTTTGAATCCACTAATGAAGCCTTGGTTTTTCATGGAAGATTGAAGGAGAAAAATAATAGGAGAGAAAAGGGAAGATCCAAATCCCATGGAAGACATAAGTCTCCAAGAAATTCCAAGGAAAATTTTTGGAACTACATTCTCTCAATCAGGGATGTTGGAACATTCTCCTAGAAACTCCAAGGATAATGTTGAATATTTTTCTATCAAATCCCTATATTTTCTCTTCAGTTAGCACATTTTTAGTTGGTTAAAAACAGAATCCTAAAAAATAGGATCTAGAATGAAATATCATTTTGTTTTCTCTTTCAGATCCTATAATTATGTAACAATTTCTATTTTTTGTAAAACAAAAGGATTCGATTCCCTTGGGGGAGGAATCTAGGATTTGTAATGAAATCCTATATATTGTAATGCTAACAAGAGAAAGGGGTCCAATCCATGATCCAAGAGAGGCTCACGAGAGCTTGAGGGGAAATTTTCTTGTATATGATTATTTGTAAGCCTGAGGGCCCGTGATGTAAATTTTTCTTCGATGGAAGATTTATGAAAGTTGTTTATCATATTGTGTATTATTTGTTTTCCATTCTAGTCTTTCATATTGCTTGAATATAGTGCAGATTTTGAAGATCAAAGGATGGTTGTGATTAATAAATCCATGAGCAACAGAGGATTTGTTGCATCCTGCTTGTTAATAATTTTTTTATTTCAAGTATCTTGCATTCGTTTTGTAGAGAGGATTCCTTCTTAATGGATGTTCTCCTTTTTTTTTTATCTTCTTCACTCTTCTATCCATCATTATATAAAACTTTCTCTTGATATGCAGATTGATTTCCTTCAATCTAAAGAGAGGTTATGACTCCATACCCAATGGTGAAAGATCATTGATCTGCAATCAATTTGTTTCCCTCTCCTTTCTTATAGAGTCTGGATGATCCACCTACAAAACTTGATTTAATTATTCATATTCTGATGGGTACTAGGCTTATCCTTATAGCAGTCTAATGGTAACTTCTAGTGCTAACATTTCTGACATCATTGCCGGGGAAAGAAGACATGGTGATATCTTCCATGGGCTGTACGACAAAGAATATGACCAATTTTTGATGGTGAACAAGGATTGGTGACAAAACCAACTGCAAATTTTCACCATGGCGAATCCACACATTTGAAGAACTTCCTAGTGATTCAAATCAAGTTACAAGACTCCATTGAAGAATGAGATCGAGCAGAGACATGGAAAGGTAGATGGGAAAGACCATGTATCAACTTATGATTTTCCTTTATGAGCTAATATTCTTTTTCATAAATTATTTCCTATCTTTCCCATTGCATATCAGAAGAATCATCCTTTGCTTTTTCTATTCGGATCACCATAAGCCCACTATTGTATATCCCTCTTTGAAAGAAGAAGATGCATCATCTTCTTGCATCGTTGATGTTGACCCTATCCCTTTATCTGAAACACATGAGAAAGATGATGTACATATACTCATATATCTTGAACCCGATCATTATTTTCATCTTGTAGATAGTAAATCTGATCCTTTACCTTCTACCATTTCTGCTGAAACTTGCAATCAACATGTTGAACCTTACTTTCAGCCTACCGAAATTCAATTCATAACAAGAAGGGAATTTTTAAAACCTTTGAGGCTTCCACTTATCCTTCATGATTACCCTCCCAATTTTATTTATTATCTCCCCATGTTTAATGGAGGGCACCATGTTGCGGCTGAGAAACACTTGATAATTTTTGAAAACTTCGTTGATAATTTTGAAATTATACATGAAGATATAGTTATGATAATATTTTGCAAATCCTTATTTGGAGATGTTGCTTTATGGTTTAGAAATATGGAAGTTTTTTCCATTGGTTCATGGGTTGATTTTCATTGTATATTCTTGAGATATTGGGGTGGAAACAAATCCTTCGATTAGTATTTAACTTTCAATGCTTTGATAAGAGAGGAGGATGAAGCTTTTGCTACATTCAGTAGAAGGTTTCATAGTTTTTATTGCAGTATGCCTTTGGAGATCCAACCTTCTGAATTTGTTTCCATGGTGCAATATCCAATAGCAGAACACCCTGATCTAGTTCTTTATCTCATGGAGAGAAATTCTATGACCTTGCAGTAGATGTTCAATGATGCTCAGGAGATAGAATATAATATTCAAGCATGTGGAAAGATCTCAGATCAGACTCAAGATGAGGTTTCAAATGCAGATGAAGAGAATGAAGTGTATGAGCAAAATATTGATTATTCTATGATTTTTCTTGAAATTTTCAATGATGATGTTTTTGCAGAGAGTAAAGATCAGTGTTTTGAAAAACAAGTTGTTGTCCCAAATTTTATTGATGATAATTTTCAAGAGGTTTTTTATTTTCCTAGATATGATGATTATGATGTTGATTTTTTAGAGCAGCCAACTGGATGTTTTTTATCAGAATATGTTCATCTTCAAAAAACTACTAAAAGAAATCAGCCCACATGTCACAATTACAACATTTCAAATGAACAACGTAGTGAGTTTGCTGAAGGAAATTCTTTTCCTTTATGTTTTTCTTCATTTAAGTTGTCGAAAGAGAATTTTAAGGTCATTAATGAAGGAAATGGATTTGAGTGGATGTAAAGTCATATAGACTCATTGGAACAAATTGACAACTCTATAATTCAACAACAAAATTCTCATGTTTTTGATGACCCTATAGCTTGTTATATGAATGATTTCAATAGTAAAAAATTTCAACCTTTGATCAACTATGAGTCTGAAAAAGAAGGTGATCATGAATTAGTGTCTGTAAATGTG
Organism: Picea sitchensis; assembly: GCA_010110895.2. Lineage (NCBI taxonomy): Eukaryota > Viridiplantae > Streptophyta > Pinopsida > Pinales > Pinaceae > Picea > Picea sitchensis. The sequence continues at coordinate 91,313 of SNQJ01S0002104.1, read as the reverse complement.
TTGAACCTGCACATAATAGATCTAGCTAGAAAATAATACACACATTTGCAGTGAGAAATTAAGAAAGAAGAAGCAAGATATAAAGAATGGAAGAATTCTCATTAACCGTATTCCACACATAAAGCGTGAATAATTTACAATAGATATAGGATACATGAGTAAATAATGAGCCATAGTGGTGGTCTATATTGATCTAGACACACACCAGCAGTTACAAGAGTAAACTGCCACCTAGTCTAGTCTCTCAGGCAGTTATAGGAGTGAACTGCCACCTAGTTGAGTTAACTAGTCAACTAGTCTTCAGTTAACTGACTGAACAAAGAGTAGTGAGTTGGTGATGATCCCAATTTTTCATGGTGACAAAACCAATGCAACATCTAACTCAACTCAACTAGTCAAACTGAAGTGTCAACTGAAAGAGAATATTCTCTAGGTGGAATATTCTCCCCTAAAATATAGGAGACTGGATAATGATTAATTATGACTAATAAACAAGGAATAACCTTAGGAAAAATAAATCCTAGGTGTGTGTGAAGTAATTTCAATAGTGTCACAATCAACCATGTTATTTTTTCAAAAGGTTGTTTCATTGCAAAACTTTTTATGAAAATTTTCAACCTCTTTATGACAACCATCAGTTGGGTTTTCATGAAAACAAGAGAGTAGTGGGAGGGATGATACAAAATGAAATCAATGTGCATCCTTATGAAGATCCTTTTGCAACATATCTAGAGTCAGTAAGCGGGCCTAATTTTTCATATTTTGTCGATATTTAATTTGTTTTCAAGTTTTTAGATGAATTTCCATTAAGTGGGGTTTTCTTTTTATCCCTGAACAAAGACATGCAAGAAGTTCAACCCGTGAAAAAAATGCTTGCATGGTTGCACTAGATTTTTTACTTCACTTGATTGAGCAACTTATGGTTCAATACAGTAAGTAGGTGTGATGAATAATCTCATATCCTGAGCATCTTTTCAATAATCATTTTTGGTTTTAGTGTGTATTCAACAATGTTTTTCAATTCTTGAATAAAAAGTTGCAAAGGTTTGGAATGAGATGAAAAAAATTCATAGGCCCAATGGACCAGATTGCTGGTCCTTATGGTGAATGTGCAATAGATATGAAGAATCATGATCTTATGAGAAAGCACTTGAAGAAGCTTGAAAATCCAAAAATCATAAACATTTTCAGAGGATGAGGCATTGAAACTGTAGGGGTTCTTGGAGCCTCATAGGGAGGTCTCCACCCCCAGAAGGAGCCAAATGTTAGCACATTAAATGTACTGTGGTCAATTCCACCTCATTTTTACTTTTGTTTTGGTTTAGTTGAAGTCACATTGTCAATTTAGTCTCATGTATAAAGTCCTTTAGTCACTTCAATAAGATAAGTCTAAGGTCATTATATCAAGTTTTAATAAGCCTAAAGGTCTTGTTATGTTACAAATATAAGGTTACATAAGATTTTAAATCAAGTTGATACCTTTATGACTTGTATCCAATCAGTTTCAAAGGTCGCTGCAAAAACTCCTAATATTTTGCAACATCACATCACTTCTGTCATATCGTTGCAAAAGTGATGAAACAAAGGTTTTGTAGCGAATACGTTGCAAAAGTGTTTGATTTCAAATTTTTGGTTGATTCAATGCCATGGAGCTTGCACAAGATAATGATGAGGAGTATATTTTTGTTCGTGTCTTATGTGATTTGCATATTTCAAATAGTAAAACCCTGTTCGCTGCGAAATTCCTCGGCACTGCAAAACTGTGTTTCCAAAACTTTGTTTGTTGTTGAATCTCACCATTATCTTTATGATTTTTACCAACAGTAATTTTATCTGAGAAAAAAAACTAAGTGATTGAGAATGGTCAAGGGAGGTCGTATTTTTGGTATGCTCAAATTTTGAAACCGACAAGTAAAGGGTTTTGAAATTCTCCACTCAGATTGGTTTTTTGGATATGGAGCAAGTATGGCATGATCTAATTTCATCAAATGCAATAGATAACACCATCATAAATACTATACATGAGTAAAATCAGGTTTTAAAGGAAGACATTCAAGAACAGATATTTCGCAGCGAAATACAACACGCTATGAAATTTCCTATAATAGAAGTTTTGCAACGAACTAGTGCGCTGCAAAATTGTATTTTCAACATATATTCTAAATGACGATATGGGTTTTGCTCAAATGTTTTGTGGAGAAGAATTATAATGTTATTTACTTTCTGAAAAAAAATCAGCCCGACCCATTTTACCATTTGAGATAAAATTTAAAAAACATCAGCTACATAAGTTTTATAGTGAAAGTGCACCGCGAAATTGGATAGATTTCTATAATTCGACTTGGTGGAGCTCCAATGTGGCAAGAAAAACCCCAAATTGAGTTGGATGATAAAGTTTGATTATGTTTCTATCAAATCCCATGATTTTATCTTCAGTTAACACATTTTTAGTTGGCAAAAAACATAATCCTATAAAATAGGATCTATAATTAAATATTATTATGTTTCTTGTTTCAAATCCTATAATTATGTAATAGTTGCTATTTTTGGTAAAGCATAAGGATTTGAATTCCTTGAGGGAGGAATCGAGGATTTGTAATGACATCCTATATATTGTAATTCTGACAAGAGAAAAGGGTTCAGTCCATGATCCAAGAGAGGCTCAAGAGAGCTTGAGGGGAAGTTTTCCTATATATACTTATTTGTAAGCCTGAGGGCCTGTGATGTAAATTTTTATTCCATGGAAGATTCATGAGATTTGTTTATCAGATTGTGTATTCTTTGTTTTCCATTCTAGTATTTCATCTTGCTTGAATATAGTGCATATTTTGAAGATCAAAAGTTTCCTTTGATTAATAAATCCATGAGCAACAGAGGATTTGTTGCATCCTACTTGTTAATCATTGTTTTATTTCAAGTATGTTGCATTCGATTTGTAGAGAGGTTTCATTCCTGATGGATGTTATCCTTTTTGTTATCTTCTTCACTCTTCTATCCATCATTATATAAAACTTTCTCCCGATATGCAACTTGATTTCCATTAATCTGCAAAGAGGCTATGACCCCATGCCCAATGATGAAAGATCACTAATATGCAATTAATTTGTTGCCCTCTCCTTTCTTGTAGAGTCTGGTTGATCCACCTACCAAATTTGATTTAATTATTCATATTATGATGGGTACTGGGATTATCATTATAGAAGTCTAAGGGTAACTTCTAGTGCTAACGGGAGGAATGACAAGTTCTTTATATCCATACACAACTAATTGCCAAACCTCAAATCGTTGTGCATGTACATATGTTTTCATCCTTCTTCGCCAGGATGCATAATTATGTCCATCAAAATGTGGTATTCCATTTTATACATAATGTTTCTCTCCATGATCTACCTTTCAGTGGTTAAACTGATTTCTGAAGGAACTTGCTCTGGTACCAATTGTTGGATTATTGAGAGGGGGGTGAATCAGTAACATAGATTTTTAATCCTTTTAACCACAATATATAAGTGTTTTTTTATCTTTATGATCAATTTACAATTATCATGCGACAAGTGCATAATCAATGAACCATGAACCATGATAAATTATACACATACACAATACACCAATATTGTTACGTGGAAACCCAATGCAGGAGAAAAACACATAATGATGTTTATTATATGTCTTTAAGAATTACATTCATTAGAAGCAACAACTTCCTTTTTTCTCTAGCTGCAACTGGAAGGAGACTCCAACCCCTTATATTTCCAGGCTACAACCTAAGGGAAGCTCCAACCCCCCAATTATCTGGATACAACCAGAAGGAGGCTACAACCCCCTGTGTTCTCCAGATACAACTGGAAGGTGGCTACAACCACCTAACCTTGCCCCGTCCAACCACCCTGAAATATAAGTGTCAAAGATGAAACCACTGCCACACTGTCCCTGTGAGATATACCACTGTAAACCTATACCAATCTGTGCCAACAAAATGTAACCAACCTGCACCAATTGCCTGTAATCAATCATGTACCAACAAATACCAATAGGTATATGACCTGTATATGTTGCAGCTCATGTATGTATGCACTCTGTCTATACTGCAACCTACATATGTATGCGACCTGTCTATACTATAGTCTGCGTACACCTTCAGAAAGATAGGGTTTTCACCTTTTCTGAAACTCAGACACTTTGTTGCCTCTATCAAATCAACCTGCAACATGTCACTATGTCCAATCTGTAGTTGTGCCCTATGCATACATCATCATACATATCCTTTAACCAAGTGCATCTATATCTCTCTAGTCATATGCCATACATGTGTATACAATCGTGATCAAGTGTAATAACACTCACGTGGACTAGACATCAAACCCTCACTGATATACAACCTCAAACTTCACAACCAAAATCCCTCAACCATGAACCAAGAAATACAATATATGCCTCAACACTATCAAGATGTACCAATGATAAATATCATATATACCAACAATGTATTTCTGTAGATATGACTTATACACTAAGTGCCATACAACCAATAGCCTCTCTAGGGAAAATACTCAAACCCCCATAACCATATCTCATGTAGACAACAATATCCAACTACTCATAAAAATAAGACATACCTTTTGAACCTATAGATAGATATGATGTACTTGATCACTGTAGACCTTCCTGGGAACTTGTTTTCAGACTATGAAAACCTGACACTATAAAAAACTCAAGATTTCATGGATTTTCCAACTGTACGCTCCCTTTTATACTGCCATCCCGCGTACATACATGACCTCTTCCACTACATCCCGCATACACCTAAAGAACTAGGGTTTTTTCAGTATTTTTGCAACTCCAAAAATTTCACTGTCAACCCTTCTTGCTACCTCAGACTTGCGTAACTTCAAATGTATCAATGAGTACCTGCAATAAATATTACACAATAATATATATTCAATGTGCTCAATAGGTGCTAATAGCATACCCTTGCTCTCTTATTTATACTCTTCAAGTAGATTCCTCTAAGGGTTACCTTCTAACCAGCTTAACCCAACTTCCTTCTTTTAGGGCTAACCCACTTCTAACCACTTTTCCACTTATAACCACTTTATCCACAAATAGTAAACTCTCCACTTCTAGTTGCAACTAATTTATTTTTAATTATTTTCTTATTGCAACAACTTAACCCATGATTAACTCCTATTTTCACCCACTTTGACTAGTCAACTTCTTCTAGGGGTTTCTAGAATAATTTGACTTCTTGGACCTTCTAGGGGCCTCTAGATAACTCAAGAGAATTCTCCAACTTCATAAGGCCATAACTCTCTAACCATGAGGAGTTATGTGATGTTCCACATATCATCAGAAATGACATGACATGTACTATCCATCTAGAATAGTCTTACTGACAAATACAATGATATTCATACCTTTATACCTCAAACAATATTGAGTCCCTTAACCGTATTGTTGGGGCTACCAAACTTTATTCAAGGGTTGACATCAATGAAAACCAACCCAATTAATCAACATAAAATAGCCATGAAATATCAAATTATTGGTGCATACCGATGTGCATTTGTGCATGTAGACATGCCTAAACATGTTGGTGGCATGATTATAGACTAAGAGTTGTCTGCTAATATATGTGTGTGTGAAATAATGATGTTATGATATTTGAATAAAACTAATGATGGATTTTGTATCCAGGAAACATGATTATAACATGATGATATTGTTTCTTATGGTATCCATCCATAATAAGACAAAACGAGGATGGTGGGAATGTTGATCAAGAGATTGGAAAAAGGAGCATGTGATCTTCTATAAAGTGCTAGTTGATTAGGTAGCATCAAGTAAATTTATGAAAACCATAGCAGTATGTTGTTATGGCCTATAATTTCTTAAGGGAATTGAGGTAAGCATCCCATTAGTTAAATATCAATATTTGAATTGATGTAAAGGCAGGAGGCCTTGAATATGCAAATAATATTTGTTGCTTGAATGCATATATGGAAAATTAATTGCATACTGTGTTATGTTGGTTATGAGGTCATAGTTGAGTTAAGTTGGGAGACATTACTCCTACTACAACAATGAATCCCTTTAGATATGGTCATGTGTGAGGCCATGATGAGAACATATATGTAAAGAATATAGTGCCATCCAAGTGCAGAATGGTTTTCCCCTATGTAACTGAGGTTTGGACTGCACCCTTTTTTACTACACTAAATAACTCTAAGGGATGATGTTCCTAGTGTTGCGTATAGGTTGAAGAGGAAGGTGTCCAAAGGATCAGACATGTTGCGTGGAAGAGTTTAGATGAGGTATTGAGGCATCGACCATACCTTCCAACTCACATGGTGGAATACATGACATGAACATATGGTGTTCTAGAGTCAATGCAATGATGCACTGTGTAGATGTGGTGATGATTATTGGCATAATGGTTTTATTTATTAGTAAAATTTGATTTCATTATGAAAATCTTGGTGTGTTGATAATGTGTATACTGTGAATGATAGTTTCATTCTATATAATCTGATTAATGGATGAATTCTATTTTTAATATGAATAATAGTTGGAAATGATGGAATTTTTAGATTAATATAATTATGAAAATCACTTCATGGATTGAATGCAAATATTGTGCATGAGATATTAACAACTTGTTTGGATTGCAAGAAAATTGAGAAAATTGCAGAAAGAATGGTCTTGTATATGGCAGTGGTGTAAGCCATAAGGAAGACCGATGGATGTTGTTGCAAGAACCAAGAAATTATGAGTAAAGGATTCATGTTTGGAAAATTTTGTTTTCCTATGTAAAACAAATTTGAAATTTTATAATGAAACTTTTATGATGATGTCTCATAATTACTGCATATGATGCATATGAAATGATTGTCACAGGTTATGTATTTCTAGTGGCATTATGATAGTAAGATGGCATTCGTCTGCATGCGAACACCTTGGAAAATGATGGATTTCCTAAGGAGCTATATAAAAGTGGAAGGGATGCCCGAGCCTGGAGAGTGAGTACAATAAGAAGAACCAAGTTGTCAGGCCTGAAGAGTGAACTCTTGTGTGAGTTTCACTATCAAAGAACCAATTTGTTAGGTCTAAAGAGTGAACTCTTGTATGGGTTGCACTATCAAAGAACCATGTTTTCAGGCTTGAAGAGTGTAGTCTTGTGTGAGTTGCACTACAACAACAAGGTTTTTGCTAATTATGTTACGTATATTTTTCCTAGGAGCAAGTTCCCTTAAGTTCCTGGTAGTGAGATTCCTAATTACCTATTCCAAAATACCTTGATAAACAATGATGCATCTTAATGGACTAAGGACAGTGAAGGGGGAACATTCCTTGGGTAAACCTTGATAAATGAGTGGGATGTCATTCCTTGGGTTGGGCAGGTCAAGAGGAAGAGAGATAGTTGACATCAAGATAGTTGTAGGAGAATGCCAGTGGCTTATTGTTGGTGCGCAAATATGTTCACTGTATATCTCACACTCATTTAAATGTCAATCCGAGATTCGTAATCGAAAGAGTTGTTACACCATATGTGCCAAGAACAAGTAACCTATCTAAGTCTGCATATAGGAAATAATTAATAACATAAAAATTCCATTTCTAAGATCTCTAAATACTTCAAAATATCCTCTGAACCTAAAAGAGAAAACTAATAATGAAACTTAGACAAACAGTCAATCAAAGAGATGTTGTACCAGAGAAACAAGTCTATTCATTTCAGGCACTTGTATTGAAAAGATGAACTTTAAGAAGCTTGTCTCCTATAGTAATTAAAACAATCAACTCCAACCATTCTTGAAACAAAAACCAACTTCAACTTCATGTAATTCAACCAAACCAACACAAGGGGAATTCAGTATAACTGAAAGAATTTATTACAGCAAATGAAGATGAAAGATAAAGTCTCCTGGTCCCTTGCGATACTACAATCATAAACTTAAAATATCAGTCCCACACTTCAAATTATGAGATAGCTACCTTCAACATTGGATAATAAAATGTATATTCGATCTAGCACTTGCCTATACACACCAATCCAAAATGATTAACTCAATGCTCAATCCTGAGAATGAAATAAAGACTAATCACACACACACACACGCTGCTGTAAACTATCCACACAAACACACATAACATATACAATGAGGTTTACCTTAGTTGGGGCGGTGGGCCCTTGCCGAACCAACAAGGAATCTCTTAAGGAGTTAATAGACTAAAACTTTCACTCACATCCAAGAATTGACATAAAAGATCTTCTGTATTAATTCAGCTGGTAAATTGGATCAACAGTCTTTTACTTCATACATGATGACGACAAGTACTATCTGATTCTTATCGTATATTTCTTACATTCCTCTCTACACAACATTCCTTATATAAGGTAAGCTGATACGACCAATATTTATGGATAAACATTAAACAGTTCGAGAAATTCCAGAATTAAGATTTACATTGAATTTTTAGGAGTCAACTCCATCCTCATGACACAAAGTGCATGAGCGATGGAGTCTCTTGCAACTGGAGAACTGACCCAGACGCTTCTATTTAAATGTCTTCTTGAAATCTCCACCATTATCTAGGTCCAACTGGCGCATCTCGAAACAAAGGTTTTGGTACCGGATTGCACATAGTCGCGAGTCTGGTTCCGGAATAGAACAGAGCAAGGAGTACCAGAATAACGCACGTCTTGGTACTAGAATGGAGTTGGTACCAGATCAAAACTGTCTTGGGTACCAGAATGGATTCGGTACTGGATTACACGGTGTCTGGTAGTGTTGGATAGACTACTCATAAATCAAATTATTAGAACTATACAAAATAAAACACTTTCAATCGAATTAATTTAAGAAAGTTAAACAAACATGCTTTAAATCACCAATTACCTCTTGTAGACATGACATAGCTATTAGGCATGTGTT
>SNQJ01S0002104.1:49491-77123 GCA_010110895.2 Picea sitchensis | reverse complement strand
GCCTGTCTATGATAGTGATATTAAATTCTTATAGTAACAAGAGCCATCTAGTTACTCTAGCATTTGTAGTAGGTTTATTCATTAGAAATTTGATAGCTGAGTGATCTGTGTGCACAAAAACTTCGTATCCTGTTATATAGTGTCTAAACTTGTTGATGGCATGTACTACTGATAAGAATTATTTCTCTGTGACAATATAGTTTGCTTTAGCAGGTGAGAGGTTCTTACTAACAAAGTATATAGCATACAAAATCGTCCCTTCCCTTTTTCCTAATACAACTCCCAAAGTGGTATCTGAGGCATCTGTATAGATATGGAAAGGAAGAGACTAGTTTGGATCTCTAAAAGCAGGAGCACTTGAAAGTTTTGTTTTTAAGATTTCAAAGAAGATTTGGCATTGCTCATCCCAACAGAATTCAACATCTTTCGTTAGTAGTTTGAAAAGGGGGGCAACTAGGTTTGTAAAATTTTGAATGAACCTCCTATAGTAGACGACATGCCCTAAGAAACTTCTGATTTCCTTTTGTGAACTAAGGATCTTAATTTGGGAAATAATGTCGATTTTGGCAGGGTCCACTCTTATTCCGGTACCGGAGATGTGGTGACCTAGAACGATTCCTTCAGTAAGCATCATTCTTGATTTTTCGTGACTGAGTGAGAGGTTAGTCTCTTTACATCTAACCAGTACCTTCTTCAAATTATCCAATTCATGTTGGAAATCATCCCCATATACCATGAAGTCATCCATGTAGACTTCCACACAATCATTGGTTAGATCAGAGAAAATAGCCAAGACAACCCTCTGAAAGGTAGCAGGGGCATTAGATAACCCAAAGAGGAGAACCCTATAAGCATAGGTTCCCCAAGGGCAGGTGAATGTGGTCTTATCCTGGTCTTCTGGCGAAATTTGTATTTGGTTGTAGCCACTAAACCCATCCAGAAAAGAAAAGTACCTCTTCCCAGATAAAGTATCCAAGACCTGATCTATGAAAGGTAAAGGGAAGTAGTCTCTATAGGTGGCCTTGTTTATCTCTCGAGAGTCCACACAAATCCTCCATTTCCCGTTTTTATTTGGTACAATAACTAATGGCGAGACCCATTTGCTATCTGATATAGGGTAAATGAAATTGGCTTGTAGGAGTTTTTGGAGTTCTTCCTTTACTATATCTTTTAAGGCTGGGTTCATTCTTCTCTGGGGTTGTCGGATAGGTCTGATTTGATCGTTAGTGTAAATATAATGCATACATGTATTTGGGTGGATCCCTTTCATGTCAAAGTAATCCTATGCAAACACATTGGATTGCCCCTGAATCATTTGTACTATCTTTTGTTGTTGATCTGTTTCTAGGATGGCATTGATATACAGGGACTTCCCAAGTCTGATTTCTACAACTTGGACAGTAGATTCCTTCCCTTCCTCTATTTTCAAAAGAGTGGCTATTGTAGAAGTGGAAGGGTGCCAAATTTCTTGAAATTCAGGGCTAAAGATGTGTGTGTAGTTGGGGAAAGATTGGGGATAGTCAATGCATGCCGAAGAAACCAAGAATAGACTTAGGATTTGTTCTTCAGAGTGTTCTTGTACTCCTTTTACTTGTTCAAGTGTCAAAAAGGGTTGGGTACAATCCTCCTCCCCATACAGATTCTCCAACCCGAGAGGAACTTCCGTGGCTGGTTGGGCGGGGGGAAAAAGGATAAGTTTCTGAATTTGAGTGCCATTGGAAATTGTCATTTCTCCAGATCGAAAACTGATGAATGCATCAACAGTGGCCAACCAAGGTGGGCCTAGTACCACTGGGTGTCCTGGTTTGGGGGATTTGGGATGGATTGCCAAGAAATCCATAGGGTATTCCCAAGAGGAGGCCAATGTCACTATTATATCATCTAAACTTCCTGTTGGGGTGATGACTGATTTATCTGCAAACTCTAGCAAAGTTTGTGTAGGTCTTAAGTGATCTAGTTGTAGTGTTTTCATAGTGTTTACTGACATCACATTTATTGCTGCCCCTAGATCAATCAATGTGCTAGGTAAGGCAACACCATTGATTTCTATGGTTACCACTGGGTTCCCTATATCACTATACTTGGAAGGAATTTCTTTTATAAACTCGGATAACTGTCCTACCACCCGTATGACAGGAGGATCTTTCCTCTTTCTCCCTGGATTTTTAATGCAAATGTCCCTTACCATTTTAGCATAGATAGGTATGTCTTTAATGGCCTGTAGTAGTGGAATCTTTACACATATATTCCAGAGTTCAGTCTCTAGATTATGTTCTAGAGGTTCCTCAATTTTCTTTATGAGCAGCCTTTCTGGGTAAGGGGGATTCATTTCATGGGGCATTTTTTCTGCAAGGGATTTGGGAGAAGGGATTTCTTGTGGTACTGGAGTGTTTCCTTTTTCGTTCAATGGATCAGTCATCTGTTCTTCTCCTTGAAACATTTGGACATCTATTTGTTCTTCTTGGTTTATGTGACTATGCACGTGTTCCTCTTGAATGACCATAGTGGGATTTTTTTTGTTTACAATCCTTCTTGATATTAATTCAATTCCATTAAACGGAGCTGGTGTTATTACATATGTAGGGAAGGTTTGTACTTCAACGTTTTGTATAGGTTGTGTCGGTTTTCTATTTGGGTTAGGGATAGGTTGTGTAGGAATAGGAGTAGGCCGAGAAGGGTTTTGGATGGGTGCAACTTGCATTGGTTGCTGTATATTTGGATTCATGGGTAGTGCAAGTGGTTGTTGTGGTTGTGGGGGTGGAAGAAGAGAAGGGGGGTTAAAACCCGGGAGAAACTTTGAAATATTCGAAGGATATTGTGGATAGGTGGGAAAATTTGTTGGTTGAAAGGGGACATTTCCATATACAGGTCCTCTCCACCCCTGTTTCCAAGGTTGGGTTTGTGTTGACCACTGAGAATAAGACATGGGAGTTACCCATTGTTGTTGGGGGTATTGTGTAATTGGGTCGGCAAGCATGCTGGGGTTTTGTTGTCTCCATGGTCTCCTAGGGAGGTAAGATGTCTCATGTTCTCCTCCTCCCTTGAACATGGCCTTGAATCCGGGGAGAGAAGGGAATTCATTAGTAGGATGGTCCTCTGTGAAAATACCACAGAGTTCAATAACATTGAAGGGGCATTCCTTTTCACGGTGTTTCCTCCTACACTGATGATAGAAGATTGCTAATGCAACATTTTCTTCCTCTTGTTTTCTTTTAATTTTCATGGTATCTAGTTGGGAACTGATGGTGTGTAGGATATCTGTTTTAAAGTTTTCCAATAGATTTCCTAGCTCAATCCTTGTGACACCTCCGGATGTGGGTTTAGCAATTCTGTTGGTAGGGTCCCTTATACTTTTCCCTGTTTTAGCTTGACTGCGAGAGTATCTTTTACAATACTTTGCTATGTCTGCAAATGGTTTTTGGTATATGTCCCCAAAAATCATAAGGTTTAACACTTCAATGCAATCGTCCCTCACACCCTTTAGAAAGACAGTCCTAACGGTAGCTGTATCTAAGGAAAACTGCTTAGTCTTTTGGTAATTGTATAAAAACCTTTCTAAGTAGTCTTCTAAGCTTTCTTCTTCTGATTGCTGCATTTTGAATATATCATTCCTAGCATCCCTAGGTCTGCAGTAATCCTGGTATTTCTGGAGGAAGGTCTCCTTCATACCATCCCAAGATAAAATTGTGTGTTCCCCTAAGCTCATGAATCACTGTAGTGCCGAATCTTTTAGTGTGGTTGGGAAAAGTTTTAATTTTTGAGCATTATCTGTGTAGTTATAGATCCTACACAATATGTCAAATTCAAATAAAAATGAGTCAGGTCTTCTGTCGACATACCTTTGAAATGAGGAAGTGAAGATAATGGAATGTTCTTCATAGCAACATCTTTAGCCATATCCAGTATGGGGAATCAAATGTCTCTGTTTCATTGGCTGTGTTTCCCTCTTCTTCTGCCATGTTTCCAAGCACTCTGTAAGGAGGTGGTGAATTTTCTCCACTGAGTGATGGTTCCACCACCGGGTTATCTAGTATATCTGGCTATTCCAAGGTTTTGTGTGGTCTTCCAATAGCAGATGCAGCCTCTTCTATTATCACCTCTGCTTCTTTTCCAGTTTCTCTTCTGGATGGGGTTGCCAGTGCTGCCTCCTTTTCTTGTTGCCTTATGTTTTTAATTTGAACAGTGGCTTCGGATCTAGTGGCTTTTGCTGTTGTTGCAATGGATGCCTTTGAGCTCTCTCCTATGAGAATTTTTCCTGCACGAGTTTTCTATGAATTAGTATAAGGGGGGGTTTTCTTTGTTGTTTGTTTTTTTGGTTTTTCTGAGATTTTAGGAGCAATAAATCTGCCTTTATTATCCCTGTACCTACTCATAAAAAATGAAATCAATGAAAACACATATTCCTAATTAGAGGTAGGAGGACAACCTGACTTTGGAGCAACCCCACCAAAGTGGATGCACAGGTTCTTACCTTTCATCTTACCATCTTCTCCCTGCCCTCAGATTATCCTCAAATCTAATCCAATACTTCATCAAACCAAAAAAATATGCTACCTGTTACCATTTACAACTCCCCGACAACGATGCCAAAATGTTGGTGCGTAAATATGTTCACTGTATATCTCACACTCATTTAAATGTCAATCCAGGATTCGTAATCAAAAGATTCGTTACACCATATGTGCCGAGAACAAGTAACCTATCTAAGTCTGTTGCATATAAGAAATAATTAATAACATAAAAAATTCATTTCTAAAATCTCTAAATACTTCTAAATATCCTCTGAACCTAAAAGAGAAAACTGATAATGAAACTTAGACAAATAGTCAATCAAAGAGATGCTATACCAGAGAAACAAGTCTGTTCATTTTAGGCACTTGTATTGAAAAGATGAACTTTAAGAAGCTTGTCTTTTGTAGTAATTAAAACAATCAACTCCAACCATTATTGAAACAAAAACCAACTTCAACTTCATGTAATTCAACCAAACCAACACAAGGGGAATTCAGTATAACTAAGAGACTTTATTACAACACATGAAGATGAAAGATAAAGTCTCCTGGTCCCTTGCGATACTACAATCATAAACTTAAAATATCAGTCCCACACTTCAAATTATAAGACAACTACCTTCAACATTGGATAATAAAATGTATATTCGATCTAGCACTTGCCTATACACACCAATCCAAAATGATTAACTCAATGCTCAATCCTGATAATGAAATAAAGACTAATCACACACACATGTTGTTGTAAACTATCCACACAAACACACATAACGTATACAATGAGGTTTACCTTAGTTGGGGCGGTGGGCCCTTGCCGAACCAACAAGGAACCTCTTAAGGAGTTAATAGACTAAAAATTTCACTCACATCCAAGAATTGACATAAAATATCTTCTGTATTAATTCAACTGTTAAATTGGATCAACAGTCTTTTACTTCATACATGACGACGACAAGTAATGTCTGATTCTTATCGTATATTTCTTACATTCCTCTCTACAAAACATTCCTTATATAAGGTAAGCCGATACTATCAATATTTATGGATAAACATTAAACAATTCGAGAAATTTGAGAATTAAGATTTACATCGAATTTTTAGGAGTCGACTCCATCCTCATGACATGAAGTGCATGAGCGATGGAGTCTCTTGCAACTGGAGAACTGATCCATAAGCTTCTATCCTACTGTCTTCTCGATATATCCACCATTATCCAGGTCCAACTGGCACATCCTGAAACAAAGGTTTTGGTACCGGATTGCACACAGTCGCGAGTCTGGTACTGGAATAGAACAGAGCAAGGAGTACCGAAATAGCGCACGTCTTGGTACCAGAATGGAGTTGGTACCGGATCAAAACTGTCTTGGGTACCGGAATGGATTCAGTATTGGATTACACGGTGTCTGGTAGTGTCGGATAGACTGCTCATAAATCAAATTATTAGAACTATACAAAATAAAACACTTTCAATCGAATTAATTTAAGAAAGTTAAACAAACATGCTTTAAATCACCAATTACCTCTTGTAGACATGACATAGCTATTAGGCATGTGTTTTGGGAGGGAATAGTCCAGTATAGGTTTATAACAGAGGCAAAAAGACTTAGATAGAGGGTAATATAGGGTATTATCTTATGTCAAAATGGAGACTCAACACTTCTGTATATGTTTCAAGCCAGGGTGCATTTGTATACATGTTTTGGGGTCAGAGCACCTATGTATTTATGATTTTGAGGGCCGAAGTTCCTATGTATTTGTGGTATTGGGGACATAGATCCTATGTAATTTTTCTAGGATGGAATGCCTGTGTGATTTCGGGCCCGAGAGCCTATATGTTGATTATTGGTCGAGGAGCCAAAATTGTTATAAAATGAAATTACACCTGTAGGGTGTTGTGCACCGAAGACAATGAAACAATAAGGGGGAGGGAATGTAACATCCCCATTTCTAATTCCCATGAATTATAAAGTAATTGTATAAATGTGAATTAGGCTGGTGAGCCGATATGTTTGGGCGAAGGGCCCATATTTATTTAATGTGGTCGGGATCCAAATTACATATTATGAACATTGAAATAATTAATAAAAGTAACAATTGTTGGTTGTGATACTAAAGAGATGAAGAACGATGGGGGGCTATGATTCCACAAGAGAGAGGGGTCCAAGGGGTAATAATTCATGGGTATTAATCCAACCGACATTCCTGAAATTATTATCTTTGTGTATAACCTTCTATTTGTTGATTGAGTGTATGTGAAGCCAATCATTTAAACTCATGTAAGAGGGTGGGTGTGAGTGGTCACATCCCATAGTTATTGGAGAGCATGGGATGAAGTACAATCATTCTTTATAAGAGTGTTATTCAAGCAAGCAAGTAAGAAGAGGAAATTTGTATGCAAAATAGGGACAATTTTTTTACATGCAGATTTTGGGCAGCAAAGGAAGAGAAGAGAATTGGGAAGAATACCATACATGGTATACTTGAAGGCAACCATTGTTTGGATATGTTTTTGGTGTGAATAAAGAGGCATGTGTTCTTGTAAATTGGGCGGTAATCTTGTGGTGCAAATTCCCATTGAGGAAATATCTCAAGAGCCTTGTGAAGGTTACTGTGAGAACTCCTGAAGAAACTAAAAGTTCTTGGATCCTAGCTGAGGAATTCCTGGCCAACCAAGTTCACTATATACCCTGATAAATGAATGATACATCCTGAGGGATTGTGGGAAGTGAAGGGGGTACATTCCTTGGGTAGTGCAGGTTGTGGGGAAGAGAGAGAGCTAGATGATTCAAATTGTTGTGGGAGTAGAACCCGTGTTTTGAGGTTGTGATGTGTGGAGAGTGGATATCTAGTGGGTTGGATCTACTTTTGGACTCATAGCCTCAGCTCAGGGGTGGCCTGCTGTTGAGAGGAAATGAACAACAATTCCTATGGCTAGGAGGTTTATCCTTCGTTTGTAGCCAAATGGTTAATCATTAACAAATAATTGTTTATATTTAGTTATTATGTTAATTCCACTATGTAAATGGTTTATATGAATGTTGTTTGTTTGTTGTTTTCTTGAACAATTGTATTCATGTTTAATATATGTTGTTAGATGCATTTAGAATTGTAGTATTAGTCCAATGGTCAAATATGTGTGTGAATTGCAGCTGATAAGCTACATGAATTTAATTAAGTAGAAAATCTTCAAATTTAATGTGTATTCTGCATGTAACGATGCTCAGCTGGAGGCTGGGTATGTTACATAAGGCAATCGATTTAGTCATAATCTCTCTTTTGGAGGCTAAGGATATTTTTCTTAGGATTTATTGTGGACCAATTCTAACATGTGGATTATTCAGTTGTTGGTTGAGTTCTCACATGTATAGTAAGAGTTTCCATTCAATCAAGTTATCTTGTGTGATTAAGTGAAACATTTTCTTTATTATTTTCAATGAATAATTTAGATGTGCTTTGCTAATTTTTTTTCTTTCTTTTAATAATACATGCTTTGTCATTTAATACATTATCCATTGTATAATTACCTATGTAGCTAATTATGGATCAAATGGAAAATCATTGTGTGATGTTCTTGTAGTTTTCCCCTTTCTGCAATAGTTTAATCTCTGTTTCTTGGGAATATTCATCTAGCAATATTTTTCGATAGAATTATTTATTAGGAGAATCAATCCATGGGGTTACTCCCATTCACTATTTTTGAGAGTTACCTCTTGGGAAAAAACTACTTTATATCCGTTTAGATTAGATTAATTTCCTACATTTAC
Organism: Picea sitchensis; assembly: GCA_010110895.2. Classification (NCBI taxonomy): domain Eukaryota; kingdom Viridiplantae; phylum Streptophyta; class Pinopsida; order Pinales; family Pinaceae; genus Picea; species Picea sitchensis. The sequence continues at coordinate 68,848 of SNQJ01S0002104.1, read as the reverse complement.
CATATAATAGAAAATATTAAAAATAGAAACACTTTAAAACATTTTTATAAATGCCATTGAATGATTTTCAGACCATAACCTAAAGGATTATTTAATTACAAATGGGGGAGAGTCTAATTGGGACTCTTCCTTGCATTTAATCCCTACTATTGATTCTTGGGAATCCAAGCCCCTCAAAAAAATTGGTGCTAGAAGAAGGGAATGGGTATGGAATTTCATATAAACAACTCATATTCTGAAACTAATCTTCCAAATCTTGAAAGTCATAATTCTAAAAATCCCACACCTCATGAATTAGAAAATCATAAACTAGATACTAAGTCCATCATATATACAATATCACATGAATATGTAAAATATCTTAGATTTATTTCCCAGTCTTGCACAAGGTAGATCGGTGCTTTGCATGTAACCCCTTTGCTTCCTCGACGAAGAAATACTTATCAAACCATGACTAGCACTAGGGATCATACTATAGTTCATACCATAAAATGCTTGGCATAAGTAGCCTTATAACAAATACACAAACTTTCAACTTAATTCCTCCAACTCTAATCAACCCTACTACAACTCCACCAGAAAGTGAGCAATATGAAAGATAGATAGATTTTGGTTCTAATTTAGACCACTCAAAAGGCTCAAATTCTGATTTTGACTATTCAAATACTAATTCACAACACTTAGATATGGACAAAAATTAGAATTCTAATCAACCCTGGTTGGATTAGGATTCTTTGTATCTACCCAACCAACTATATAATTTTCCTAAACGTCTATATTGCCTACTTCCCAAATATGATCCTGAACTATTTGGTACTCTGGAAGATCACATTAAGAAATTCATTTTGGCCATTATATTAATAATTTTTTCAACATAAATATGTATTGTGCATAATTTTCCCATACGATTTTGAGAATATAGCCTCTACTTGGTATTTCAACCTGCCTATTGGATCAGTCATCGACTAGGGTGGTTTTAAGAAATCCTTCTTATGTAGGTTTGGGTAAGAGACTACCATTGGTTCTTTGATGTTTGATTTATTCTCTTCAATCATGAGCCCCAAGGAAATGGTAAAATATTTTAACCAAAGTTTTACTACTATATTGAACAAGTTTAAATATGGAACTGAACTTTCACAAGAACTTCAAATTGAAGTTAATGATAATGCCTTACCAACATCAATTTCCATGTTCATTAATAAAGAAGGAAACAATACCTTAACATTAATTTTTTAAGAATACAAGAAAGTGGAATTTGAAATGATGGGATGCAAGGATATCCAAACAAATTTTGAAAAGAAAGAGGTTTATCAACCTAAAAAAGGTCTTATGCTACCTAGACCACAAATGAAGAAAATTATAGAACATAAGGACAAAGATTCCATGGATATGGAGAGCATATAAAAAATGTTCAAATGCTTATCAAATGAATTTATTGATATGAAAAAGAATAATGGAGAAGAAACTTAAAATCAAAGGCCATATAGACCTTTCTTCAGGAGACATATCCCTCTTATACCTATTAAACCTTCGCCTACAAATTTGAATATTTATATAGAATTGGTGACTATGGACAATTTCTTAAACTATCATTAGGCCAATCATTCAAAAAAACCTATCCATGAAAATGATAACAAATAGGTTTTTGGATGGCTTCATACAAGTAGAAGAATATAATGAGCAAATTCAGGGAGAAATAGATGAATAAAATCAAGATCATCCTAGTGACTAAACCATGGTTATTTGGGACATACTCCCTATATGTAATGTGGTTGATGATGAAGAAGTAGTAGAGGAAAAATTCCATGTTCAAAGTGATTACCATACTAGTAGAAAGGGATGATTACCACAACAAAAACAAACTACTTCCCAAACTCCAAATACTAGAAAAACTTGTACTAGAACTCCCATCTCTAAGAATTCCTCTAATATGCCTAATACCAATAAGTCATTAATTTCATTGCCCAGATCCCATGGAATACAACATTGTTGAGGACCTAAAAACGATTAAATCCAATATTTCAATTTTCGATTTATGTAAAAATATCACAATAATGAAATTTACTGTTGAATTATTTGAAAGACATAGATGCACATGCAACAACTACTACCAAGAAAGTTAATAAAACAACAAGTAACAACCTACACAATGCTAGTATCAACACTACTCTTATGGGGGAAATTATAAGTCTTTGAGTCCTCCTTTCTTCTTAACTTTTGAAATTTTCAATCAGAACGTACATAATTTTGTTGGCATACTTAAGAGAATATTCAAATGTTATGACATATTTTATTTGAAGAAAGTTGAACGTGACTCCAACCAAATGTGAAACTTGTTGATGAGAGGAATGGCATAATTCTCACTCAAGCATTTTTTAATCTTAGTAGGCTAGGTGAGATAGGCATGATTATCACCGTGGGATTATAACCTATCAAAAATCTCAATCAAACCTCAAGAAATAAGTTCTTGGATCTGATGCTATTATAAAATATGTATTCTTTGTGTAAAATAAATTAAAAAAATGGAAAATGCTTACAAATGAAATTTATAAACAATTGAATAAGTAAATGAAAGATAACATAAATATGAAAATTCATTGCACAACAAATCTAAAAAATGAAAAGAAATCAACATACGGTTTTATTGATATCATTCTGAGTTACAACCAAGTTTCTTTTTACAAACCCCTATGAGGGTTTGGATCATAATTAGAATTAGGATTCTAAGTTGTAATTTAACTCATACATAGACACCTAGTGTCTCAAAGAAGAAGACTAAGACTTAAAATAAATTGGATCAATCCAAGCTACAAGTGCATCATAGTCTCTACTCTACAAAACTAGCATTAATCAACACTGAAACTAAATTCAAAACTTCTAATTAAGACTAAACAGACTATCAAGATGAATGAATGACATTTGAAGCATGTAAATAATCAATGCTTCCGAGTCCTTTCTTTTGTCATCTTTAGAGTAACCATGTTATAAACTAGATAACTTAGCTCTGAAGAAACTTAGATATGAATGAATGAATAAATATTCTCACTTGAAATAAGAGAAAACCTTATCAGAAGTATCTCTCTCTATTTTCTCATGTTTGTTTGTCCTTTCTCTCATCCTTTTATGTCTTCAAAAAGTAGTTTAAGTGGTTCAACTACCTTTTTGTTATTAAGTTGAATAACTTTAGATATGAGAGGAAAAATTTATTTTATAATAAGGGTTAATAATTAATAGGTGGGGCCCCATATGTCTTTTATTCATTTTATTTTCAACATTTCCATTGTAACTCCATATTTTAATAAAATATCATGCATATATCAACATGATAAAATATATAAAAAAACAACCTATATGAACATGACACATCATGAAACACTTGTATCTCTCAAAACATCATAATGGCATGATACAAAAAGTATTTTAAAAATAATATCATGTCCTTCGTCTAAAAAATATTCCTCGAATTCCAAAGTGAAAGTGTCATCAAATAATAAAATAAAATCAGAAATAATTTTTTTTGTTTGAAGTAGCCTCCCTTTTCCTATTTGACTCTTAAAGAGCATCCTTGTTTTGAAGTAATTATGGATCAATAGAATTCTTTCCTTCCACTCTTGACATTTCAAGGTGCATGTCATCAAAAGTCATTTTCCTTTCATTATTTTCAGGTTGGACAAAGGGTAGTATTGACTATAGAAAGGAAGCCTCAGATGAGTCAGAGCTTAAGGAGATTACATTTTGTTTTCCTTTATCGAACTGATTTTCAAGTGGAAGTGCTTTATAGGTTATAGGAACTTGGAGAGAGTGTGCTATGGAGGCTAGAGAAGCAACAAGAGGCATAGGATGTATAGGAGGAGGTGGTGGAAATGAGACATTAGAAGAATGGACTATATCAGAAGGAGGGTTTCCAGGTATGTTCTTCCATCCATCATTGTCTAGTTGCATAGGAGGTGGCTCAGGAAAATAAACTATGCTCGGGTGAGGTTGTAGAGGAGGAGCAATAGGTGCTTGAGGTGGATGAAAAGAGGGATGGCCAACACTATTTAATAGTCTGTTTTCACTAGCTTATTAAACTCCTATGAGTTAGCATCAAAGTGGATTGAGAATGTCGTTATTTTATTTCTTCCTTGCTGCCCAAAATTGATACATCCACCAACTGCAAATACACACAACCCTATGCAAACTCAAAGAAAAAAAAGGGACACTAGAGAATAAACCCTCCAAACCCCGAAGGGGAAATTTTATTATCAAACCATTCCCCTCTCTCTCTATTGTACAAGTGGTCCCTTTTATAACAGTAGGTGAGCATAAAAACTATTACAAAATTAGATGGCTGGTTCAAACCATCTCCAAAATATCTTCTTAAATATATCAAAAAATCTCCATGAATCTCTCAACAAACTTACATATTCATAACATCACTCAATTCTCCTCATCTCCCACTCTCATGTAGACTTCTAGAATTAGTCTACCTCATTACAATTCCATAATATTATTTAAACATTTATTCATGATTACAAGTAGGAATTATTCCTTCATGTTTCCCTCTTAACAAATAGTTGTAACCTAATCATTTATCTTTTCACTGGTCCTTTGAAGTGTTCTCATCTTTATCTCTGCTCACATATTATGTATTTTTCGATCTTTGGTCTTGTTCCTTCTCTTTTCTTGATCCTCTTGTACTTTCAACCATACAAAATGTTTGTTGAAGTCCATATAAAAGAGTATCCATCCACCATCATGCATGGGTTGTTAGTCATTGTATCCACGCATTCTCTAGAAAATCCTTTCTTGTATATGTTTCATCAACCATTCTTTCATCATGAATCTGCATACATGTACATGTTGTTACCCTATATCATCATCATCATCTTCTTCTTCCTGGGTTTTTGGCTTACATGTAACCCTGTTGTCCATGGTCCTGCATCAGACTCCCAAGGAACAAAACCCTTCATGGAATCCTGTCCATGCATTCCCTATCTCTTGCACAATTTTGTTTCATAGTTTTCTCTACTCTGTCATATCCTCAATGATCATTCTTCTCATACACAATCCTTTTCATGACTCGAAATCTGCTTCACTTCCTTCTTATGTGGACTGCTTGAAATCGACAGTTCTGCCCACGTTTGAGAAATTTCTCTCTCATGACTACCATTCATTGACCACAAACCATACATTACAAAGTGGTTTTTAAAGCACCATGAACTTAACAAATTACGGGGAATACATGCCTCATTAGGATTACATTAGGTACATACAATTTCATTTATACGCCATACGACTAAGACCATCATTAATGCATTGTCCAAGGACCATTAAACTTCTTATGGATGTCATACTTCATGGATTTATTGCATCAAACCACTCAATAATTTTATCTATACCTTTCTTTTTATTTATTCTTTGTTCTTCATACTTTACTTTTGTTGCTTGGCTATGTTTGTCTTCGTTTCTTCTTTCATCCTTGTCCATGTCCTTTTCTTTCACCTCGTGTTCCTTTTGTTCACGCATACGAGTCCCTCTGCCATTTCCTTCTGTCATGGAGTTTATGTCTTCTTTTTCTTTGTTGTGGCTTCTTTATGAACCATTTACATGACTATCTATAGTCATTCTCCTCTCTTCCTCTGCGAGATTCTCTATGATCATTGTGACATGCAAATAATATTTCCTCTGTAGCGAGCCTCCACACCTACTACCTAATACCTCATCAAGGTTTCTTTTGAGCTTGATCTTTTGGTATCCTTTTGGTTCCTTCCACTAGAACCTTTTGAGATTTTGCTGCTCCTTAGCTACCATATTTGTAGGCTTCTGCACCTTCTCACTTTCTCTCAATATCTTTGCTTTCTCTTTTCTCTAGAAAACTCTACCCACATCACGATTGTGGAGTTGTCTCAACAACTTATACCCAACCACAGTTGTAAGTTGTTCTCTTCTCTATTAGAACTTTCTTGATGTAGGGTTCTGCCAAAACTATCCCTTTCTCTTCAAGTTTGCATCCTTTCTCCTTTCTATATCAATCTTCCTTTTCTTGCATTTCTATGTCTTGGAGTCATCATCATCTTCTCTTTTCATCGATCAAATTTTTTATTAGTCTTGAATCTTCCACTGCAACACCTATATAAAATAGTTTCTTTTAGGAGGGACGTCTCCACCCAACAAGACACTTGGAATTTTCTTCATTCACCTGCTTACACAACATGTCTCTTGTACAATATCTAGAAAGACAACTTAACTTTGTCATTGATTTTGACTCTTCAGGTCTTCATAATATAAGATACTTGCAAAAAAAACAAAAAACTTGTCTATTGGTCGGAATGACCATTCTAAAACTTGTGTATTGATCGAAATGGCCGTTCTAACTTGGACTCAATTTTGTGCAAAAAATAACGTGAATTTTCTTTCACCCAGAATTATGACAATGACATTTGACTATAACTCTCTCAACTTGATTTGTCTTCCAGACTCATAACTTTGACAATTTAGCTTCTCTCATTAACAAATTTGTTATGCGGTGACTTGGCGATCAATCTAAGCTTGGGTGTCGGGGAGCATCCCTTATTCACATTAATGACTTCTTACTTGACTTTGATTACCATTAGACTCTAGATAATTATTTCACCCCTTGAATTCTTCATAATGACTTTAGTTAACTTTTGACTTAACTTCATTTCAATAAAAATATTCCCAACTTTGACTCAATAAATGTATTCCCAACTTTGACTCCAAACACTAATAATCCTCAAACCTACTTCCACATTTCTTGACACCAATAGACCTTGAACTTAAATTCAACTTGCTCAAAAATTACATTCACAATATCTTTGGACTCCAAACCCAACACTCTTAACTTTTGATATGAATTTTTCTTTTAAATACAAGAGTCAAGGAAAAACTAAATAATTTTTTTATGGGGCACAATGCTTTGTTCTTCACAAATTACTGTTGGTTTTTCTTCATATGAGATATGAGAGATATTCGATATATTATTACAATAATGAGTGTTCCATATATATAGGGAACATAAGGTGACCATCCATGAAAGGATGCATCCCTTGAATAATCAATAACTATTTGTTATTATCATTTACTTATTATATAATATATATAATAATCAATAATAATTATATTATTAATTATTATCTTTAGAGAATGTCTTCTCGATGTTGTGCAAACATCAACACTCCCTCTCAATGAGGGAGACATTCTCTGCCACACCAAGTCTGTCACGGAAGTACTTGAACTTCGTCTTGGTTTGGTAAGAACATCAACAACCTGCTCATCTGTAGGAAGGTACTGCACCAATACTTCCTTCCTCTACACCATATCTTGGATGTAATGGTACTTGATCTCAATGTAGTTCAATTTGTCATAAAACAATGGATTATCAGAGATATTCACACAACTTTGGTTACCATAATGAATAATGGTGGAATCCAACACATGTTCGAATAAGTCTGCAAGGAGCTTGTGAAGCCAAACTGCTTCACATACTGTTATACTTAATGAAATGTATTCTTCTTCTGTTGTGCTCAAATCCACAAAAGTTTGTTTCTTGCTACACCAGGAAACCATGGAAGATACCAAAGTGAAGCAACACCTGAAGGTGCTCTTTCTTTCCACTGCGCTCCCTGCCCAATCAAAGTCAATATATTCCTTCCATATCATATCAATATTGGAAGTATATCTCAGACCATGTTGAACTGTGCCTCACAAGTATCTCAACACATGCTTCACAACAATCTAGTGTGTCTATCTCAGCTGACTTATAAACTGGCTAAGTGCACTCACTGCATAGAAATTATTTGGTCTGGTGTTAACCAGATACATAAGTTATCCAACTAGATGTCTATACAGAGTCAAATCAATTTCATCATAATCTGTTGAAGACACACTTAGTTTCTTCAAATTTTTCATCATTGTTGTAGTCACGGGCTTCAAGTTTAGTATCTTAAACTTCTTGAATATCTCAACTATGTACTTCCCCTGACTCAGGAAGGTCTCATCAGTTCCATGCCACACCTCTGTTCCCAAGAAGTAGTGCATCATACCAAGGTCATTCATCTCGAACTCAAAGACCAACACATACTTTCATTCAATAATAAGGCTCTTTGTACCGAAGAGGAATAAATCATCAACGTAGAGGACCAGAATCAAGGACTCACCATTAACAATATTGTAGTACAGGTTGGGATTGAAAGAACTTTATCGAAGCCAAAAAATCATTAGGTGTCCATCGATCCTTGCATACCAAGCTCAAGGTGGTTGCTTGATTCCATACAAGGCCATCTTTAACCTGCACACATGAGACTCCTTCTCATGTATCACAACAACATCTAGATGCTCAATGTATACTTCTTCCTTAATCTCTCCATTGAGAAAGGTTGTATTTACATCCATTTGATGTACTCTCTAACCCATGGATTTTTCAAGGGAAATAATCATCCAGATAGAAGTGTATCAAGAAAGAGGAGGATATGTCTCCTCATAATCTATTCCCTCCACCCGAGAGAATCCTTTAGCAACAAATCTCGTTTCGTGCCTCTCGATTCTCCCATCAACTATGTGTTTGATCTTGTAGATCCATTTGGAGGTCATACATACGTCCCTTTAGGTCTTAGAACAATATCCCACACATAATTCTTCATTATGGACTGATACTCCTCCATCATGGCATCTCTCCATACTGGCTGACTAGATGCCTCCTCATAACAGGAAGGCTTAAAATGAATGATGTGGCTCATAAATATGTCATAGCATGAATATCTCTAAGGTATCTTTCTCTCTCGAAAGGTACCACTAGGAGATGCATGTCCTTCTTCCTCTTGCAGAGTCCGATGAGCCCATGTAGGTCTCTTTCGATCTACTGCAATATCTTTGGAAACATTAACTAGAGCTACAGTATTAATGGGATCAATTCAATCAATTTGATAAATATCCATGTGAGACCCTGTAGATCTCTTAAGGGATACCTCCTCTCAAAGGTAACATCTTTTCTCACCTCAATCTGTCTCTGACCAGGGATGTAGATCCGGTATGCCTTTGAAGACTCATTGTACCCCACAAATGTACCCTTTCTTCCTGAAGGGTCTAGTTTGATCCTTTTTTCCTTGGGTACATGAATGTATACTAGACACCCAAATATCCTGAAGTGTCCAACCTCAGGATTCACTCTGGTGAAGGCCTCCTTGAGCATCATGTTCCTCAAAGTCTTATGAGAAATTGTGTTCTGAACTTACACTATAGTCATGGATTCCTTTTCCTCTGCAAAAGGAATTTGATAGTCGAATTGTTTGCACTTTATACAATCTGAGTGAAGTACCAACAAAAGTGATATTTGGTCCATTAGAAGATGAGAATTCCATTGGCATTAAACCTTCTCTCATGACTTTGAGTGTACCTCTAAAATTCCAACTCAAGGAACGTAGATTTTACAACACACAAGAATCGTTTTGAGCACTGTTGTTAATTGTATATTCATTGTATGTGAATGGAATAAAACCACTAATCACATGGACTGTTAACCATTCACTCAAAATTATTCACTGCTATTACAAGTAAGTAATCCTTCGACATCCACAAATCTCATACATAGATTCCATTGATCCAACAAAACCTAGAGAACTGTGTTTCAACCAAATAATCTTCCAAGCATCATGTTTCCCCAACAAATTCGCGAATCCATTTATCTCTTTTATGAGATAGTGTGAATTTAGGGTTTTTGTAGGACATAATTTTCATGGAGTGGATGGCCCATGGTCCATGCACCCCCTCCACTCTGTCAGAGTTTCAAATGAACATGCTCCCACATCCCAAATGAACCCTTGAACACTTTCATGATGGTGAGAGAAGAGCGCACAACCCATGAGAATACAAAAAAAATCTCCATATTAATTGACAACCATGATCAGAACAGTTCTGAAGTCATTGGCAGATAAAATGAAGACTGCTGGTGAGACTGTGGCCACGAGGGAAAGTGCCCTGGTATACACCGCATCTTTTGATATAATTTTGAGACATCGAATTTGCACGTCATTTAATGTGAAAATGTGGGGTCATTAGATAATGTTCTCCAATAGACAACCGATGGACGAAGAGATCTGGGCGTTGAGCCAGGGGTCCTGTACAAACACAGACGAAGTAGTCACTATGTTCTAGAGAATAGCAGTGTTCTCTAGCTCGGTTATTATGGGCGGTTGAATTGTAATCCTTCCGAGGAAAGCTCGACCACCCTATGCACCATGGTGCAAACCCAAGAGTATTTGTTGGATTCCAGAAATGGGTCGATAATCTCATCGAGGCAACAATTTCTGATTCTATTAATTGTTAGATACACAAGGTTGATTTCACTCTGGAATATGGAGGGCTGATGAGGAGGACCTTCTTTTCCATAAAGAATTTTGATGGATCTCTTCCCCTTGAGAACTTTGTAGTGATTGGAATCGATATATCTCACCCCCGTACTCGACTCCACAATCCATCCCAAGAAAATGTTGCCACATCCAAATTTGTAGAAAAACAAAATCCAGTGTCTCATTGGCAAACACCCACAATCCCTCTTTGAAATCTCCATTAATCACAACATTGTTTTAGAGTTTATCCGAAGTAGAAAAATTATTTTCCTGGGCCATCCCGTAAGGGAGTCAAGCCCAGTCCCTCTCTGATACCATGTTGGTTTTTCTTCATATGAGATATGAGAGATATTCGATATATTATTACAATAATGAGTGTTCCATATATATAGGGAACATAAGGTGACCATCCATGAAGGGATGCGTCCCTTGAATAATCAATAACTATTTGTTATTATCATTTGCTTATTATATAATATATATAATAATCAATAATAATTATATTATTAATTATTATCTTTAAAGAATGTCTTCTTGATGTTGTCCAAACATCAACAATTACAAACTTCAATTTCTTAGTAAAGCACACTTCTACTATGACAATGATAACAAAGATTATTTTTTGATCTTTAGAAGTCTCCATTAAAAGAAAAAAAAAGTGGTCTTTGTCGAGCCGCCTTTGAAAAATGACACTTTAGCCAAAATTACGTGTCTCTGACATATTCTGTCGTCTAACCAATTTATCTTTCTTCTCTGGATTGCATGAAATTCTTCAACAACACTTGAGTCTTTTCCACTCTCCATTGTAAACATAATTGTATTGTGACATCAACAACCGTGAAATTTGCTTCGATTGAATCATCGAATTCCTCAGGAGCATTATTGCACAGGATCCATGTCTCTAGGAAATGCTTTCGAGATCGCTTTACATGGTAGACTCTAGAAAATGATCGTATTCTTCCTCTATACGTTAGATAATGGTCATCTTTAAGCTTGAAAAAAAACAAGTGGCGCATACAAAGAGGAAAAGATCTATTTGCCAAGTTATCTTCTGTGAAATCGTAGTATCATATTTTTTTATTGCGATGCTTATGGGATTGAGAAACTTCCATTTGTATAAGAAGAGACATGCGGGCAACAGTTGCAGTAGCCATGTCACTCACGCTAAGGGTTGCAATGGATAGTCTACCTCATTACAATTCCATAATATTATTTAGACATTTATTCATGATTACAAGTAGGAATTATTCTTTCACATTTTCCTTTAACAAATACTTGTAACCTAATCATTTGTACTTTCAGTGGTCCTTTGAAGTGGTGTCATCTTCATCTCTCTCACATATTCTGTTTTTATTTTTATTTTTTTTATTTGATCTTCTTCCTTCTCCATTCTTGATCCTCTTGTACCTGCAACCATAAAAAATGTTTGTTGAATTCCATATAAAAGAGTACTCATACACCAAAATACATGGGTTGTCAATTGTTGTATGGGTCCGTTATCTAATAAACAATGTTTGTTGAATTCCATATAAAAGAGTAGCCATCCACCGAAATATATGGGTTGTCAATTGTTGTATCTGTAGGTTCTCTAAAAAAACCATTTCTGGTACATGGTTCATCAACCATTCTTCCGTTATGAATTTGCATAGCTTTACCTCTTATTCCTTTATATCATCATCATCATCATCATCATCATCATCATCATCATCTTGAGTTTCTTAGTGAATATACAAGACACAATATATTAAACATCAAATATTATTTTGCTTTAAAATGATTTAGCAATGACTGTGACAAACTAAGCAATCAAGCATGCTAAAGGATAATGAAAATGAATGAGGAAAAATAGGGAAGAAAAATCATGACAAACAACCTTCTCTCTACTTGTTGTTCCAAACATTTGAACTCTACATTCTTTACCAAACTCCTTTGTATGAACAATCATTAATTTGTTTGAACATGGACAATGGATGAAGATGAAATAAATGATAATGGAATATGACAAAGGATTTATAATTTGCGAAAAATGTTTTAAGGTGATAAGAATGCATGATAAACTTCATGTTTATAATTCATTTACAATCGATTAATTATGTTCATAATTTACTCATAAACTATTTTCCACAACATTCATATATGTTTTAAGTATTTCATTTATCCCCATAGTATTTCCAAGACACATATCTATATCAAAATAGCAAACTACTCATTACATCATCCTATTAGAAAGCTACTCATTACATCATCCTATTGACTAGAAAAATAGCAATGCCATGAAAAACCCTATCCTCTTAATAGGTCAGCCTTAAAAAGTTTATTTTAATCAATTACATCAACAAAGGGAAACAATTTATGAATTTTAATTTTAAGTGAAATATGATTTGGGAAAATTATGAATAATTTATGGAAAGTGATACATGATGTGGGGATAATTCCTTGCTCATATAAAAGAAAAATAAATAAACTTTTAATCCATATATCATACTTTTAATACTTTGCCACATATGCATCATAAAAGCTTCAATCTTGCATCATATTATTTGAATGCCTAATAATCCATATTTCCAATCAAAACATTTTGATGAAAACCCAATTCTTTTCATTGTGACCATTTTATGTGGTTTGCAAAAGTATTCAAAATAAATTTGAACCTGATATCTATGGATCAATGAGAATCAGTTAAAATAGGCCCCAATAATGAACAATGCATATCCCTGAGATGAAAAGGTTCAAAACAAATCGACGTATAACATGTCAACTTACCACAAATTTCAAGTGAAATAGAGTTATATAATAGATGAAACCAAGTACTTTAAACCTCTTGCATACCCTAAAAAAATTAATCTCAGATAAAAACAAAAGTCAAGCTACAACCATCTTGGGAGATGTGAAAATTTATTCCTTAACCAAGAACAATGACAAGGTCAAGTTATAGGCTATATATATTGACATACAATCCAAACCCAAAGTCTACCATGCTCAATAAATTTCGAAACGAGAAGGGATATGGTCAATGCAGGTGATTCACATTGAACCATAACCAACTTTGTAACCAATTTTATACAACCATGGTTAAAACCCAATTAAAAAACTTAGCAAAATAACTAGGGTCACATGAAACTTTTCTGGTTGTATAAACCAAAGTGAACAACCTGTATATATCTTTTAAATCCAATCCATCATTCATTAAATCCATTAATTCAAACTCCAACTTAGACTCAGGATAATAAAGAATTTTAATGTTGGTCGCAAAGCTCATGCACAACTGTAAATTTATCCACTTCAAAATAAACCATGGTTTGGTGTATATCCATATACAGATAGAACTTTTAACCCATAACTTAAACAATACATGACCCACATAAAATATATATAGCATAGATTGAAACCACAATTTACTCAGCGAAATGAAGGATTTTTGAAGGCTAGCATATCAAACAGTAAAGATATTGTACAAGAATTCGAACCTGGGTCACAACTTATAACCTTTACCAAAATGGGTTTAGTTCATTTTGGTTTGAGACACATAATCGATACATTTCCATGGGAATGGAAAGTGAAATAATGTAAAGAGAGAGGAAGACATTCGATAAAGAGTAAAACTATTTCTTTTTCTTTTACAAGCAGAAACCCTTGAATAATTTTTTTATTAAGAGTGAAAAGTAGGGAGAAAGAGCCACATACTCAATACTAGTCAAGAACAAGAGACATTACTAATCCATTACTTTGTAAAACACATGCAAGATATGTTCAACAAACTGGTGAGTACATACCTTGTCTTGAAGATTTTTTTATACTAATGTTGTGGCCGAAATGGTTGCTACAACTACCAAGAGTAGGATTTCCAAGCCGATCTCAAGCTTGGCTTCTCCACAACCTCGACAAAATAAAATGACCAAAACCCAAAGCAAAATGAGGTGATAAATTGCAAGGATGTGGGACTAAAGTATCCCATCCTTGCAAGTTTAATACATGTCCATCCCATCATGTTGTCATTCAAAAAACATATACCATATGTGTATGTCAAATCAACAATGTAACAATGAAACCATAAAGCTCATGTCATGTAAATTTCATAACAAGGTCGATACCATATCCCACATCATCTCTCATAACCATATGTTATATAAACCTCAAGTGTCATTCACTCATTACCATTGATAATGTNCAAATCAACAATGTAACAATGAAACCATAAAGCTCATGTCATGTAAATTTCATAACAAGGTCGATACCATATCCCACATCATCTCTCATAACCATATGTTATATAAACCTCAAGTGTCATTCACTCATTACCATTGATAATGTGATTTCACTATTATACCTTATCAAATCATCACATATACTCATACAAATAATCCAAGACTTATATGTTTGTATATATTTAATCATATGCCATTCAATTACATGTCATATATTATGTGCTATGTAAAACCCAAGGTTTGTACCATTTGAATTTTCAAATAAATGCAACCTCTAACATTTTTATATCAATGCTTATATCCATTAAGATAGGTCACAATCCATACCTCTTGTATGCCTTATAACACCGAAGTGACCATATCTTTATAATATTAAATATTTACTACATACCATTGTATATGTATGTATATATAACCATGGTTTCTTGATGTAATGTCACATAAAAGGTCAAATGGATGATCTATATGACATAAGCTATCAAATTAATAAACTTAATACACATGGAAGATCATAACTTAAAAGTAACTTTGATTTTCAACACGGATATAGTCATAAGGATAAAACATAACATGTTTTTTTTTTCCAGATTTTGTAGGTGCCATACTTAATACTATCATGATATTGGGTAGTAAATGAAGTTTCATTATTGACATAAACCTGTTTTCATCATCTAAACATGTCAATCATTACAAAAATATGGATCCACATACCATAACTTTAAAGCTTTACCATAATACCATTGATATGAAGATAATCAAACGTGCTAAGAAAAATGTTTGAAAATAACTCTTTATATGTTTTCTTCTAGGGGACCCTACTTATTATTATTATGTTATAAATATACATGTAGGCCTTTCAATAATTTGTAGGCTTATAATAATAGGTGAAGATATTTTGAGTCAACATCTGGTGACTCCACTGGGTATTTGATTAACAATAGACTATAACTTTGAATTTCTGGTTTTGCATTTGAAATTTGAAATTATATTTTGCTAATTGTTTCTTCTTCTCAAGTAGTTCAATGGAAATTTCATCAAAATTTATGATATAGTCTTCAAAAACACTCATGGAGGGTAGAATAGGAATGAAGAAGATAAGGAAAGAATTGTGATCATCAAGTCTCCACAAGATAATCTGATTGGTTCGTAAAATACTACATAAGTAGTGTTGCAGACTAAAATATAATTCATTCATATCTATTTTTTGTATTCCTTCATTTTTTTCCAAAACAAATGAATGAAAAATTTGTAATCTAATGAACAAACATGTAACTTGATCGGTCCATATTTGATCAAAATATCAAAATCAAAAGAAAAATAAATAAAACCCAAAATAAAAAGTCAAAATAATAAAAACAAAATTGTACAAACTGAAAATCAAATATATACAAGAAACACCTCAAATTATAAGAAATCAGTCAGGTTCAACATAGTGATTCATATGTGAATCATTAGTCATGTAAGAAAACAAGCACCCATCTATGTCTTTTAGTAAATAAGAGTTATTTCCAACAACAACGACAATTATATAAGGACCAAGCCATAACTTTTGAAACTTTGAATGCTTACCTTTGTTAGCATGAGAAAAATCCCATAACAAAATTTCTTCATCAACTGCAAAAGTAGATGATTTTCCCCTTTTATCAAAGTATTTCTTAACAGAATGTTGTCTCTTTTTAATATTTTCAAGAGAAAAGCTCCTTTGTTCTTCTAAACCTAGCAAAGCATGAATTGTTTTAGGGATATCAATAGAGTTCAACTCTTCTTCCCGCAATGCTAATATAAGGGAACTTAATTCAAGTTCCACATTAATTATTGTTTTTTGGTCATATAATAACTGAAATGGAGTATGGTCAATACTTGTTTTTATGGTGGTACGGTTAGCACATAATGCATAAGTAAGTAAAGTATGCCATTGATGAGGTTTATTATTTATGATATCCTTAAGAATTTTGACCAGATTCTTATTTGTTGATTCAACTTTCCCATTTCCTTGTGGATAATACATATATGAAGTGAAGTGCTTCACTCCAAGTTTGTTGAGAAATTGAGTCAATTTTCCAGATATAAATGCTCGTCCATTATCGTAAATTATTTTGATTGGAAGACCAAAATGAGAAAAGATATTAGATTCCAAAAAGGATATTACCCGCTCATCTTGTGCATGTTTGAGAGGGACTACTTCAATCCACTTTGTAAAGTAGTTTGTTGTTGTCAAGATAAAAATATGATTGACAGAAGATGAAGGATTGATAGTTCCAATGAAATCCAATCCCCATTTAGAAAGGAGAAAGTCAAGTAGAACTAGTTGCAAAGGCATAGCAAAAAAATCTTTTCTCTACCAACAAATTTTTGACATTCAATAAAATCCTATACAAACTTATATGAATCTCTAAAAAATGAAGGCCAATAATAACCAATTCTCAAAATTTTGTGAGAAATATCTTTGGCAATAAAATTTCCACAAATGTGAATATTTGAATCTATTGACCCATGAATCTCTTTTAAAATATTTTGAGCTATTGTATCATCTACACAATGTAACAATAGTCCATAAACAATATTGTGGAAAAGTGATGTGTTCAAGTTCAGATATTTAGAGGCCTCAAGTTGAGTCCTTCTACGTTTGTGATACTCAATATTATCAGGACATGTTTGGAATTGAAAATAGTGTATTATATCCTGATACCAACGATGTGGTGCTAAATAAATATTTCCATATTCAATCATAAATAATGCATACATGGCATCCTCATTATTTTCAGAAGAAGTTCCTGGTTTAGGGTGTTGAGCTAGGTGTAAACATAGATCACGTCCATTAATAGTGTTGGAAGTTTTGATTGTGAAATCATGTTCTTGTATCTTGGCAATCCAATGTGTAAGATTTCCAGATGAATGTGTTTGTGAAATAAAAAATTAATTACATGAAAAGGGACTTTTACATGAGTATGTTTGCCTAAGATAAAGTGACAAAACTTTTCAATAGATTTAACAAGAGCATAAATGTGTTTTTCAATTAAAGTGTATTTGAATTCATCATTATATAAGCTTTGAATCATATAAGATATTGGTTTCTCATTTTTTTTTATCATCTTTCTAAAGAATAATGGTAGAGATTGCTTCTTTAGTGGAATCTATGTAAATAACAAAATATGTTTCAAAATTTGTTTTTTCCAAAACAAGTGCAGATCTAATTTATTTTCAGTATCATAATTCCAAGAAAATGATCGATCTTTATTTAACATATTATGCATAGGCTTTACCATTCTAACAAAATCAGGAATGAATATTCTAACAAAATTAATCTTACCCATGAAATATTGTGTTTCCTTTTTTGAAGATGGGGCTTGAATATTTTGAATTGCAATAACCCTCTCTGGATCAATATTGATTCTTGAGTCAGATACAATATGTATGAGAATATTTCCTCCAGTGAAACCAAGATGGATTTCATAGGATTCAAAGACATTCTGAATTTTATGCAGTGAATTAAAACTTGCTTTAGATGATCAAATTGATTTTGTCGGTTTCTTGAATAAACAGTTAAATCATCAATATATATTTGAATTATTTTACCTATAAGATCGTCAAATGTTATTTGCATATATCTTTGAAAGGTAGAACCTACATTAATTAAACCGAAAGGTATTCTTTCATAAGCAAAGGTTCCCCAACGTGTGGTGAAAGTGGTTTTATACTTGTCAACCCTCTTGACTTGAATCTAATTGTAACCCGAAAATCTTTCAAGAAGTGACATCATTTGTGATCCTTCCACTTGTTGTAATATAAGTTCCATGTTAAGAAGATAAAACTTATCCTTAACACTTTCCATATTTAATGCACATAAATAAACACACAATATTGTGTCACCATTTTTTTTTGTATTGGGACAAGGTTAGATACCCATTCTGAATATTTCATAGCAAAGATAATATGGGAATTAATAATATTTTAAACTTCCTTCCTAATAGTTTCTTCTAAGGAAGAATTAATAGGTCTTTGTATTACATGATTTGCTTCTTCCTTGATAGGAATTGCATGTTGAATAATGTTAGGATCAAAACCATGTAAATCCTCATAAGACTAATCAAAGAAATCTTTAAATTCATGAAAATTATGTTTTTCTTTATTTGAACATTGAGCTCCAATATTTAAAATCGTTGGGTGTTATTGAGTCTCAATGTTCACATAGATAGTATTTCCAATTTTTCTCTTTGACTCTTCTTTTCCCTTTTTTTTTTCCAACATCACCGGATGAGAATGATCTTTCCAGTGGAGTCAATCCCTTTAGGAATCTGTTTTCGTATAAATATATAGTATATTTCCATTTCAATGGTTGATTGTGCATAAATGCTCATGTACTTTCATCATCGGAAAAAACTTTCCATGATTCTACATTATCAGGAAAATGAGAATTATGTAATGACATAAATGTACAATCAGACCTTTCAAGAAGTAATTTCCTTGTAGGACTATTTGCAAAAACAAAAATCCTATCAGCCATAGAATTCAGATCTCTCATGATATGTGTAATGTTGAAAGATAGAAGATTGGAGATTAATTTCCAAACTGCCTGTGTATACCTCTTTAACAATTTGTTAGATGGGGTGTAGATTCTTCTAACCCAATTTACAATGAGTTTAGAATCCAAAAAACCAGAAAGATGGTAACAACCAAGATTGAAAGAATTTTCAATTCCAATAACCAAGGATTCAAATTATGTTACATTATTAGTTCATGTGCCACATTACATCTTCAGGATCTGGAAGTTGTGCAATATAATTATTATCTTCCTCTTGAAAAATT